>JBAMJV010000635.1:0-133252 GCA_037951105.1 Echinarachnius parma
TGTTTAATGATGTACATTGATGTATTATCTTAGAGCTGTTACTGTTACATTACATTTATTTCATAGCCTACTTACAGTGTAAGTTTTGGGAAATGTTTTAGGTAATTTGTGTTAAGCACAGATATTCGTGCTGATAAGAGGTTTGAACGAAGCAGTCCCACCATTTCGTCTTTGCTAGATTTGTGTTAGGTGTTGTTTGACAACATTACCTTAGAGATGCGATGTTAGAGGCTCTGTTATGTACATCACATGAGAGAGGTTACTGTGTGAGTTTTGGACGAAGTGTGTCGAACACTGGTTTAACTTTCACACCTCCTCGAGTGTGGCAAAAAATCAAAAGGTGGGTGTTGTCATTTAACGACCGAGTGTCCTGAGTAAATCACTGGGCGCTTTAGCCCCCTATTTGTTGAGCAAACCCCTTTCTCTTGATCCGTGGACTTAGTAGAAAGTCCTCTCGAAAGAGCAAACAGCCGCACTCAAACAGTTGCGATCGTGCGGAATGCGGAGTGGCGCTTCAACCCTCATACTGCCATTTGCCCCTGTTGAATGTGTTCAAAAGTATGGCAGACTTTTTACTCACCGGTGCTGAGAGGGGTAAGAAGGGGTAACCCCCCTCAAGATTTCTTTGAAGACCCCGCCTTGGCAGAGTCACTTGTATGTGAAGTTGGTAACTGCGGACTACTGTCGGTTTGCTTCATGAATCATCATCATCGCTATACCACATATTTTCTCTGCACAAAAGAGAAGCTTTGAAGAGCTGCTAGCTGTTCATGATTCTTGGGAATGTGTGCCCCATTTGCAAACACTCCATTAAAAAATGGAAATGGTAACAGGTACATTCATTTCTTTGCAGTGTCCTTTCTTGCCTTGACCAATATATAGTCTACTTCTTCTTCTTTTTTTAAAGGGACTACAGCGTCTAGATGGCCTAATTTTTACAATTCGGCTCTCTGTACGTAATTTTTCCTGAAGAAAAAGAAATTGGCAGTCATTTCTCATGAAATCAATACATTTTGGGGTAATTAGTAAATATCTAATTGTCCTGGGAACGCCCCTTTTAAATCGCAAAAATGTGACATCATCTAAAGAACGGACTAATGAACTAAATTCTGTAGATGACGCGTCATGACGTAAGCCAATGAATTGTCATTCACGTGTCAATCACGCTGCCGATTCTGGACCCTAAATGTGGGTGGGGCGTAAATTGGCTGCTAAATGAGAATTGGCATCAGAAAATTAGTCTTAAATCACTACTGTGTTTATTTTCATGGATTTTTTTTCGGCAGACCTATTTTACAAGTCATCAACTATGGAATAAGTGCCAAAGTACCTTGTATTCTTTAGGTCCTTTAAAAGGACAAAAACAGAACATTAAACAATAAAAACTAATAGTCTGAAAGACTCTTCTACTTTGTCTCCTTCTTAATCTAAATTAATGGATCAGTTTGAGTTTGAAATTATAAGTAATTCATCCATAGGAAGAATTTGCAATAAGCCAAAATGTCAGAAGCATTTTACCACAATTAACAACAATAAACGCTTTGTGCCTTTCCCTAAATTTCTTAAAGTTTTCAAAACCTTTTAAGAGTCATCAGATAACACCACTTTGTTCTTGAATGTAATTCATCAGTTTGAAATTGTAGAATCTGGCTTAATTTAACAGTGAGGAAGATGCCAAGGCGGCCCAGCACAGAACAATGATTGTGACATTGAGTGTAAGATAAAAACAAAGATTTGGAAGCCTTTTAGGCTTTTACCACCATCAAGTGTGAGATGAGACAAGAGTTGAGAAGCATTTAACAACCATCAACTGCAATAAATGTTTTGCACTGCATATATTCCTCTCGCTTTCAGTTTTAATCTTACCGTTCGATCTCGCCGCCAGTGCATCCATGAGGCGTAGAGTTTCAATCTTAATGTGATATCGCGTTTCAAATTGAACATGTCTCTGCGCTAATGGCACGCTCGACTCCCCCTTTTGATCACGTCTATCGGCTGACTCGTGACTGCCAACTATGATCATGGCCCGTTTTGGATGAGTGCAGGAATTGTCAAAACCAATTTTCTTTACATTTGTGTGCGGGTGTGTTTGTGTGGTAGTTTGTAACTTTCTATGCAGGGATGGGGGTAAAGTTAGGAGAAAAGGGGGTATGGAATTGAAGATGAGATGAACTGATGATTAAATCAACATCTTTGAAAAAAACCTTACACAGTACTAGGCTTACAAACCTTGTTCCATTTTGTGGAGTTCAAGAAGAGTCAGATCCAATGTGTTGGCGTGTATGTGCGTGATTTTGTTTACTTTTATCTAAATTAGCTAGCAATATACCAGACAATTATCTGCAGGTCAATACTCCTTCCCCAAAATAAATTACCCCAACATTCTCAAGGTTTAACAATTATTTTTAGTTACAACTTACATCATATTGACAAAAATTTGTCCCAGGATAACCATCTTCACATGTAATGACAATTTGATTTGAAGTCCTGTCTTAATTTAAGTGTCATGCAAGGATCCTTAATCAAATAGAATTGACTCGGAAAGTATCCCCTCGTTTTATAGTCTGTCCACAATCGCATACCAGATGTAATAATGTTGATTGCAGTTGGAGGGATTCCGGTCCGGATTCGGCTATTCAAATGTCTTAGACGCTCTCATCACCTGACACATTCTCAATGGTTTGTTGGAAGAGAAAAATGTGAAGATAGTTGGCAAACATAATTTGAATGAGAAAAGGGACTTTGAAAACAAAACCTCCTAAAGCAAGAGAAGAGAAATTCTTCTGCCAGTGTAGACTAGTTACAAACATTCCATCAATTATCAGAAAATAAATATATATTTAGTTTACTTAAATGTTGCCAGTTAGGTTTTAAACTATTTAGCCAATCTCATTTATTTTTGAATTTCTGAAGAATGTTTTCACAGATGTTCTGTGCATGACATGGAAATAATATGTTTTTTCCTATCTCATTTATTTCTTAATTTCTGAAGAATGTGTCTGGTGAAATTTTAATGGAAATTTATTAACACCACAGAATGTGTGTTTAACATTTCTCCAACTCCAAGTATGCTAAAATGATAGGGCGTTGCATAATGTAATTTGGCATAAATCAGTCACGTAATGTTGTTGAATGTAGGCTACTTATCATGTTTAGACTTGTGGCTCCTACCAAATTAAAATGCCAGCCAGGGACAGGTTTCTATTTTTAAAGCAGACTAAAGTTGAACTGATGTGTAGTTCAAGAGATTTACCTAGCACCAGACACAGCTATGGGAAGGGACAGAACACCCAACATTATTTTTTGATAAGTTGAATTGACTAGTTAAAGTAGTATGTCAATCCCACCTACAACCGGACAAATATGATTTACTTTCTATTGTTCTAAAAATACATAAACAGTTGTAAATGTCTTATTTCTTGACCGATTTTGCTCCGTTGATCATGGTCTTCCTATCATCTGTCTGTTTTCATTGCAAGCAAGAATTATTTGGGCTGGAATTCCCTTTTAAACTTTCTGTTTCAAAGTTCCATGTACTTTTAGACTAGAAAATTGCCGGAAAGTGCATCATCTTCTCTGCGCCCAAACACTTGAGGTGATCCCTGCTGGTCAGTCTTGGCTTGACCATTCAGGCATCACCACCCTTTGAATCAGAGTGAGGGGATAAATAAATGAATGAAATGAATGAGAGGGGTAATCTGGTGGAGGGGGATTTTCCAGAAGTTGAGTGGGCCAGAAATGGGCTGTAAACATTTGGAAAATAAATGAGCTGGCACCAATACCATCTATAGAGGTTTGGACTAACGGGTTTGTTTAGCGCAAGGTCCACAATAAGTAGCGCAGAGAGCTAGATGAGTGCAAATTATGTGTTCAAACACTCGAGGTCTGTGAATGGTCCAGTAGACTAGACTAAACTAAATATTGGAAATCACCACAGTATTGTGAATGTAACTTGTGTGTGTGCATGAGAAAAGGGTATGTCGGTTTTAGATGTGGAATAAACGCAATATTTCGAGCTTTTGTACAAGTTTGTGAGGGCAGAAAAATATGAATCATAACAACAACAATAACAATGTATGTTACAAAAAGGGACATGCATTTAAACTCAACATGATAAATTATGTTGAAATGATCATGGCTACTTGTTAATGTTCCGTTTTCTTTCTCCATTATACTTCAAAGAAAGAGGAGGATGGATTGGATTCCTTTCATGGTAGGGGGAGAGGGGTGAGTGGGGGGGGGGGGGGGGGGGGGTGAGAGGAAGGTGTTAACTTGTTTTGCACAGGTTGGAATAATTGTCCATCTGACCTTGTGGAGAAAACAATAAAATGAGATTGGCGCTATTAATATTTTTGATTTATGAGACAAGTATTAGCCATACCACATACCTGGGCTGGTGGGTCAGCATATTTGAGGCTTTTTGTGTTAATTTGTTAGGTGTTGAAGGACATAGCACATGTTGGAGTAGTAAGAAATAGCCACATCAAAGTGGGGTTTTCTTTGATTTTAAAAATATGACTCCCCATTGTATTACCACATTGTAGTGGAGATGGTCAGTGGTCTCTGTCTAGTCGAAACAAATTTGTTTGTGAAATGTTGGTTTTGCTTTGATCAGTACATTATCAGTATTATTTTTCAAAAGGATGATCTAGTTGATTAAAAATGTTAAATTCATTTTACTCTAACTTCTTTTCTCTATCTTTATTGGTAGTTTGAGCTTGTTAGTGCTAGTATTTATTCACCATAATGTGTTGCATGCCGTATTTATGTGTTTTCTGAGCCATTGAAAAGTACATCATATTAGAATCTTTGAATTTCCTCTGAAAGAAACATGACACATCTGTCACATAGTTTGTGTATGACTGAGCAACAGTGTACAATAGCAATGGACACGAACCTAGCCTATTCAAAGATGTACAAACTGCGTACATGTATATCTAGATGAGATAATGTTGAAAGATCCAAACTGATTAATATCACAACTATGTACATTTGGGTTTCGTTGAATCAGATCAAAGGCAAGATAGGCATGATTTTTCCCATCAAACAATATTTGTTATGATATAGACAAAGTTGAGCCGAAATTTCTCTGATTGTTATCATTTTTGGTCACAGATGCGTGAAGATACTGTTTGTCTACATCTAGAGAGTTGGACCACAATCGCAAATATACCACACAAAGGACCACTTGACTGTGCAAACCAACCCATATTGAAGAGCACGAGATAAGATCACAGCCTTTTGGAAGCAAAAATGTGTAAACGACAGTTGTATTTAAATCTAGATTATTAGCCGATTGATAAGATCAGTTGTTTGTGAATATCACAATATGTTTAGATAATTAATTTACAATTTTCGTTTCCATCACATTAACTTTTTTTTGAAAAGAGGTCTATCTTTGTGTCGATAATTTGATCGTCACGTCGGCATTATCTTGTCTGTAATCACATCTGTCGATTGTTCCGGGGTGCATGTGGGGGGAAAAGTCAGGTTTGTCACCATTATGCAGGTGTCGCCCAAGTTTACCTACAGTCCCACACATTGCGATGCGTGTGTGCAATCTCTTTGAGAGGTTGACCCCCTCCAGTAGAGCAAGAAAGCATCTCAGTTTGTTGAGTTTAAAGTATTTGACTTCTTGGCAAACTTCAAGATCCATTCTTCTTAACACGCACGCACACACATCAAAAGGCGTCAGACCATTTTGCAAAGATCAACCACAAAAAGCAGTTATGCCTGATCAAATTAATAATAAATAGGGACCACATATTTGTCACCCAGCATGAGGCTTTTTCATTTTATATTATTATTTCTTCATATTTCGTCATTATAATTATGAGATTAGAGGGAATGAGGCATGAAGAAAACAACAATTTTTGCTGATGAACCAGTTCAAAAAATTCTAGTATCAGCAGTAAGTGAATTAGCAAATGAACAAGTTGAAATTTGTCAATATTTTTTTCATCGGCTAGTGAGCTGTGTACCTGTGTCGCTGAACCATTCGGCATTCCAAATTGCGTTAGATTCCAATCAAATTTATTGTCGTGACAAATTTTTCAAATCGGGAGTTTGACATGACCAAGCCAGGCTGGGAGGAGTATATTTTACCAGGTGTTAACACTGGAGGCAAAAAGGTAATCTTCCAATCTTGTGCAACTTTTTCCTTTTTTGGAAATTATTACAAAAAGTCAGAGATAATAATACATTTCTTAGCTTTTGTAACATTCCAAAAGTTAGTGTCGAAAATTAAATTAAACATTGTGACAAATTGTTCGAATAAGCAATTTTACATCAATGAGTATGACAAGATTAATTTTAACCGCAAGACGTGGCAAACCTCCAAGCAAAAGTGAGGTAGTTATGTTTCATTTTTTGAGTTGTCAAAATTGTTTTCATCATATCAGTGTTCAGAAAACGTGCTTACTGGTTAGCATTCCAAAGCGAGAGAGGAAAATCAAATTTAACATTTTGACAAATTGTTAAAAGCACCACTTTTACATGAGCAAGGCATTTTTGAGTGAATGTTTTCGGGACCAGTCCTGAATGTGTTAAAGGAACAGTACCGTTCCTTCTCTTTCTTTTTAATTGTCAAAAATGTTTTCATGAAATCAGGCTTTAATATAAAAAATAATTTGAAATCTGTTTCTCAGATCTACTTTGCATTCCCTCCCCAAAATGAGGAAAATTAAATTTAATAATATTGTGACAAATTGTTCAAATCAGCAGTCTCACATGATCAAGTCAGGGTGAGAGGAATAATGTATGTACTGTAATGAATGATGAGGAGCCAGTTGGCAAGCCTTGAACCTTGAGGCTATAATATTTAAACTTGATCATTTTCACTGCTGCTGGCAAATTCTTCGATTATAAAATGTGAAAGGTTATTTGATGTAAGTTTATCTTCTCTTGCAGGGATTTGGGGTTAGCTGCTGAATTGAGTATTCAATGTTCGATTTAATTTCTCGATAAGTTTGGTATGAATGATATAGTATATCTGATTATGTGAGTGATAAGAGAGATATTTGTAGTCTTAAGATTTCCTTTCATATGAAGCTTTGTCGAAATATTCACTATACAGTCAAACATGTCTTAGAGGCCACCTGTCTATAGCAACCTGCCTACAGTGGCCACCAAAAGTGATCCCCTGCAGAGAAAAACAGTGATATGGTACTTGTCAATAGAGGCCACCTGTCTATAGTGGCCACTTTTCTTGTTTCCCAAGGCTTAGGTGGTCGCTATACACAGGTATGCTCCTCAGATTATACTGCAGAGTGATCTTTGCACAGTGATGAGTAGATATAATTATATTGTAACTTGAGTCACCATGGCTCTTAGAGGGTTAAAATAACAGATTACATTGGAAACTAAACTTTAGAAACCTCTCTATGGTAATGGATGGGTACGATGAGTGACAAATTCATGGGTTTGCTTAGGTTTAACCAAACCAAACAAATAGACAATGGACAGACCGCCCCCCCCCCCCCTCTCTCTCCCATAACAAATTTTGATTTATGCTTTGCTTTGATTAAGTTTGGTCTTATCAACCTGGAATATCCAGTTAACTCATTCCATACCAGATTTTGCAATCACCATAGAGTTAATACAGGGCTCACCAGGATCCCACCAGAGTCCTCTGATATGCATGCAACAGGTTAAAGATCAAGCAGAAACGAGCCAACTGTTTATCCATCTCAAGTGGTTGAAAACCATAACTATTCCGAACTTCTGAAACTTTAGGAACTTTAGGCGCCCCACAATGGATGCGATGAGTGACAAATCTGACCAGTTTCAATAAAAACCTGGTAAACAGTGGGTTGATAAACTTTGGAAACCTTGCGAGCCAGAATGGCCGCGTTGAGAGATGAATTCATGGATTTTCCCAGTTTTAACTAAACAAGTAGACAATTGGTGGACTAATAAATTTTGATTAATAGTTGGACTGGTCTGGGTTAGGTTTCCTTGGCCTTGGGAGTGTAATGTTTCCAGCATGATATTTGGGAGTAAATTTTCCTTCCAGAAGTGAGTCACTTTGGATTTATTTCTAGAGCTAGAAACTTGTCCAGGCTTCCCTTTGGTCTCTTGATTACATTATCCACTTCACTCTGCCCCGATTCACAAGAACCTGCACAGTCAGCCAAGCCTCATCACCTCTGATGGCAGAAAATTGTTTGAAATCTGAAGAACCTGGACAAGTTTTGTGAGTTTTGAGACATCAACTGATCAAGTAGTTGGATTGTATGAACTGGCTTTGGATTGGAAGAAAAACCTGGTTGCTCACCAATCAGGTAATATGCAAAATTAATTTACTAGCGTTTAGGCTCTTTTAATTGATATGATTTAATTTGGTGAAAAGTTGATACTGACATTCATGACTAACTTGTAATGAATGTGAATAGAGTCATGACCACTGATTGAATATTTTAAACAACCAAATTTACTCAAGCTCAAGCTTTCGCATAATTCTTTCTTGCAATTGCATTCATCACAGTTATGATTTTGAAATATCAAACAGTTTAGAAAATATTTGTTTTGATTGGAAAGTTTCTTTTACAATTACACGGAATACAACATGTTCAATTTATACAATTTCAATAATAAGTTTGATATGTACATGTATGTTGAAAATTTGGCATCAAAATGCAGGCAGAATGAGTTATATTGCCTAGATTGCACGGCTTGTGTGGTCGCAGATCCACCCATTTATTCTAATGAAATCCCACAATTGAAGAAATTGAATGGTGCACCAGCTTTTTTCGAATTTAGAGGATTTTATGGGCTTTCTAAGCTGCTCCCAATAAAAATGTGCACCTTTTCTTTGAGCTGTGAATTGTTTGGAATTTTGAAAAAGGCGGATCAGGGATCAGACGTAGACTGGACTTCATGAAGTAAGTAGGCAAGCAGAGCTAAACTGTTTATCAAATAAAAGAAACTTCAATAGTTTGTTTGATAGATTGTGACATTCCGCTGGAGATTTAGGGCAATCAAATTTTGGAATTAGATGTTACGCACATTTTGCGAGCTGATTTTCTATGTTGGACTAATTTCTTATGGAGAGACGTTTGAATGTTAAGAATGTTAATTTTGTTCTTGTCATATATATGAGATCTAAATTTCCATATAATTTGTTTTGCTCAGTATTTTTATGGAGCGTAGTTGATCTATAGCTTTCAAATCTTAATTTTTATTGCAGTGTAGTTCAAAAAACTATGTTTGGGTATTCCCTCGGAAATGTTGTCCTCTGATTGATGCAGGCATGGACTGACAGTGACATATATCACCATGATCGCTAGCTTTTGATCAATGGACAAATATGCCAATAAATAAAAGAAACGGGAAGCATGGGAGGTTCAAAAAATCATTGAATATGCATAATTTTGATTCGGTGACAAAATATCATCAAATATGCATAATTTGGATGCGCATGAGTTATGAGGGACTGGTGGTGTTGAGTGGAATGGAGGGGGAGAGATGTGAGCGTGTGCCCGGAATGAATGAAACGGACACCGCGGCAAGAATTCTTCAATTACGCACGCACCATTTCAGCTGTCACAAAGTAACCCCTCAGAATGGAAACAAATCCGTTTTGTTTCCCACCTCTTCTCTTTCTCTCTCTCCCACTCTCTATCTTGGCCAGTTTATGTTCCAACTCCATCCTCCTTCGTTCCTCCTCCCTCTCTCCCCTCTAATTTAGTCTGGAAGTTGAGATATGTTTTTTGACTCAACGAAAGACACAAACCAATGAGTTGATGCCCTCCTGAAAGTGCAACGCAGCTGCAAGAGAGAGCGATATGGCTGCTGAGAACTGGTATTAAAAGTAGAAAATCGACTGGTATTAAAGGATGAAAAAGAAACGGTGTGAGAATTAATCCACACAACCAGGCATAGTTTACTCATTAAGCTCCGTAATGGGCTAGATTTTCTTGCAAGTATTCATAACAGGTATACTCCCGCCGCTTATGTCTTTCTCTGTTCCCTCTCGCATTAAAATGGCAAGGATTTATACTATTTCTTTTCTTCTCACATTCAAATTGCAAGCATTTGATCTGGCAAACGCCTCCCAGGCATGAAACTCACACCAGGTCGGATTATGGACATTTATTTAGCTAGCTGATTGAGCGGCTTGCAACCCAAAGAAGGAGGGGAGGACGCAAGGGGGGTTGGCAAAGATCTCCGCCGCTTAATAGTCGCTTACGGTGGCCTATCATCACCGCACTTTACACAGAAGCGGATAGGTATCACAGGTTCGGGGATTATTACCGGTGTAACCGATACGCCGTTTGGGCTCGCCGACCAAACGCGAACATGATCGCGATGCGTATTGAAATTGGAAATGGGTGTACATAAATAGAATAACAGTTTTTCTTTTTTGGGGAACGGTAATAGTGGTAATGGTACTGTTGTCGGCAGCTTCTTACCTTTTGGGGTGGTTTTGTTCCATCGGGAGTTTTGATAGCAGGAACTTATTTTCAAACTTTTGTATTTTTTCTTCCCAGATACAGTAGTGTTCGGTGTGGGGTTATACTTCCCCAGTGAGTGTCCACACATGTACATGTATGCCTCTTAGGATGACTCAGTCTTAGGAGTAACTTAGGAGATGACTAAATTTTGGTAGTTACAACTTTAGAAGCACATGTTCTACTTAACCCAATGTGTACAGGAACCTGGTGAAGCCTGTATAAACTCTACATGAATTGCACAATCTAGTAGGGAACAGGCTAAGAAACCAGCCCAAGATATCTCTTGCTCTATTCAGTAGGATAATACTATATCATTGTATTAAGACATACTGTCATTTGAATATGAATGAGGGAGAAGAGATGGTCAGAAAAAAACAGTTAAAAATTACATTTTTAAGGCCCCAATCATGCCATAGTTATGTCACTAAAAAGGGAGAATTTGAAAATGATACTCCTGTATCATCTTGTTCTAAAGTTATTGGCAGTATAAGAACAATATTTATCATCTTTGATAATTGTCAAAAGTAACTGGCAGTTTAAAAGTTGTGTACGTTTATTTATCATCTCTTTTAAGATTGGTTAGCAATTTATTGTGTGATGAAAGGGATGTTGATGAATTTCCTAAAACTGAGTATTTGTCCCTTCCTAAAGTTGCATATATAAATCTAATGTCCTACAATTCCCTCAGTAAATTGTAGATCTGTAGATTTCAGTAAATCGTAGCTGCTCACTCTCAGCACATGTCCTGCCCATCCCTCCAGACTTGAGCGCCGCCGATCGATCGCCATGCCATTAGATAGCCACCCTGCCGCATGCAGGATACAAGGAATTGATTTTTATCTCCTCTTCTTTTTTTGTCAGTGCCAGTAAATGAAGAAGGTGTTTGGATGTGGCTGTCAGATGTTCACCGTTTTCAACCTACGTCCCCCGAAACCGATCCCACTCACAGCGTTTCTGATTTATTCATTTTGAAGGAGGGGTGCCCAGTATTTCGAATGATGGGTTTCTTTATTTTAATTGTATTACTGCTGCATGACACTTGGGCTCCTACTCCTAGCAGTTATTGGCATTGATCGGCAAGTTAGAACAGCCTTTTCATAATACCAACTATAGATAAATTTGTAGGTAATAAATGATTACCAGAAACCATTGTTAGTGACTGAGGGAGCATGCAGAATATTGACTGAAAGAAGATTTTTGTATTTATTCATTTTGAAGGAGGGGCTGTATTTTGAAGGAAGCGTTTCTACTATTTTTTCAATCACTGATACTTCCAGCTCCTGGCAGTTATTGTCATCAGCTGATTCAGCAAGGCATTTTTTCAGGGGGTGGAGAATTATTGAGTTTATAATGATTCAAGGTTTCAATACATAGATGGTCAAAAATATTTTAGTTTCTGAGACATAATACATCAATGTGTATTACTGTATTGTATGGCGTGCATCTACGTTGTTACACATTATGTGCTTAACCTGTTCCCTTCGAGTTTCTGAAATCTCCATAGACTTTGTACACAACCCACCTGGTTCCCGTAGTCAATGGGTTAAGTGTCTGTTTTGATGCAGAGAATACTTTGAATAGTCCCCATAAAATAACACTACATGTACTGTACACTGGCTACAGCAGAGAAAACGGATTTCTGAATCGTATACTATATAGGAATGACCCCAAGTAGCCATATCATGTGGACATGGAAATCCTAGAAAGTAGACTACTAATACATGTAGTAATCACAGGAAGATCTTGTAACAAATATTTTCATCTGATTACATCAGGGGTATGAAATTTCATGACTGTGTTTATAGAAGTCCTTAAAAAAATATGATCATGAAGGGCCACTATCTTGGGAGGTATGTAATTATGTAATTATCCAATGTATGTCTACAGACTACACATTCATATTATAACCAAATGAACCAATTCCTGATTGCAATGAATTAGCTTGGTCATGTCAAGGAGGTATACTTTCTTATATATACTCTACTTGGTCATGTGTCTGTCCAAGGAGTTATGGTCTGTCTACAATTTCATAACCAAATGAACCAATTCCCTAATGCAATGGAATCAATGACACCCAGGTAGGCATGGAGTCATCAGGTTTTCCGAAAACCTTGGAATGATTAGCTCGCTTCTAACCACACTTGATGTGTGTTTGCAAACTCTTGACTATCTGGTAAGGGGAATCAATTGAACTGAAGGGAGATAAAGTCCAGTCAGACGAATCAACCGCTTTTTATTTTGTTAAAATCGGCTCAGCAAGACATGCATGAAGTGCGCCTTATTCTAAAGCAACAACAATGAGCGCTGTTTTATACTGCTTCGGCCACAAAGGGCTTCCCAGGAATGGATGGTTGTATCCTTCATTGAGGGAGAGACGTCCCTTTGTTCATTGACAAGGCACAAAAGCAGTTAAAGCCCTAAAGATAGGATTATTGATCATTGGCAGACTGTCCGATGACCTCTTCACATCGAGAGTTCATATTTAAACCAATGAATACGTGGTGTTAACTTGTTCAGGCAGTCAATGGTTGAGATGTCCAGGGGCCCGAGGTCGAGCAAGAATGCATTCATGAGCACTGTATGACAATCAACATATCTTCAACTGGTTAAGAAATTTACACTTTATTTCTGTAAATCATGAAAATATTAGCCCTCAAAATGTATTTGAAATATTTCTGATTTTTGTTTTGACTGACCATCTAGTTCAAATGAAAGTCATGAATGTTTCTGGACTAATGTTTACATAGCAGTCTTCCTCTTGATCTTGGTAAGGTGAAGTAGTTAGGAGTTCTGCAATGTGGTGATTCTGTAGTGTGTGTTTTTTTTAGGCACCCATCTCCCTCCCAAAAAGTTTGTACAGTTTCTGTACCATTTTGCAAAAATTCATCTCTTGATCTGAAATGGGCTATAGGAAATCAATGAAGCAAGGTGATTGGGACAATAGGATGATTCCCAAATGCTTCTCAAGCCCCCCTTTCTTTATTTGTTGGTGATTGACCACCAGGATTAAATCCCTCTGATCCGAGGCGATTATCTCTTTCAACCTGTCATGTTTGGGCTTGCTGAGATTTGAATCAATGGCTGAATATGACCACAAAGAATTATAAATGGTGTTACATTATTTCAAATATAGGGAAACTGATGTATAATATAAATGAAAATACATGAGCATATAAAATAGGGTTTCTCCGGGATTCAAACCAGAGACCTCCGGATTGCTAGACCGGTGCTCTACCAACTAAAAAGCCCTTGTGCTTGTAATGGTCAGAAGTTATACAAAATTGGTACAAATATACCTGTTTTGTTTACATTTATTATATTACAGAAATACAAATTATGTTATGAATATGAAGGGCCTGCTGGAAGATGAATCGATGGCTGGTTATAATGACAAAAATTGTATATGATGATAACATTGATTAACTTGTTCCCACAGAATGAGTTGCAGTACAGTAATACAAATTATGTTATGAAAGGCCTGCTGGAATGTGATTCAATGGCTGGTTATGACCACACAAAAAAAATGTACAGTAGAAATACAAATCCTGATATACCTGTTTCAGTATTGAATAAATAAACTTGTTTCCATTGCACTACAGGAATACAAATAATGTTATGAAGCCTTGAAGGGCCTGCTGAGTGCTGGAAGATCAGTTTTTGTTTACTGATTTTTAAATTTGTGTTTATAGAGCCATGTGTTACAGTGTACTTTTTAAGTCAACATTTGTCCAGAAACAGTTTGAAGAGTTCATTCTCCTTTTGGTTTCAAATTGAAAGCTCCAGGTTGGATCAATATTTGATACAATGTATACAAAGTATGGATGGATACAATGGCATATCAAAATATTGAGCAAACAAATATAAACAGATACTTGGTAGGCATAGTTTTGACAAGGTTGTAGGGTATTATAAATCCATTCAGGACTGGTCCCCCAAAAAATACTTTGCCTGGGGTCTATGGAGAATAAATCCTTTAGTGTGAATCAAATAGTTTGAATGGGTCAACCCTTCAGGGCCCCGTTGTAGAAAGAGATAAAAATTGATCGTAAGTTACAACTAATTGTAAGTCAAAAAATATGTGTGTATCAACCAATCAGATTTGTGCATTTAGAACACATGAACTGACTTACAATTAATTGTAACTTACAATTCGATTGTATCTCTTTCTGAAACTGGGCCCATGACTGGTCCCGTCCCCAAAATACTCTGGCAGGGGCCTTTGAAGAAAAAATGTTATAACAACAACAAAACAGTTTGAAAGGGTTAATACTGATTTGATTTCACTTTAGCTAGTCTTACTCACATTTTGTTTGCGGTTGAGTGTCGCACCCAAAATGACACACCCAAGTAACCCGTCTTTTTTGGTGACCAAGATCTTTGCAGCACACAATTGTTTAAGTGGGTGATTATTCGACAACAACTTTTGATAGTGTTTGATTAGTGACGGTTATTATGTTTATTGGTCTCCTCGAAATATAGAATAGTTGGTAATTGAGCAATTTGCGTCTGAATCATCCAAGCAAATTTGTTACAAACAAATTCTAACATTCTTATTTTTGTTGTGAGCAGGGGAAGAGTGAAGGTTTTAGATTTAGATCACTCTATTAACAAAAAACTTGTAATAAATTTTCAGACATAATAGTTATCATTCTCACTATTTTCCCCCTTTTCCATTAATATGAGAATTTGAAGAAAAAAACTGAGAAGAACGTAATATACAGTATGTACATGTAGACAGCAGCAGCTGCTTTAAGAGGCAAATTTCTCTTTGAGAAAAAAATCAATAATTTTATGCACATTGTTTGCTTTGGTAAATTATTTCACCATCACTTAGCCTCAATGCTAATCAATCAACGCATCTTTAAACATTGTTCTTGGCAAGGAAATGCTAAATTGATTGAGAAAACAATCAAACAATCCTTGCCAATTTAGAAATCAAAATGAGATTGCCGTCATTCTTCTTTCTTTATAGCGACGATCGACTTGCAGCAATCCCACAAGGCAAACACACGTTTCCAGACGTTCTGACACCTCTCGCACGCACAGAATTTGCGATTAAGGCTGGGAAATTATCGAGCCGCTTTGTCCTCGCCCGTGTGAAAGACAAATATGACATTGGCGTTTTTAGGTTGACACCAAAATAAATAAAATGAGACTCTCAAAATAAAATGTTGTCAACAAAATAAACATATTATGATTTAAAATGAATTTAAGGTGGACAAAATACAATTACAATACACTAAAATAATTAAATTAGACTTCTGAAATGAATTCATTACATGGAAAAATTAATGAACAGTTTTGACCTTGCTTTGGTAATTGATTTTCTGTTTGTACTTTCAGAGTTTGTAAAAAGATGATTCAAAAGGATGATTTTCATGTGTGGTCTTGTTTTGTTTACTGCATTGAGAGACCTGTTTAGGGAGATTTTGGCAGCTTTTGTTCTCATCTTTATTTGTTTTGCCTGTCACATCCAAGTGCATTTGTAAAAGCTTCACTGTTTATTTATTCCACCCCCGCCCAAATGGTAAAAAACATGCAGCCCTTTTTTGTTTGTTTTCCTTTCGCATCTAAGCTGTAAAAAGTTGCAGAGTTTTTTGTTTGTATGATCTGTTTTCTTTTCACATCAAAGCCTACAAAGTTGCAGCATTTTTTGTTTTGTTTATCCATTCTAATACCTACACAATGGCTGCAGAGGTTGGTAAACACTCAAACTTTTAAGGATGAGTGATCGCTTTAAAAAAGGTTTTCTATACTCCATTTATAAGTTCACCATGCACTTGCTACATATACATGGTATACAGTTACAATCAGTAGCTAGTTGCATTGGCGTAGCTAATTGTACATGTATGGGGTGGAGGCAGGGGGGGGGGGGGGAGGAGGGGAGGCAATTGCATTTGCAAGCCCTCTTTTAATTCTTGCCTTTCCTACTGTGGCCAAAAATGAATAAAGAAATACATCTATAGCAAAACTCTTATTTGTGGCGTATGCTGCCTTCCCAAATATTTAGGTTAGACCCGGGCTCTGTAACATAAGGATGTTTGATCAATCAATTGATTGTACAATTAATCATAAACCTTTATGTTACTGGGGCCCAGGATACTGGCTATTCTACAAATGTGAATGACTCCTATACACTTGACTAGATTAGACTTTCTGTCACCAACGTGTACAACATCAATGGAGCCGTTTCCAAGTTGATAACTAAACAAAATAAAACAAAACAAAAGAATTGTTTGTTTTAGATATGTTGATATAAAGTTCATCATACTTATGATCTACCTAAGTAACCTACATGTAAGATGCTATACTAGCTCTGCACATGACTACCGTATTTGCTGGTGTATTAACCGCACCTTTTTTCAAAAAAAAAAAAAAAAAAAAGGGGGTGCGGTTAATACACGACCGTATTAACCGCACTTTAAAAAAAAATTTTTTTAGGGGTGCGGTTAATACACCGGAGCGGTTAATACACCGACAAATACGGTAGATATTATCTCTTATGAGATTTTCTGTCACCAATGAGTACTGTATCTATGGACCAGTTTCTGTGTTAACTGGTTGACTGCCAGATATTGTAATCACCATAGTCTTTGTACATGCTGTATCGGGTTTCAGTAGTGAATGGCTTAAAGCAAAACTATGGAATATTTTTTATGTTTGCATATAGTTCTTGTAGGTGCTTTATTGTTCCATTTTTATCCTGAATTGATCATAATTGCTTTTTGCAAATAATAGCTTCCTGTTGTTTTTTAACACCATGTGTGAGATTTAAAAAATGTTAATGGCTTTTACCGTAAAACTTCGCCTATAGGCGGTACTGGTTTAATAGGGTTGTCTCAACTTTACATGATTATGCTATCATGAATATTCATTAAGACCTGCTCGAAGATCGTTGACAAAGGGCTAGATACATATTCATTATACTAGATCCTTGTGGACGCGGCTGGGGCTGTTGATTAATACCTGCTAATACTGTGAGATAGTAGCGCCTATAGGCGAAGTTTTACGGTATATATCTTTTTATATCCCTCATGAGAATGTTCTAGCCATGTGATTGGTCGAAACGCCGTCACGTGTTCAAGTATAATTTCTCCCATCAAATCCCAACCTCATATAGTACTTTTGTACAGTACCCTTTTTGTCGAGGACAACGAACTTTTTGGCGCTGGACGAGAGTTATAGTAAATTGCTGATACGCATGTGAGCTCATAGGACACGTTGTTAACAACCTCTAAATGTGGAATCAGCGAACGTTTACAATCGAGTTGTTTCGTTTCCATGACAACCCAGAACGCATCGGCAGCCAATGCGAATGCTTATGGGCGCGCAAGTACGCGTGCGCGCTTTAGTGCGCAGAAAGGTAGCGCGCTGGTGCGCAAAGTTTACGCGCGGCTACGCTTAACGTAACAATGGCATAAGCGTCTTAGCCTTTTTATGCCTCCGCCAACGAAGTGGCCGGAGGCATTATGTTTTCGGGTTGTCCGTCCGTCCGTCCGTACGACTGTCCGTACGACTGTCCGTACGTACGTCCGTACGTACGTCCCGTTTTCGTTCTCACGATATCTCAAGAACCGGTTGACCGATCAATTTCAAACTTGATACGAGTGTACATATTGGGGTGACAATGATCTGAATAGATTTTGAGGTTCATGAGGTCAAAGGTCAAGGTCACAGGACTCAATATATGTTAAAAAATGCCTCGTTCTCGCGATATCTCAAGAACCGGTTGACGGATCAATTTCAAACTTGGTATGACTGTACATATTGGGATGACATGGATCTGATTAGATTTTGGGGTTCATGAGTTCAAAGGTCAAGGTCACAGGACTCGATATATGTTAAAAAATGCCTCGTTCTCGCGATATCTCGAGAACCTCTGACAGATCAAATTCAAACTTGGTATGAGTGTATATATTGGGGTGACAATGATCTGATTAGATTGTGGGGTATATGAGGTCAAAGGTCAAAGGTCAAGGTCGCAGGACTCAATATATGTTCAAAAACGCCTTGTTCTCGCGATATCTTGAGAACCTGTTGACAGATCAAATTCAAACTTGGTATGAGTGTATATATTGGGAAGACAATGATCTGATTAGATTTTGGGGTTCATGAGGTCAAAGGTCAAGGTCACAGGACTCAATATATGTGCAAAAAAGCATCCTTCTCGCGATATCCCAAGAACCGTTTGACAGATCAATTTTAAACTTGGAATGAGTTACATATGATGGGGTGGCAATGATTGGATTTGATTTGGGGATCATGAGGTCAAAGGTCAAGGTCACATGACTCGAAATATATGCAAAAATGGCTTGTAATGGCAAAATCTGAAGAACTGAATGTCAGATTTCAGTCTAACTTGGTACCTGAATTTTTGTTGGGAGCCAATGTAGCCATCAAAGTTTGGGGTCTATGGTCAAGGTCACAGAACTCAAAATATATATGAATTTTTTTTTTTCAGTGCACGTTATTTTGGGCTTGATATTAAAAATCGCGTCATAGCGGAGGCATAATTTTCGACTGCGCGCAGTCGAAGATCCATCTAGTTAATCATAAATCGTGTTCATGTGCAGGCCGGATTGACAAAATGAAAATAAAAGACTCGATCAATAGCTCAATATTCAAAACTTTTGAGCCTTTTGTGTTAGTTATAGTTCGTTTGTGATCAAAATAATATGAGGGATATAAAACAAATAACCAAATCTCCTTGCTCGGGTGATGGAGGCAAACTATACGCGCCTCGGTGATCTGCGAAGGTACCATCATGCCTCGGCTATCGCCTCGGCATGATAGTACCTTCGCAGATCACCTCGGCGCGTATAGTTTTGCCATCACCCTCCCAGTCGATGGTTATTTGCTTAATATCTCACCCTTGGCTGACAGGTATAGTTTCATGTTGACTAAATGTTCATAATTTGTTTAAATGCACGTTCTTATCTTAGAATAAACTTTTAAATGATGGCTATCTTGGCAAATTGGCATCCTACTGTGTTTTTATTGTATCAAGGTGCAGATATTCAGAAAGTGGTAGTGGTTTTTGTGTATGTTTGTGATTATGTGTATGCGTGTGTCTGTGGGTTTGTATGAGTCTGTTAAAAGTGTCGGTATGTTGATGAATATAAGTGTGCATGTGTTTTTGTGAATGCTAGTGAATGTGTATTTTGTGTTAGTGATTTGTGTACGATTGTGTTTTGATATCAGTGTATTTGCATGTTTTTGTGTTTGTGTGTATATTAAAGTCTTTGTGCATGACTGTACGACTATGTCTGTCTGTGAGTTTGTGTTATCTGTTGAACTCTAGTAACTGATAGTATGGATCCGGAAGTGAATTAACATTCTTCCCACAGTGCGTACATGAACACACCTTAAACAATAATATTCTGTATCATGTTTTTTTATCAGATAATTGCTCATTTAGAAATTAGAATCAACAATCATAAAATAATAACATGCTCAACTTCGTATAAATTGCACTTATCATTGTGACCCAATAATCTTCAAATAATAATGCTCTCCACTTCTATCGGATACAATTCATGATTAAATACCCTAGATGAAAGAGAATCCTAGTTTTATCAGATAATTGCCCCTATTTGACCATGGCAGTGGTTTCCAATTCTATCCTCCCTGCAGTGACTGGCACTTGTCACTTTTTCTTCCCTTTTCTCTTCTATTGAGGCACATGAACACGATATTTGCAAGACATGACTGAAAAAGGGATTTTTTGTTCAAGCATGTAAATATTTGCCATTTTAAATCTTGAAGGAAAAGAGCCACAAAACTCCCTGCTGAGGAAAACAATGACCTGAACTTGTACAGTTTCCATCTACAGTCAGTACAGTGGCTACTTTTCTTTTGCTCCCTTAGGTGGTCACTATACACAGGTTTGACTGAATCAATATCGCATAGATAGTATATATTCTATCAAAATATTGTATGATAAAGAAGCTTGGTATTTGAATACATCTAGGTGAGTTCTTCTTCATTTATCATACATGTATATTTGTTTATTTAGATATCATGCCCAAAGGCAAAGAGTACTTTTAAAAGTCAAGCTATAATTGTAGGTTCCCACTGATAAAGTCTAATCAAAATAACTTTACAACTGTATAATTTGCCATATTTTGCCCTTTGCCTTTTTTGGCATGTATCTTGAATTATGTACTTATTTCAGATGAATGGTTTAACCCACACGTGAACCATATTGTAGTACCACTTTGCATTGTTAAGTTTTATTACTTGTGCTATCTACACCACCAGATGTCATCCTAGTACATCAATTACAAAAATAACTTCTTTTGAATGATTTTTTTTTCTGTGCCTTTGATGAAGCTTCTGCTAGGATCAAAATTTTCGACCTCTTTTGAATCCCAATTTACTACACTCACGTTTTTTTCTAGCAGATATATATGAAATTTTCAGTCGTTTTTCTTTTGTTTGTCTTCAATTTTCTTTTGAATTATGAATGGACTTGTATACTTCTTGCAGTTTGCATAACATATTTATAGTGTTAAAGCAAATAGTGTTAAAGGGGTGAAGTTAACCATTCAGGACTGGTATATACCGAAAATACGGTACTAGGGCTTTAGTCTATGGAGAATGCATGAATATACCAAATAGACTTAAACAAGTAAAAATTACTAGTTATCTTTATGACCTCAGGATATCTAGAACAAATATGAATATAACTATTAGTAGATCCTCTTGATAAGGAGAAATTCCAGAAAAAAATTACCAGTTTGATGGATTTAAGATACCAGCCACGCGTGCACATGGGGTCAGTTTCTATGGTAATTGTTGTTGCAATTTTTATTACGTCCCGCAGTTTCCCTTTTCTGTTCACAATTTATAATCACAATATATAATCACCCAAAGTAACCACATGTGAACAATTTCTACTGGTTATTGTAAAATTTGGAAGGTGTTTAATAGATATTTATGCCGCAATTTCCCTTCGATCTACACAATTCCATGCCCCGCCGATCAAAAGTAAACCACATATTAAATCGGACACATTGTATCAATCCAACCACATAATGAATTAGACACAAAGTATCAATTTCACCACCGTGCTAGATTTTGATTGTAGCCTGATTACCAATTAAATGTGTACTTTTGCAACGGACAACCTGTTCCGGGCTGCTGTTCGGCAGTTCAAAGATAAAGGTATGTCATTTGTACTTTAACATAATAATGAATTTACCCTTTATGAATGAGGGAAAACAAATTATCCTTTACAAAGAGGACAAATATATTGATCTAGTTGCAGTGCAAAAGGGAAAATAGGCTTTTGGCAGCAGAAACTCAAATATACAACTATATAGAAGGTCTACATCTTCAAAATCCCCCAAACTGTGCTCCTAATAAGATAGAAATGTAGTTATGTTAATACAGACAAATTTAATTCAATTAATTTAACCCCTTGACTACGGGAACCGGGTAAGCTGTGTACAAAGTCTATGGGGATTTCAGAAACTCAAAGGGAATGGGTTAATCAACAAAATAAGCAAATGTTATGAAAAAACACCTTTGATGTGAGATGTTTATGGATGAGATACTAGACATTAAAAACTAGAACAAACTTTGTATTTCATGGCCACAATTTGGTAGCATATTTTTGCAATTTCAGACTTCTTAAAATTCTTAATTGAGCAAATTTGATTAAAAATAACTTTGACATGATGTTCATTCTTATGGAAAGGATGCTAAATGTTGATCATGGTCAAAATTCAAGAGCATTTAACTTTAATTTCCGACTTATTCAACTTCTTGTCTGTAATTAAGCAAATGTCATATTTAAATTGTGCAACAAGGAGAACAGACGAGAGCAGATGTCACGTTTTGTCAAAGCCTTCTCATGCCTTTGTAAGATCAGGGTCATCTTGTCCACTAGTATTTATGAAATCTCTTGTCTACAAAATGTGTTTATTAAATTACTTGTTAGATACAAATAGAGCGACCAGCAAGAAAAATGCAAGGTACTTTGAGGTTATGATGTAAGAGATGTAAAAGATGTGATGAGAACGCGACAATTTTCTTTAATGCTCTTTAATTACTTAGTAAGCTCAGGGTCATAATGTTGACAATGTACATGGCTACATGTGAAATGAGATCTCTTTACCGTGGGTTTTATTCAATTTCTTGTCTACAAACTGGGAAAATTAAAAAAATAATCCAAGGTTCCTCAACAGTATGATGTGAAAGTCTGTGAGCTGACATTGCTTTGATCTTCTTCTGAATCTAATATGTTTTATTCCTTTGAAAGATCAGAGGTCAGAGACTCAGAGTCATGTTGTTGATGGTGGATAGTTGAATTAGAATTCTTCAGCGCATCACTTATTCAATTTCCTGTCTTCAAATTTTCTTTAAAATATGCTTTAGATGCAAGGTGCAAGGTCAAGATGCAGAAGACTGAGAAGAGAAAGTTCTCAGTTGAATGTAGCTTTTTAAAATGTATTTGTATGAAAGATCGGGGTTATTTTGTTGATCAAAACGTTCAAATGACGATTCTCCAGGGTAATAGAAAGCAATTTCTTCCGCATTTTAAATGAAAAACATAATTTCCAAAAGGCTTCTGAAGATCATGGTCATGTTGTTAACATTGACAGACAATCGCAGGGTGCTCAATTAATTTGAAGAATGTATATCTAATTGTGTTTCTTTTCTGTGGAACATACTAAAGCTTGGTACATTAAAAGTAAGAGGATTTTCATTTTTCAATGTATGTTTCAAATAATAATGTTCATGGTTCTTTCGCTTTTTCCTTGGCAAAGATATGATGTACTTAAAAAAGATATTGCATCATTAAACCTTTCTCAAAAAGAGCAAATATCTAAGTATCAAAGTAATGATTCTGGGCAGCTATGGTACACAATGTTCCTCAAAGGCCGAAGCTAATGGAATACCGTATTTGTCGGTGTATTAACCGCTCCGGTGTATT
Source organism: Echinarachnius parma (assembly GCA_037951105.1). Classification (NCBI taxonomy): domain Eukaryota; kingdom Metazoa; phylum Echinodermata; class Echinoidea; order Clypeasteroida; family Echinarachniidae; genus Echinarachnius; species Echinarachnius parma. The sequence goes on from JBAMJV010000635.1 coordinate 23,395, forward strand.
AACCGCACCCCTAAAAAAAAAAAAAAAAAAGTGCGGTTAATACGGTCGTGTATTAACCGCACCCTTTTTTTTTCTTTTTTTTGAAAAAAGTTGCGGTTAATACACCAGCAAATACGGTACTATTCCTTCCTTATTTAATGTTATTTTATCTTGACTGGAGCATAAATATTAGATCTGCAGTGCACTGGGTTAATGCGTTCAGTCAATATTTCCAGTTGCTTGTTAACTCAGAGGATTAGCATTTGAATTACCTGTGAATTAAAATTCCAGTCAAAAGAAATTCCCAGACTATTTGTCTAACGACGTCTGAACGTTTCCAGAGCCAGCTAGCGCTAGCATTATGGTGGTTTAATTTGTGCATCTTTTCCAATATGATTAGTACTTTAACCCATTCAGGACTGGTCTCGAAAATACTCGGGCAGGAGTCTATGGAGAATACATGTTATAGCATAATCAGTCAGTCCTGAACGGGTTAATTATGTAAGTCAAACCTAACAGCCAACCTGCCTATAGATAGTAATTGACACCAAATTGTCTACAGTGGCCACTCTTTCACTTAGGTGATCACTATACACAGGTTTGACTGTTTCTTAATTATAATTTGTTTAATAGCCTGTCTTTAAAATGTATGAATGCATGGGCGTAGATACTTACATAGTACCTATTCATCAGGGGGGGATGAATGAATAGATCATCCCCCCTGTTGAATGGGTATCAATGACTGATCTACGCCCATGTATGAATGACACGATCGGATGGGCATCTTGAGGTCCCAAATTTGAAAACGTTCTATGTCCTGGCATTTATGCCCCCGAGGCTTGAGCAAGACATTTAATTCACTGTACCTTAACTATTCCAACAGGATACAATTTATTAATGATTTGTTTATGAAGTATGAAATTGATGAAGAACATTTGTTAGAAATTGATACAAAAGCCTCTCCCCAAAACTCAAAAGAAAACTTCCAGTGTCTTTTTTGCCTATCAACAAATTATTATAGGATATTTGTGAAAAGAAAAAAATGAAAACTACCGTTTTAAATTAGGGAAGACCGGTGATATGTAATGTTAGCTTGTAATTGACACACACACAGAAACAACAACAAATGAAGGTCCAGATGCAATTATGAATTTCATGAATATTTAAATGCCATTTGATATCCCGGTATTAATGTCAAATTATGATTCCAATGATTGTAGATGTGATTAATTTGTATGCATGCATGCCCGGTGCGCTTCCCGCATCTAGAGTATCGGTTGACACATTAGGGCTCAAAACTACATCAATAAATTTCCTCAAATTAATGTAAATATTGCTTTGTTAAAATAGTGTTCGGATACCTATCCCTGAAGGACAATTTCTGTGATATCATAATTCATTATCTATTTCCCCCAGTAATTGCATTTTAAAATAAAATGTAAAATGACGGAAAACAAAATTATGTTTTCTGTCGATATACAGTATATTGTATTTTCAAGAATTTCAAGAACTATAGATGTTTTGTGATATTTTGAAATATGAATATATTGCAATCATTAAGAAGAAAAAAAGTATAAATTTGCAGCTGTTGACCATTTTCTGATAAAAAATAGATAGCATGTAGCTTAACAAAAGAATTAACAAAAACAGAATTTTCATAGAGTTCAAAGCAAAACAAATTTAAGAGAGCTTTTTTCATCGGGCAAGCTTAAAAGTATTCCCCCCCCCCCCTCCCAAAATAATATTTTTCCCCCATGCTCGTGTACTTGATATTAAGATATTCACATCACATTTCTCCCATGCCTTTGTCAATCAAAAGTATTTCCATTTCTGTTTGAGTTTCTGCCCTCTGCACAAGATCGAAGCCTGTGTAGACATTGCACTTTCATTACTGTAGCCATTTCACATGCACCCTGGTCTTTTATTTGCACCAATTTTAGAAGTGGTGTAAAAATTTGTACGTAAATGATGCTGCCTTTTCTTTCCCAGCTTTTATGTTCGATAGTTGCATCACATTTCTCTGAACCACCACCATCAATTAAAAGATATCACCATTTCTGTTTGAGCATCTCTGTCCCCCGCCATATTTACAGAGGAGATTGGCAATCTTATACACCTCAACCTCTACAAGATCTCTAAGTTCGCTTGCGACCCAGTTAAACCGGTCATTGGGTTAAATTGAGTGGTCAAACATTGGCCATTCAAAATCAATTTCCAATCACTTATGTCCAGACAAACTTTGGATAATTTTTTGTGTGCAGAATTTGTTACTCCCTGGCAAAGTTAGACCATTTCATTGGGTTTTGAGAGGTCAAACATCGGCCATTCAAAATCAATTTCCAATTACTTATGTCCAGATAAACTTTGGATAATTTTTTGTTTGTAGAATTTGTTACCTCCATGGCGATGTCCATTCACTGAATTGGAGGAGTAATCAGCATAACGCATCTGCGACTACTACTTATTTACTTTTGTCTTTTGAAATATTTGCACTTTGAGAGCGGTGCTTATATCGCACAGCTGTTCTTTTACCAGTGGCATTTTATCGTTTGTGGAAATAACAATTTATACAGTCCTAAATTTATGCAAATGCTTTATTCTGCTTTTCACTTCAATTGAATTTTTTTCACAAACATAAACTCTTGTTTCATTCTTAAAGATTACTTGAAAAGTGTAGCATATATGATGTGGCCACAATACTTCAGGGCAATTCCGTATGAGAGAAGGCAAAAACACCACATCTCAAAGTTGAGCAATCTTCCCTAAATCAAACTGTTATCAATAAAGGAAAACTTGAATTTTAGGAAACTGAAAACCGTTTGTATATAGCTCTATTGGTTTTTCAAATATTTCTGCTTGAATTGAACAGAAATTTATGACCTTATTTCATAAATCAGCTTCATTTTTATGAAAATAAAGTGAATCTTTTAATTCAATGACTGTTTCTGCTCATTTTCTCATATTTTCCATATGATATTGTAACAATCACAAATTGTAAAGCATGGGCAGTAACTTCATTGCATATTTTTTTGAGAATTTTTTTAAATCTATGCACATTTGATCGTAATTCCGTTACGATAAAACGTTTTTATCAATATCTGATTACTTGTTCTTTGGTCATGTCATTGTGAATTCTCTTCCTTCACCATAGTCCTAAGAACTTCCAACATAATTTTCTGAAATAATGTCACTACTTTTTCCAAAAATGGCGTAACAGTATTAGTAATTCCGTTACGTAACGGAATTACACGCACATGGTTTGTAAGGTATTGAATGATATTGCTGAAATTTTTTTTCTTTCTTGTCCTGAATGTAGAAATACCCTTTAAATAGCATGTAGCATAACTGTAGCCATGTACGTAGACAATAAGTCATTATACATGTACTGTACAATGTTACTTAGTGTGACTCATTGCCTCACATGCTTCATATTGCATCAATGGTGATTTAACTAAATTGATACACGATAGATAATTTCTCTCTCCATGAACATAATAGAGATGATAATGTTCTATGATACTTCTATCATTAAATTAGTTTCTAGCAAGACCCACTTGACTGAAATTATGAAGATGCAGCAGATTCATGTTTGTACTTTAGAAAGGGAAAAACGAAAACAATAACGCAAATTTAAAAATATCCAGTAATTAGTATCACACTGGTTCTACATTTATTTTCTCACATTAATTTACATTGATGCATTATAAGATATAAATCATACCTTCAACTTTCAAGGAGATTTAATATTAATAATTTTGTATACATGTAGATTTGATTATCATTGATCAGTTAAGGGCTCATAACTCACCATTAATTATGTAAATTTGTATTAAACTGAAGCATATAAAATCAAACCTAAATACAGAATAGGCTTCAAGATATTCAAAACTATATACATAATACAGGCTAAGATATGTTTTATTCATTATCATAAAGTCAGAATTCATTGAGTGTTCAGTGTGCTTCTGTATGCAGATCAAAGAAGATGTACAAAGTATTTGCATTTTCAAATGGGAATTCCTAAAGATGTCTTTCATTTTTTGTAATTCGATATTTATATTTGATATGCCAACTTTTTGTATTTGGATCATACATGTTTATATCCGATATCATGTATTTCATGGAATGAATGAAAACGCATTCCAAATTAATTTGAGAGTAAATTAAGGATGAATTTTCAAAAGAATAATTTCAGAATATAACAAGAGTTTATACAACAAATCTCGATTTTTTGGGAATTCCGTTACGCGCACACATATATTCAGGATTTGTTCTGGTCCTTATGTAAGAGTTTAACAATTATTGTTTAACAATGCATACAAAATCTTTACTATAGACTATAAGCAGAAAAATGTAACCAAGAAATTGCATTTTTATGGGTGGATTCATGGGTGGATTTCACAGGCGTAATTCCGTTACAGTGACATTCATAATTTGTCTTAAGGTAATTTCAGAGGTTAAAACAGATCATTTCTGGAAAAAAGATGTACCAAATTCAAGTTTGTAACTTACATGATAAGTTTTTATTACCAATGCAGAATTTTTTGAGGTAGCTTTTGCAGAAAATCATTACAAAATTAGTGTTGAATAAAAGACCACTTTCCGTTATGATTGTATTTTGGTCTCCTGACGCTACAGTGTTATAGATTTGTACCTCTAGTACCCCTGCCAGTTATTAAAGTTGTACAAACTGTGGAAGTGAAAGGAATTTTAAATATGATTAAGAAAACAGCGCTAAAAATCACTTATTTGTCATTCTGTAACAGTGGAATTGCCCATTCACAATGCATTTCCATTCACACCTTGATTTTCAATATTTATGAAGTTTACGAGGCTTTATAGCATTGAAAGTGGAATGATTTGACCTGTTTGTGATTTTAAATTGTTTAAATGTTTCTTGATATTGATGATGTGCAGTTCTTTTATTAGCATGTCACATAATGTAGGTACTTTTTTTTTTTTTTTACTTTGGGTTTTTTCACAATTTAACCATTTTTCTTGAAGTAAAGGAAAAATTATAAAATGTTGCTATTTTTTTCTTCAAATATGGTTATTATTGTCACATTATTGATTTTTGAAAAGTATTGAAGCTAAAATGTGAATTCTTTGTTGTTCATGTACCGATTTGTGGAAAAGTTGATTTCACTGCTTAAGTTGTGTAATTCCGTTACACACTTTAGTGGACATAGTTTCTAGGATTTTTCTTTAGTTTAATTGATGCAATCCTTTTTAATTCCTTGCCTACTAATATGAAGCTGAAAATAAACCAAAATAAAGCTGGATTTTAGCAATAGTTTTTTCAAATTTCACTCTTAATTGTATTTTGGCCATATTTTCATTCATTTAACACATGACAAGTTTAAATATTGCTTTACAGATGTATCAAATTATGGTTTATATTCAAGTGCTAGAAAGCCTTGATGTTTGCATTAGTATGTAAGAAAAGTTGAGTGCAAAATAATTGAGTTTACCTTGTAACTGTCAGAGATGTAATTCCGTTACAATTTTGTGTAATTCCGTTACAGTGCTCTTTTTTCAAAAAAGTGAATTTGTGAACTTATCATTGTGTTGATTATGCACCTAATTGTTCCAAAGTGAAGTTGACATTATCAAGATAGAAAAAATACATAAAATCAGTTTCAAAGTGTCTTATATTTCAGAGAAACTTAACGCAAACTTGTAGCAAAAAAAAAAACTCCATTCTCCAGTAATTCCGTTACGGTCACACATATTGGTCTAGTGTGCAACAACACATGGAAGATATAAAATCGTTTCCCTATCATTTTGTAGCCTGGCTGCCCGTGCAACTTATTTAAGTATCAACATTTACTTAAGTCATGAGAATATTGCGCAGAGAATAAAATAATGAGCAAAATAGGTCTCTGAATGTAATTCCGTTATGGTGGAATTGCCCTTCAATATTATAAACATAAATTGCTTCTAAAACTATCATTTCAATTTGACAAATGTATGTGGTATCGGGAGGACTCCATAATTGAGATGTTGTCAATTAAAAAAATGAAGGAAATTAGGTATTATTAATTCAGAAAATAACATTTTGATATAGAGAGGGGTAAATAACCAGCTCATTAATCACTTGTCCAGAGGCACATGAAATGTAATCCATGTATATCTTTTATTGTTTCGCTTATTGTTAGCTTTCAATATTTCTAGCGTTATTCGAAATATGGGCGTGCAAGTCATTAATTACTGCTCCCAGGAAATCGTAAAATGTTCAATTTTCTGTGCTGCAACAATGAATGCAGTAATCATCCTAAATCCCTTATAAACACCTGAAGTCCCTCCCATTAAAACTTTGTCCAGCGGCACATGAAATATGAATAATGTATATTTTTATTGATTTGCTAATTATTAGCATTTAATTTTTCTAGCATTATTGGAGATATGGGCGTGCAGGTCATTAATTACGGCTCACCGGAAATCATCAAATTTTCCAATTTCTACGCTACAACAATTTATGCAGTAATCATTCTAAATCCCTTATAAACACCTTTTATCCCATTAATACTTAGTCCAGCGGCACATGAAATATAAATAATGTATATTTTATATTGATTTGCTAAATATTAGCATTTAATATTTCCAGTTAAATTAATCGAGTTGTGGGCATGCACGTCATTAATTACAGCTCACAGGTAACTGTCAAATGTTCAATTTTCTACGCTGCAACAATTAATGCAGTAACTATTCTGAATCCCTTATAAACACCTTTTCTCTCATAAATACTAAGTCCAGCGGCACATGAAATATAAATAATGTATATTTTGTATTGATTTGCTAATTATTAGCATTTAATATTTCCAGTTAAATTAATCGAGTTGTGGGCATGCACGTCATTAATTACAGCTCACAGGTAAACGTCAAATGTTCAATTTTCCACATAGTTGCAACAATTAATGCAGTAATCATTCTAATTCCCTTATAAACACCTTTCCTCCAGTTAATACTTAGTCCAGTGGCACGTGAAAATGTATTGATTTGCTAATTATTAGCTTTCAATATTTTAATTTTTATTTGAGATGTGCGCGTGCAATTCATTAATTACAGCTCACATGAAATCATCAAATGTTCAATTTTCTACGCTGCAACAATTAATGCAGTAATCATTCTAAATCCCTTATAAATACACCTTTCCTCTCACTAATACTGTGTCTTGAGGCACATGAAATATAAATAATGTATATTTGTATTAATTTGCTAATTATTAGCTTTCATTATGTCTAGCGTGTGGGCGTGCAAGTCATTAATACTATTACTTCGTTTAGTGGCATGTGAAACAGGCCTGATGTGAAATATAAATAATGTACATTTTAATTGATTTGCTAATTATTAGCTTTCAACTTTTCCCTTTATGTTTGAGATGTGGGTGTGCAAGTCATTAATTACGGTTCATGGGAAATTGTCAAATGTTCAATTTCTAACCTGCGACAATTAATGCAGTAATCAATCTGAATCCCTTATAAACCCTTCTCCTCCCAGAAAATAAGTAATAACATTTTACCATATATGGTCAATACAATGCATTATATGCATCAGAACACTCAGCTCCCTCAAACAATAAGTTAAGCTAACATTATTCGCGCCCCACCATTGTTGTTCGTTTGATTGGCATTCAATCGCGTCATGCGGCAACTTAAGCGTAAACCATTGGCCTTCGGGGCTCGGACTACCGCAGTCAACATTTAGGTTATATTTCCCCTCAATCGTTAAGATTTGTCTTATTTGGTTATTTTCCCCCCTTTTTTTCCATTGACCGTGGCCTCCAGTATTCCGCAATGCAGGCCCACGATGTGTGAACCGATGTAATCAGGCAGAAGTTGCAGCCCCAATTTTGCGGTTTTATTTTGTGCCGTGCACAGAGAAAAAAATAAACAGGTATAGAAAAATAACCTGTAGAGAGAGAAAAACAGACGACGGAACAAGGAGGAAAATAAACTGCAGAGAGAGAGATAAAGAGAAGAAAAATCATTGATCATAAAAATAAACTGCAGAGAGAGAGATACAGAGAAGAAAAATCATTGATCATAAAAATAAAATGCAGAGAGAGAGAGATACAGAGAAGAAAAATCATTGATCATAAAAATAAAATGCAGAGAGAGAGAGATACAGAGAAGAAAAATCATTGATCATAAAAATAAACTGCAGAGAGAGAGAGATACAGAGAAGAAAAATCATTGATCATAAAAATAACCTGCAGAGAGAGAGATACAGAGAAGAAAAATCATTGATCATAAAAAATAACCATGGAGAATAAAAGACAGGAAAAATAATTTAAGTAGAGAAAAAATCACTATGTAGAGAGAAAAACAAAAACAAAACACGGATACAAATGAATGGTAGAGAGAGAAGCAGAAAAAGAAAGAAACAAAAATAAACCATGCAGAGAGAAAACGGGGAGAAATAAAAACACAGGAAAATAGAAGTTACTAAATACAAGAAGAAAAAGAAATGTACAGAAAAGAAAAATGTAGAGAGAAAGAAACCGAGTCGGCTAATGTAGGTGGTACATACACATAGCTTGTTTCCTACGGTGTTACCAATTGTTGCCTCATACTCCTATTGATCATGGTTGCGCCGTTACTGAGCTTTGTCCCCTTATTTTCGATTTCTTTTCCTTTTCTGCGGTGTCAAATTTAACACTTTAGAAGTCCCTTTTGTGGTGACTTGCGCACAATGGTCCACTGTCGGAATGTCAGTGCCAATGCCAATGTACTTTCAAAACTTCAAAACCAAGTACAGTTGGTACTCATTACACAGGTACCTGTCTCAGGCTTGTGTTTGCCGAAGGTGGATCTGTTGATAAGTCGGCCCGTTTCAATCATCGGCGAGATGAAACAAAGTGACAGTTTTCAAGGTGATGTATATTAGCAAAACCAAGTTGCACATGAAATTGAAAACTCGTTCCACTCTGTGATGTTACTGAGCTATGTATGGTCTTCACATTTAGGTTTGTTGACGCATTACTTCAACATTAACCCGATCACTACGGGGACCGAGAATTCTCGGTCCCCGTTGCGCCTACTCATATACGGGAACCGAGATTTCTCGGTTCCGAGCAAGGGCTATATTAATTGCATAAACATACATGTATGCATCTTGTAAGTACAATATAATTTAGCTGAATACAAAGAATGAACCCTTGGCTACATGTATATCAAGTTTCCCCGACTCTAGTTGCGTGATTATTGTTTTATTACAATTTTATCATGGTAATACACAAGTCTAATTTCAGGATATTTGTATACAAACCCGTACAAGCCAGAATCATAGTTTTCGCATAGAATTTCACTTCGCTGACCCTATACTATGCATATCGATCGCCTCTATTGTGTGAACTACTTGACCAGCGAACTCACGCTAGGTTGAATAGAAGCGAATACAATGCCATGGTCAACCAGATATCGATCGGTTCTTTTGTGCGCGCCCAGTGGGGTAACACGACCGGTCCGTAAAATAATCTTGTATATAGCTATTGAAGCAGTATATCTATTGCCGTGGTAAAAGGGTTAAAGGGGTAGTTTAGTTTTGGTAGAGTGGGCGCTGCACATCACAATTTTTTTGTGAGGTAATGGAAAACTGAGTGTCGAATTTGAGAGAACATGCAATTTTAATGGCAGAATAAAGTTTATTTGGTCAAAATCGACCCAGAAACGGCTGAAATATCCATAAATATATATGATCTTATAATTATTTGGGGCCCAAATAATTAGATGATTTTTTCAAAAAATTAAAAAAATGCTTGCACTTTTTCAAAAATTTTCAAATGCGTTTTTTAAATAGTTGTTGATGATCTCTCTATTTAATCATTATTTCAATAAGACATCACATGCATAATTTTGTATGAAAAATGGTTGAAACCAATGCCTTTTTAGAAAGCGCCCTCTTGTGTTTTAATGGCTCTTTTTGAATGATAACGGGCTTTTTACTTAGTCGTTTGTAATTTTTTATACCTTTTTCAGCATGGTGGAGTTATAACTATTAGTTTATAATGTTACTGTCCAGGTTTGGTTACTAAAGTTCAGCCTTACCAAAACTGTACTACCCCTTTAAAGGGACAGGTCCACTTTTACAAAACGTCTGAACAGCTTTCAGTTGACGGATGGGGATCAATGTAACACGCAAAAAAAAAAAATCAGAGCGAACAGCCCTCTAATTTGGATTCTACGAATGAAAAACGAATGCGTCCCTCCATTTAAACTATATATCGGTCAATAAAGGAGTTCAACTGATTTAGCATAATAGTACAACAATATAGTACTAATTCTCGTAAAGGTATTGTGAAGCCGACATTTGTTAACGTATGTCACGGAAAAAGATCTCAAAAAGAAAAAATATATAATTACATGTAGTCAGTTTAAGCGATGTTTGGGTATTTTGCTTGGTAAACGCTCACACATTAGTACTTATGCGCAGATCACGTAGCTAGCGCGGGTCACGTAGGGGTCATGCATACCGATCTGGCACTCCGTGAAATCTATGTACGAACTTACTCAACGGCCGAAAATACGTATGTACCTAATTAACCGACGTCCCTCAGTTTATTCAGTTTTAGGTCTATAACTCCACGAAAAAGAGATTTCAAGCCCTAATTTTTTCAGGCATGCTATTAAATGACATTTCCTTTCATATAAGACAATAACCTCGCAACTTTTGAAGTTTGGCTTGCAAAAGTGGATCTCTCCCTTTAAACAAATTATTAACTAACCTACATGTACATGTAGTTGCATTCAAATGAAATTAAAAATGGATTCCATGATCTCAAAAGCTCTATTAAAGATTTGTTAGATGCATTATTATTTCAACGTATAAACAATATTAACCGTTCCAAGACTGGATATTTGGTTTGGATATAAGATTATTTCTCCAAAGACTCCAGTCAGAGTGTATTCAGGAACAGTCCTGGATAAGTTTACAAACAAACCAAGTTGCTCATGAAATTGAAACTCATTCCCCTGTTCAACATTTTTGAGACATTACATTATTGCGGCAAGTGGGTTCTGCAAATCTAGTTTGACGCATTATTTTCAACAATTAACAAAAACCAGTTTTGCATGAAGTGGAGCACGCATTCTGCATTTAGCAGGCATGTATAGAATTGATCAAACGTGGCAATTGGGTTCTGCAAATTTAGCTAGACGCATTATTTCCAATATTCTGCATTATTAACAATGGGTTTGTTAATAATGTTGAACATTGGAAATAATGCGTCGAGCTAATCGAGCACACAGTCGGCAATTAGCAGCTTTTCTGAGAATTGGTAAACGGTGGAAGATGGGAGTTTGACACGCTATTTTCAACATTTAACGTTGTCAACAAACCCAGTTACGCATGCATGAAATCTAACACACATTCTGTGTTGGCAGCTATAGAGAATTGATAAAATGCGTCAAGTAGGTTTGACAAATTTAGTTTGATGCATTATTTTCAACATTTAACATTCAACAAACCCAGAACTTACGCATGAAATCGAACACACATTCTGCATTTAGCGGCTATTTAGAGAATTGATCAAAATGGTGACAAGTGGGCTGGGCAAATTTAGTTGGACGCATTATTTCTCTTTGTAGGGCAATCGATGCCGAAAATGGGCATTCAGCCAAACATACTTTGCAAGGGGGCGGGGGGGGGGGGGGGTTCATTTCTTTTCTGAATATATATAGTTCTTTTTTTTTTGCCCAACAACATCATCTAACCGCTGAAAAATGGGTCATACTTATACCCGGTAATGTGGGAAAACTTTTTTTTTGATTATGCAGCGCCATAGCCCCCAACTTGTATGCCTATGGCACCCGCCATAGTCGTACCCAGGATTTTTTCAAAGGGGGTGGGGGAGGGGGGGGGGGGGGTGTTTTAGCTTCATTTAGTGGCGTATTTGGGGTGTGTTTGAATACGTAAAACAGTCTCTTTTTTTTTCGCTAAAGGGGGGTGTTTAACACCCCAAACACCCCCCTCAGTAGGCTATGGCACCCGCCTATGATACTGACCAGGATATCCTTACCATATCCTTACGTATCCTTCAGAATTAATTATCAGTCAATTATTCATGGTTATTGATTAATATCCCAGTTATCTAATGACCCACTTTACTGCCACATTAGGCATGATCAAAGAAGCATGAATTCATAGGCTCTAGGTAACATCATCAGTGGATGAATATAAATGTCAATGCTCATTTTTTTTTATTATAAAAGCCGACATACCAATGCTCATTTTATAATTCTGAAATCAATATTCATTTTAAATAATTCAGAGCTAAAATATCAATACTCATTTTACAATTTGGAGCTAAAATATCAATTTTCATTTTCGATACAGAGCTGAAATATCAATACTTTTTTTCTTTTTTTTAAATACGGAGCTGGAATATCAATACTCACACAGAGGTAAAAATTATCCTGGTGTGTAGCACTTCTCCGAAGGATGTCTTTTTAAAATTGTCTGCATTGTTTTAAAAGGGAATTTGTTACAATGTATTCAACTTCATTATTTTAGATTCATCTGATTGTGTATAGATCAAAGATTACAAAGAATGTTACTTTTACAAAGCAGCTTCATTTTGGATTTGATGTTTCAAACATATTCAGTCTTCTATATACCTCAGAAGTCGATTGTAATTTTCATGAGACTTGATATAAATGTCATGTGACTTACTTTGGATTAAACACATTTCTTAGAACATACATTGTTGTATTCATGGTTTCTAGTTTAAAAAGCATTACAAAGAAATGTGACATTTATGAGGAACAGAGTTGTTGGACAAAGTCATATCAAACACCCAACAAATATTTGAGGTGAGCTTGGCCAGGTCTAGACACTAGGATTTGTCTAATGGCCCGGGGCCAGTAAAATATCATAACTACCGGTAGGCAAAATGTTTGTGGCCAGATTGGGCAACTATATTTTCAAAATAACAGAGGCAGTATGAGAAAATCTTGCATTCTTCCATTGTCAAGTCTCATACGTAATTGCATTTTGATAATAAAGTGAAACTTTCGTTTTGGGCCATAGAAAATTATTTGTCGTGCCCGACTAAGCCACAGGCTAAAAGGTTAGTGTGGAGCACTGCTTTAGCCATCCACTAATATTTATATTTCACACTTCAGCTGCGTACTTGAACCCAGTCTGGTTGTTGTGCAATCTCTAGACCGTAGAGTTCTCAAGAACGGGCAAATATTTGTTGTGAAATTTGAATTATTTAAGTTTTTTTATTCAGACTTCAGACAGTTTTACAGTTACACTCAGTGTACAATACAAGTATACAACCAATGCTGATGCTGTTCACATTCTGAACGGCCATAGTTTTGTGGAGGTTAATGTTCAAGCTACATGTAATATAAAAAAATGAAAACAAACAAAGTCTTGTGGTCTTAACAGTGGGTTTCAAGAACGGGCAAATATTTGGTGCGAAATTGCGATTGTCAACAGTTCTTAACAATAGGAGTCCTTCGGTATTCCAGGTGCGTTTGAGGGACTTCAAGCAGAAAGGGGTTAAGGTCGCGGATGGAGATGTTAACAAATAAAAAGGTCAATGCATTTAGTTTTAGTTTCCTGAACTTGGCAGTGAGTATAAAATGTAATCAAACCAATTTTAGATTATGTCTATGACCGCCCCACATTTAGAGGGTCAATCCAAGCATTCAAGTGACCAAAATTGTCTCTCGTTGCATGCACCTTAAAGGGATCTAGTAACTTTGATGATAGGCAAAAATTGAAGAATGGTTGATAAAATGTGTATTGTTGTGATCTGATATGTCCACTGAGTAATGTGTGAAAATTTTGCAGTAAATGGATGTTATATGGGCGAGTAATGAGCGAAAATGCAAAGTGATACTCACTTTCTTATTGCACCGACTTTGTACACGATTACGACTATCCAGTGGATAGTTTAATATCTGAATACTTAAATCGTAAGTATCTTTTTAACAAAAGGGAAAGTCAAAAAACAAAACCTGCCCCATGCTTCTATTGTGAATACGACGAATACAACAAGATATGAGAGAACCGCTAAAGTTCCAGGTAAGTTTTGAGGATTTGGACAATGTTACTGTAGATCCCTTTAAGGAGTAAAGATGGTGCACTAGATGATTGTGTTATCTTAAACTGCACCTAATAACCAGGGATAGTAACACTACAGCAGATTTAAATATGGAACATAGAGAATGTCCTGTACGAATGCAATATTATGTTTGTAATATTATCAACATTACAGTGATCATCATTATAAACTACAACTAAACATGTATATATGTGAGTTCAATATATCCACATACTCCGATTGTTGGGGTCATGTTTTCTAGGTTGAAAATCTTCAATTAGAAAGATTTCAGGTCACCGAGCTATAAAAACCTTCAGCATCAGGAAAAGGTTTGTAGACCCCCAGACACCGACTAGCGACAAACGTGATATCGGACGACTCCATTTGGAATACCATCGATAGCTCTAGATTCTGTCCAAGTATTGATTTCTTGATTATGGACAGTTGTAAAATTATACAATTTTTTTCATGTCGACCCTCTTTCAAGAAAATACATGTATGCTGTTGGGCTCCTTGCATAAATGGTATGTTTGTTGATATCATGTTGCTTCCCTATGGGTTGCAGCCTCGAAAAGGCCGTCGACTGGTGAAGTTTATTTTATTTTACAAGAATTGATTTAACGATTTGTAGAAAGGCTAGTGATAGTAGAGTAGGTCTCTGGAGTTGTGAGATGTTGAGTGTTTTTTTCTCTGTTTTCTCTGTTTTCTCTATTCGATGTGATGAGTTCTAAAATGGTTAGACATTTTGGTTCCTATTCTACACAACATTGCAAACTGTCTACTAACTGTCTTCGGGACTACACATTCACATGCATACAGTATATAAAAGGGATATAGTTTTGTTAATATAAAAAAGGTTTCTAGCTGGAAGACTTAATAGCAATTTTACTTGAGAAGTTTAAAATCAATGAAATCACTGCCAACATTTCTAACGTCTAGCCATTGCCTCCCATTACAGGAGCCTTGTGTACTATGACTTGATTGTATGGAGATTTAAATATTGAACAGTGAACCGGTTTATATGTAATTGAAAAAAAAAGGTGTGTGGTTTGGATTTTAAAAAGGCCAAGGAATAAGAAATCCAATACTTCCCGGTAAACATACATTTTACTGTACAACCTTTTCATACTTTGTCCTGAAAATCAAGGAAATTTGAGTTACTCTATGGAGACTCACTACAGTCACACCTGCATTGGATTAGGCAGTATTGAATTATTTTTAGTCTGAAACATTTTTTGTATTTGTACTTTTTATTTTTATGGTTGAAAAGGAATTTACTCTAGTTGTAAGGGCCATTTATAGTTTTAAAAAATGGAAAAAAGGAAAAAAGGGGGAAATGTGTCATTTATTGTATTAAAACAAAATGTTTTATTGTTTAAAAAAGAGAGGAGGAGTAGTTAATAAAAGTGAACTCTAAGTGGGTGTTTTTTCTTGTCCATGGCCAATGACTGGAAAACAATTTTGGAATTTTTGCTCCCCATATTAATTGTATTCATTTTATTGTCAAAAATTGGATATATTTGGTCATGACAGTGAACTTTTCACTGGTATTGTTTTGTTGTCAGTGACCCTGGATTGCAGTCTGTGGAAAATGGACAAATATTTGTTTGTAAAAATGACAAAATCGCAGTAATTAGTATCTACAACGTTCAAGGTTCACATTGCCTACAGGCAAATATTTATTTTCAAAATGAGGAATTTTATAATAATGATTAAAAACGGGTAATATTTGTATGAACTAATTGTCATCATTCTGCACAGAGGGGAAATAACCTTCATTTTTTGGAACATAACAGACCCTTGTCTGTTTCATTTAACTTATTTTACAACGATTAAAAGGAATAAGGGCAAATATTCATTTATTTGTGAAATTATGAACTAATTGGAATGATTGTCAACATTTCTCAAGGTGTATAGGGGTGAAATAACCTTCATGTGTGGCATGTGCGAATTTACACCTTTAACTATTATTGTATTGTTGCGGGAATGCTTGAAAAAAACCATGCAAATATTGATTTGAGAAATATTAAACTGATGAAAATCAAATACATGTATACATTTATGTTGTAAAAATAGGCAATAATTGGCACATTTGTGACAATTATGAACTAGTTGTCATGATTGTCAAACTTTCTCAAGGTGTTTCTAGGGGTAAAATAAGCTTCACGTTTGGCATGTGAGAATTTACACCTAAAATATTGAATTGTTGTCTGAAGGCTTGAAAACAACCAGGCAAATATTTATTCGAGAAATAATGATAATCATTGAATATAAAATTAGTTTTCTGTAAAAAGTTGGCATTAATTGGCACAATCAGTCATACTTTCAATCTATATCCTTTTTTATTTGACTGTATTCTTGAGGAACAAACACAATTGGGTCATTGCCTGATTGCGTTTGATTTCCTGACAGGTGTACTTGAACTTTGATCTTGAAAGTTACAAATAAACAGACTTTATTTTGAAGTTTGTAGGCTCTTTACCTAGGGTGCTAATTAACTTCAGTATAGCCCAGTTCTTAGTGTATTTCGGGCCAAGCATTCAACTCAAGCTGGTGCATGTATGCTGGGGCAGAATTTGTATGTGTAATATTTGGTATTTAGTCAGGAGACATGAATGAGAGATGCTGATACAACGGCAGTTGGGAGGATAAGTGATTGGTATTTTATTCAGTCAAATGCTTGGTACATAGTATAGACACAGGGTGGTCTATAATGACATAAACATACAACATATGGTATTGCATAACAGTACCCGCATAGCAACCAAAAAAATACTTTTTTTTTCACGAGGGCGATTTTGAAAATTTTTAGTGAGAAAAACGCCCTCGTGAAATTATTCACGAGGGCTATTTTGGGGCTCACGGGGGCTCTTTGCCCTGATATCAGGAAGGACTTACCACAGGCTATAAAGTAAATATATTTAACATTTATTCAATAATGATTAAGGCTGAATCGGGTGGGTCCATCACACCGGTTCCCGACAACCAAAAAATACTTTTTTTTTCACGAGGGCGATTTTGAAAATTTTGAGGGAGAAAAACGCCCTCGTGAAATTATTCACGAGGGCTATTTTGGGGCTCACAGGGGCTTTTTGCCCTTTGCCCCCGTGTATTTTTTTGGTTGCCGCATAGTTGGTCAGCATGGTGGATTAGACAAGGGATGTGTGGGAACGAGAGGTGGGTAGGTGATGAGTTTGTTTGGTTACACGTGGTCAAGAGGAGGAAGTGAAATGGCTAGATGATAATCAGGGGATGGTGATTATAGGGTCTGGATTTATGGATGTTACATGACTCCCTTTTTTTTGTTTTCTTGTTTTTTTTTGTTTATGTACAAACATGAGGTGAAATGATTGAGAAGGGAGAAGAAGAGAAAGAGATGATTACAGTGTAAAAGCATGGTTTAGAGATATGAAAGCACATGGCATTACAGTAGAGAGGATCATGAGGTGTGATGAAATGGAGAGATAAGAAACACAGGGGTTGAACTTTGTGAACGAATGCAGAAAATGATAGGATGAATCGGAGGGTAATGAAGAAACACAGGGGTTGAACTTTGTGAACGAATGCAGAAAATGATAGGATGAATCGGAGGGTAATGAAAATGAGCAAAATATATTTATGCTTTATATGCTTATATACACAAGGTAATAATTATAATTGCACAAGATTAAGGTATATACACAAATTTCATGATCAACAAGTGTCAGATCAAATTAAAACTTTTGCTTTTTGTTCAATGCAAAGTAAATTATAACAAGAATAAATGCAAGTGTTTTGAGAAGCAACATAAGTACTTTTGAGTTTTGAGAAGCAACATAAGTACTCGGAGTATAAATGTCTAAAATGAAATAGAACAGAATGACTTTCAAACAAATAATTAAAAATTGCGAGAACGGTTTGTGTGTGTCTCACTTCTTTTTTTGACATTTATATGCAAAATCATACAAAACGATTATAATAAGTAAAATGTAACTCAACCTAAAGAAGATTGTCACGAAAATATGAAATAACTTAAAAAAGAAAAATAACAATTTTTAAGTGCAATGAAAGTAAGAGTTGACTAAATTGTCCAAACAAAGTCTTATTTGATAATTTCGAGTTTGTCGATCAGTTTATAGTCGTTGAGTTAATTGATATTCTTATTCTCGTGAGAGATCAGTGTGAATTAAATGTTCTGTTTAAAAGTCAAATTTATTTACAATTGTTTGATCACATTTAGTCTAGAGGGTTCAAACTTTCAGTTATTAAGCTGTGCGGTCGCAGCTTGTTCAACGTTTCTCTAGCGTGGCAGCAGAAATCCGTGCGATGTAGAGATACGTTTGCCTCGCTTGTGACGTCGTCGATGTCGGGGCGATGTCGATGGATTCGTGGACGATGAAGGCTCTGAATCAGATGAGGATTCGTCTGTCGTGTCGGTGGGCACACTTCTTCGTGGAGCGGGGTCTATCGGATGATCGGTGTGATCTCGCTCATCGGTCGTTGTTGGAGGTGACGTCGGTGTATCTCGTCGACGTGGTCGTGGGGAGGATGGCGGTTTGCCGGCTAGTTTTGAGCGGCAGCATCTCGCGAAATGGTTTCGTTTGTGGCAAAACCTGCATGATTGTCCCCAAGCCGGGCAGCATGTCTTGCGGTTGCTACTTGCTACCGTGTTGTGCAGCACAGTTTGGACAGCGGTGGTGGTCGTTGATGTCGGCATGCCGCTGCTGGGTATTCTGATCGCGGTCGATTTCTACTGGGTGTGGACTGCGCACAGACTGGTGCAGTCTTACAAGTCCGATTGCGACGGCAGTGTTGAAACTCAGGAGCGATGCCGTGTATGTTGTCCCGACTGCGACGTAAAATTCTGCGTCAATGCGTTTGTCGTCGTCGACAGCGGTGACGGCCGTGTGAAATTTGCCTAGGATGGGCAGAGGGTGCCTCGATCCGTACGCAAACAGGCGAATGTTCGTTCGATGAAGAGCAGGTGGAGTTGGGAGCTGGTGGTAGTCCTCTTCTCGCAGGACGTTAATGCACGATCCCGTGTCTACCGTCATGTCGAGGCTTCTTCCTCCAATGTGGACGCTTGCCTGAGGTAGGCGGTGGTCGGCGTGGAGGGCATGTATGTGAAACACGCTAGTGTCGCTGTCCGATGATATATCGTCGTGGGACACGTAGTTGGCGTCGTGCGAGCCTCTGTGGTAGCGAGAGCTGGGACGGGGACGATGTTGCTGTTGTCGATGATCGTGATCGGGATGATCCTGACGCTGGTCTCGATGTCGATGATCACGATGCGTGGAGCGAGAGTTTGATCGGTGATCATGCGGGGCGACAGCGGGTCTCCCGGCCATTCTGGAATGGCACATGTCTGCAAAATGATTCAGTTTCAGGCAGTGGCTGCATGTTCGACCACGTGCTGGACATGTCTCCTGTCGTGTGTGTCGACGTCCACAGTTCGAGCATGTCTCGCGAAAGCTGACGTTGTAGCTTCTGGCGAGAGATATGTTATTGAGGCCTTCCTCAATCTGCTTTGCCTGCTTCTCTGTGGCTTCACATGTTCTAGCGATAGTTAAAAGTTGTGATAAACTTAGTTTTGATTCTCTCAGTGCCCGACGCCGTAAACCCGGATCGACGCAGCTGAAGATAATGTGGGATTTTATTTCCTTTTCGACATCAGGAAACGAACAATCCACTGCGAGTTTACGTAGACGATCCGCATACTTGTCCATTGTCTCACCACTCAGCTGTTGAGCCTGCCTGAACTGGTAGATTGCAAATTCAACATTGACTTCAGGCATGAAGTGCGCCGATAGTTCTGACGTGATGTTGTCATACGTCTCTGGTAGTGCTGGAGATTGTGCAGCAAGTTTCGGCTTGATGGTGTTTAGGAAGAGCTGCTGCGTCGAAGGACCCATGAAGTGTAGTAGCAGAGCTCTCTTTCTGTTGTCATTGTCGACTTCGGCTGCGTCGAAGTAAAATTCGAGGCCCGTTAGCCATCTCCGCCACCGGTCCGCAGTCACTGATGGGTCGGGATCCGGGAGGAACGGGAGTATGGAAACTGATGTGGCCATGTTAGCTAGGTTGACTGTATCCATGCACGCGTGTGTATAGTTCAAAAGATTCCTCGTCGCCAATGTAATATTTGGTATTTAGTCAGGAGACATGAATGAGAGATGCTGATACAACGGCAGTTGGGAGGATAAGTGATTGGTATTTTATTCAGTCAAATGCTTGGTACATAGTATAGACACAGGGTGGTCTATAATGACATAAACATACAACATATGGTATTGCATAACAGTACCCGCATAGTTGGTCAGCATGGTGGATTAGACAAGGGATGTGTGGGAACGAGAGGTGGGTAGGTGATGAGTTTGTTTGGTTACACGTGGTCAAGAGGAGGAAGTGAAATGGCTAGATGATAATCAGGGGATGGTGATTATAGGGTCTGGATTTATGGATGTTACAGTATGGTACTTCAATTTTGTTTAAAACTGTAACAAATTTCAAGTCACAAAAAACACTGACAGTACATCTGCATGCAGACTTAAAATGAAGTGTTACTTATCATAACCTGATTTTGTTCAACTTTCCAGACCTTTTTCGAATTGTCAAGGACATAAATCCAACCTTCTGTTATAATTGGCACATATTACCTTAAGGTGGTAATTGACCAACTTCTGTCCAGATTCTTATTTGTGTGTGAGTGTGTGTCCATATTTGTTTCAGTGGCATTCAGAGTGGTCTTATCATTTGTTCCCTTTTCAATTTCACGCAGAGCAGTGACAATGTCAAAATTATGACGAACAACACTGGACAATTTATGTAGTAGTAAATAGTCTAAAGATTCATTATACCATAGACTTACTAGATGGTGATAATTGACCAGATTTAGTTGTTTTGTCCAGCGTTACTGTCCTGAGGTTTTGTGTCCCTAATGGGCCAGACATGGTGGCATCAGGAGGGGAGACGCGACCCCCCTCTCAACAATGGAACGAGAGGGGTAAAACCAAACACTTGAGGGGTGAAGAAACCCCTCAACTTCACCCTTAGTCATAACACAACGCCCCTCACTAAGTAGTAGTTATTCATATTACATCTAGCCACAACCCCCTCTCCCTTTCACTATTTCGTAGTCAGCCTGTGTTTATAACTCACACACACATTTTCTCTGTAGCAGTACATGAATGTATACTCAATATAATGACTGTAATTTAACTTAATGAAAGTTTTGTAAATTAATATTACCTGGGACTTACATTTTTATATAATTTGTGTATAAAGTTAGGGCAGATGACAAACAAAATTTGAACATAGAACAATAGCCATCGGAAGGTAATATATTCCCCATGTTTCTAAATTTTCTATAACATGCATAATGTCCTTTAAGAGAACTTGAAGGAAATTGCTTCCAATAGTACATCATCAATAAATGTCACCAGCACATATAGTATCATTTGTTTATGAGAAAAAAAAGTAAAAGTAAGCTTAATATGATCTAGGTTAATGAATCATTGCCCATTTGCTGGTGACAGGTTACTTTTTCGGGGGGAAATTAACAACATAGTACAGCACTTATTTCACTGCTTTGCTCCAACTCAGTCCAAGTCTGCTCCCTCTCCAGTCTCTATCCTATTCAACCCCTTTCACTCCCTCTTTCACCCCTGCCTTACCCACTCACCATTCATCATATTTGCCATTGCAGTTTAAAGGGACGTTTAGCCCCAGGTTATGATTAAACTCAGCCTTCTTCAAACACTGGGCTTTTTACACTTGCCAGCCCCAGCCGTAAGAAGGTCATGTTTAAATAAGCTCAGAGACTTTGGTCTCAATGAACCAGTGTGATCTCAGGGAGTGAGGGACCATTTAAATAGCGGGACAAAGGATTGGAACAAGGCCGAGACACTTCCGAGAGGGATTTGAAGAGAGCTCAGCTTGGACTCAAGGAATAGATGAGCTGATCTCTTGACTACTTTACCTATCTCAAGCCTTCACACTTAATTTTTTCTCTACTGGCCCGTTTGGGCAAGTAAAATCATAAATGTTCAAATTTGACTTGCCCAAACACAAAATTTACTTGCCCACTTAAGGAACTACATTCTACTCTTGCAGCTGAAGAAAAATTAAAGTTGCCCAATCGGGCAAGCAAACTAGACCATTTATGAAATTTGACTTGCCCGACATCAATTTTTGACTTGCCCCGGGCAAGCGGGCATGTGCATGACTTTTTGTGTAGAATTCCAGGTTGTTTTCGACCCTTCTTTCTGCCAAGTAAGCGAAGTAACTATCTAAAGACAATTATGATAAAACAATACCAACATCTGAAAACAATAATTCTGGGTATGATGTCATATTTGGAAGTTAGTGATCATGGGGCAGAAGTGAGGTGATGATGTGATCTGTACATGTGTAGAATTCCAGGTTGTTTTGGGCCTATAAAATGTCGAAATTAATGATAAAACAATAGAAACATCTGAAAATGATATTTCTGGGTATGCGGTCAAAGGTCCTATAATTATGTTAGTGGTCATGGAGCAGAAGTGAGGTGATGATGTGATTTGTACAAATATGTGTAAAATTCCCTGTTGTTTTGACCTGTCTTGCTCTGATTAGTAATAATCCAGGCATAAGTGGGCCAAAAGTGTAGGGATATTACACTTTTAAAGGGCAAGGAAACCCTGAAATATATTTGTGCTTCAACAATCACAATATATAAATTGAAGGATTTGTCATAGAAAGTACAAGAAGATTATGTTTGACCAAACTCTGTAACTATAGATGTTAGCGCTGTCTTAGTTAAGTTTATTAATATAACTTTGATTCTTATTTCTTGACCAAATCGACTGCTCAATTTTTAATCAATAATGTATCACCTTCATGTAATTTTACTCAGAACTACTTTTCTTCTAGAGATTTCCCTTCCAGTTGCCCTTTAAGTAGGACACAAAATCAAGAATATATTTCCCAGGGGTGGGCCAACAATTCAGGAATTATCCTGCCATAAATAGGCCCAAAATCTGTGGAATAATCCACCAGTAAGTGGACCAAAATTTATCCAAACAACCCATCTAATCCCGCCTCCTTTGTGGCAAGTATTCTGTTTTGTTTTCATTGCTGGCAAACGTTTGTAGTTGCTCATCCGCGACAAAGACCCTATTTGGTTTCTTTTTATTTGTTCACTCTGAAGGTATTTGAACTTTGACTTGTCTTTTTTATTTATACTTCATAGTTCTATAAATCTCCTTTGAGTTCATTTCTTTCAACTTCAAGTGGTATCATTCCAAATTAGGTAATTGGTACAGAACATCTTGTGAATAAAGTAAAAATGAAGTATGTCCCATCCAAATCCCACCATTTGTAGGGGATGTTGTATTCTGTTTTGTTTTTGTAGCTGGTAAATATTTGAAGTGGCTCATCCAAGAAAAAGACCCTATTTGGTTTCTTTTGCTTTGTTCCCTCAGCAGGATTTTGAACTTATTCTTGGCTTTGTATTTAAAGAAATCTCCTTTGAGTTCATACTTTTCATGTGGAATTATGTAAAATTAGGTCATTGGTACAGAATAACTTGTGAATAAAGTAAAATTGAAATGTGTATATGACCCATCCAATTCTATCATTTGAAGGGACCTATTCTGTTTTGTTTTCATAGCTGGCAAATAGTTGAAGTTGCTCATCCACGACAAAGAACCTTTTTTGATTTGCTCTGTCAGTAGAAATTTGAACTTCTATTTGTCTTTAAGTAGAATTCACTGTTTATTCCATATATTTCAATTGTTTAGAAAGGGTTAGAAGTGAAAAGTCTGCAAACACAAAAGCAAACAAAAGTGTTAATATTGATATTGCAAGCCATGAAACAAGCAAACTGGTACATGCAGAATGAATTATAATTCAAATGAAACTGTTTTCGAAATTGGCTAACTGCTTGTATTTTCCACATTCATGCTATCAAGATACAATGTTGTTTTGTGGAAACTGAAAGTTTGTTATTCTAAATTATAGCTTGAGAAAAAAGATGGGGACTGAGGTATAGGTGGACAGGATCTCAATAGAAATAACAACATTATTAGTTCCGGGAAAAAAACACATCTTGAATGTATAGATATTTTTGGAAACTTCGACAATGCAGGTAATCAGTGGCGAGGTATTTTAAGAAGTAAAGATCAAACAACGAATCAGTGTCTTGTAAACAAACAAAGTTGTTGAGAGTTGTTATTCCCCCTATTCTGTCATCCATCTTCCATTGTTTGGTTGTATCCCGATCTGGCATGTGTGTCCATGCATAGGGGTAACTCCATTAGACATTGATTAAAGGGATAGTACAGTTCTTGTTTAGAGGGCACTTCAAAATGTTCTTATTTTGGCAAGGTAGAGGAAAACCAAGCGAAGGAATTGCAAAAGCACATATTCCTCAAAACAAAACAATGTTTGGTTGCTCAAAATATGTTCAGGAGTGGCTGACAATGATATCCACAAAATAAAGTCATTTGAATGAAGATTGTGTGCATTGACTTAATTGTGATTTCACTTGCAATATGTGATTTATTATAATTAAACCTGAATTTTCTTATATGCTAAAATGGCTTTTAAATTAAGGTCTAGAACTTGTAAACTGATTGTAAAACTTCATTATTGCAGTTTCAAGAATCTAAATTTGCTCTTGAAACTTGAGAATCCATGCGCTCGTTTCTAAAGGGTGGAACATGACATACGATACATGTATGTTCTACTTTCAATTGTAACTCTAGACAGGGGCCTGAACATTCAGTTCTCACTCGATGCATTCATCAAATATTTAATAAATGTAATCTTGATTAGAAAAGCATTCAGAAAAGTAATGAGGTGGTATGGCGTTGAGTAATAATGAGTCCCCTTTTTAATTCAAATGTGTGAAAAACTTGATTAAATCTCCATCGGTTGGCCCAGTTTGGGCTGGTGTTGGCACACACTTCATAGACTGAAATTTGATCGTCGCTGTTCCGCTGTTATTATGTTGTTCTAGAGAGGACTGGAGGGAGTACGTACATGTTCGAACCACGGTGGTATAATACAACTTGTACTACTACTACCTCCCCGCTTGAACGATGTTTGTGCGAGCAAAGAAGTGTGTTTTTGCTCTTGGGGGAAAATTTCACTGAATACACATTATTGTTTTTGTGATTTTGTCATAAAATGTTTTCTCCAAATCGTGTCAATCATATGTTCATTGTCATTGTGCAGATTCTGGCAAGTTAAATGATGAGAAGTTCTGTTATTGGATGATTAATTTTTCAAGCACGAATGTTTGGAAATGACTGCTGTAGGGAATCCTAACATGTTTGTATGTTCAAGTAGTAATCCATGGGGTGTACTTTTCTCAGGGCGAATTTGTTGAGTATTATTTTTGCTCACAAAGTTGCTCACACTCCCGGCAGTCAGGTGCAATGTGTAGATTCTAGCATCGTAAAATGATGATAAATATTATTGGATGATTCATTTTTCAAGGACAAATTTGTGGAAATGACTGTAGGGACTTCTTACACATTTGAACTATGTTTGTTTTCAAGGAGTATTCCATGGTGTTCTTTTCTCAGGGCATTTTGTTGAAAATATTATTTTTGCTCACAAAGCTTTTCACATTTGTGTCAACCATGTGCATTGCATAGATTATAATGTCATTATGAAAATAAATATTACATTAATCTTTGAAATCTTTCAAACCTGAACCTGTAGACATGGCTTAGAACTTAGAACTACAAGTATGTTTGTGTGTTCAAGTAATAATCCATGGTTTTCTTTTCTTAGGGCAAATTTTTACATTCGTATTAGTCATGTTCATTGTGTACATGTATATGATGATCAATATTATTGGATGAATAATCTTTAAACATGAGTGTGTAGAAAAGTAATAATCCATGGTTTTCTTTTCTTAGGGCATTTTTTCACATTCATGTTGATGATGATAAATATTATTGGATGATTAATCTTCAAACATGAATGTGTAGAAATAACTTCAGGGTATTCTTGAAGTATACTTTTTGCCCAGAAAGTGTTTCACTTTCGTGTAAGCCTCGTGCATTAATTGCGTAGTTTACAATGTTGTATTAAAGATGATAAATATATTGGATGGTTAACTTTTCAATCATGAATGTGTAGAAATGACTACAGGGAATTCTTACATGCTGAACCATGTTTGTGTGTTCAAATAATAATCCATGGTTTTCTTTTCTCAGGGCATTTTTCACATTCATGTTGATGATGTGCATTGTGTAGATGATGATAAAATAAATATTATTGGATGATAAGTCTTCAAACATGAGTGTGTAGAAATGACTTGAGGGTATTCTTGAAGTATAATTTTTGCCCAGAAAGTGTTTCACTTTCGTGTAAGCTGAGTGCATTAATTGCGTAGATTACAATGTTGTAAAAGATGATAAATATTATTGGTGATTAATCTTCAAACATGAGTGTGTAGAAATGACTCCAGGGAATTCTCACAGTATACTGAACCATGTTTGTGTTTTCAAGTATTAGTCCCTGGTGTGTGTGTTTTTTCTAAGGGCAAAGTCACTTGATACCCAAGTTCCGATAATTTCTGCTTGCGACCTACATGTACATGTAGTTGTACCAACCATCATGTAGATTCTAACACCAAAATAATTACAAGAAAATTTAATGTTCAAACATTAATGTGAGCGAGATCTGAACAATGGTTGTATTTTCACATTTGGTGTTATTCGTTCCTGGGCCAGAATCACTGAACACATCACTGAACACTGTATGTTTCGAATGTTGTCATCAAACATTAATTAAAGTTGTGTCAATCATTCTCATTGTGTAGACTCTGACAACACATAGTATCACAAGAAAATTAAATGTTCAAACGTTAATGTGAATCAAATATTTGAACGATACTTGTATGCTTGTTCAAGTAATATACTCCATGGTGTCTGTCTCAATCATTCACATGGTGTAGATTCTTACACCATGAATAAGTAGTACAATAGATGAAATGTTTCATGTTTTAATTGATTCATCACTTTTTCAGTTGTCAGTTGTCAATAGGGATGACTTAATGAACAGGATGATAATAATCACGCTGATTAACTGTCAATAGATGGTATCTATGATGTCTCAAGAAACTGGCATCTAAGAAGTCTCAAGAAACTGGCATGACCAGATAAAATAATAGTGACTGAGTTTTTTAATACAGAAAACTGCTTTCTGTTGGTTGATACAAACATATTGAGGTGCTTGCAATATTGACAGGTGCCTATAAACATGCATCACAATGATTTATCAATATTTATAATGTAATTTAGAAAATATATCAAGAAATGTACCTGAAGGTCTGACTGACCAGCAGTATCGGGTTTCATCCAGTGAAGATATTAACCTATTACTAGTGGGAGTCTGGTGTGCCTAGCCCTAATGACTGTATGGAAATTATTATTATATTTCTTAGGTAAGTAAGGGGGTGAATGTTTAGAGAAATGTATTAGTGCATGATGAATTATTGATTAATGAGAAATCGGGGCTGAAAGAGAGAATAAGAAATGACCATCAGAGAGTATGGAGCTTGTTATTATAATATTAGAGATTTTAACCTGTTCAAGACTTGTCACAAAAATGCTCCAGCAGTGAAAGATGGAGAATGCATACTATAATAAAATTCAAATTGACTTGAACAGGTTAAAGGGTACCACCACCCAAAAATAATAGTCTTATAAATGAAAGGTAACATCTTTAGTAGTCCATTCGATCAACAAGTTCAAACAAATATGTTTTCAGAAAAAATATATATAATTGGAAAACGCATCACCATTCTAAAGCATGCGTTCATGGGTCTGCATGTACGAAGACTACCTTTGTCCAGAGTGAACGAGTCGTCCGTGATTCTATTGTCTCGCAAATGTTTGGCCCGTACGAAACCAGGAAATAATAGTGGTTCCGTAAGTGGTGGTAATTAATTGCTTTGTTTATGAATTACACAACCCTTGGCAAAATGTTGGGTATCTATTTGATATCACAAAATGGTACCAAAACATATAATAATGTGTTGTTCTTTGCCTGGTAACGTAGAAGAAAAGGGAAATAGATTCTGTATAGTTGTAACATTTTATTCTCTTTGGTCACCCTTTTGTCTCCATTCTACGCTACTCTCTTCGTTTCTCCAGTCCTCATCAAAACTAATTGAATGCATAATTTGTCTTTTGGGCCTCTTCGGTTTTCAGGGTCCGTGGCCAAACGACACCACAATCTCGCACTTGCCCTCCACTCAACTGCCTATCAAAGAAGCTCTGCTTTCGGCAGTAGCAGCCATGTGTACTACATTACAGGGGGTGTGTTGTGGTGTACATACTAGGTACATGTATACAGTACCTGCAAGTGATTGAGGTTTTATGGTCAGATATGGAGGGAAGGAGGGAGGTAGAGGGGGACAAATACAAATGAAGGTACAACAAAGGGGGAATACAGACTGCTAGAGGGAGGGGGATGATGAAGAGAGATGGGGAGAAGGGTAGGACACATATGAAATTTAGGAAGAAAGAAACGTAGAGAGAAATGAAGAGATAGATACCAAAGGAAGAAGGAAATCAGAAATGGTGTAGAGAGGGGAGAGGGGGATATAGATGGAGACATACTGAGGAAGGAGAGGGGGAGAGGGTACAATGATAGTGAGAGGGAGGGGGGGGGGGGGGTAAAGACGTAGAAGTTGAGAACAGGACAATCAGACAGATAATGTAGGGTCATTGACCTGGGGTTGCCCGTATTCAGCCATCTACATGTAGTCTCAAGGTCCAGACCCATTGTGTAAGGTTTAGGTTTAAATTGACACAAGACTTGAAGGTTTGTGCGCCTGACCAAGCAACCCAATGCAATACAGTCTGGAACACTGTGTTTTCATCTATTTAGATAGCTGTAGTGTATATTACTTTCTAACTTGATACTAGAAAGATTCAATGAAGGATTCCAGAATTCCTGTTTGTAAAGAGAGGTAAAGAAACTTAACCTGTTGACTTTGGGAACCGGGTGGGTTGTGTACAAAGTCTATGGGGATTTTAGACACTCGAAGGGAATGGGTTAATACGGCCAGTGGCTTCACATGTTTACTTTCATACCACTCAAATGTAAATTTCACTTATTATTTATTGCCTTTTTCAAAGAACATTTGGCTTTTATTTCTGTGTTTCAGAGTTTGTCATCTATATATTATTTTTTCAACAATACTAATCAATTAGTTGTACCTGTTTTCAAAATACATGTCTCCATATCTTTTCTAAAGCAGCCAATTACTTAGATTTAATGCAAAGCAATACATTATTCAGACTTGCATACGTTTAAGGCGGCATGCTTAGAAATAGCCCTTTTGTTCTGATTTCCATCAAGATAATTATGATGAATGGAAATAAACTTGATTGATATAGGGGATAATAGAATGAAAGAAAAATGCTTGATGAATTAGGCCAATTATGTTTTGCCATAATCATGGGCATATCAATTTTAGTTGATTAAATTCAATTCAATATAATACAAAAAACCATAGTTGCAAGTTATCTTTAGCCCTAGTCACATACAAACTCTTGTTAAAGGGACTTAGTAACATTGTCCAAATCCTCAAAATAAATGTTTCATTCTAGCGGTTCCCTCATACCTTGTTGTATTCGTATTAACAATAAAATCACGGGACAGGTTTCGGTTTTTCAAATTTCCCTTTCGTTACAAAGATATGTACAATCGAAGTATTCAGATAAGAAAAACTCTGGGCGAGTTTTTCTTCTGTGTACAAAGTGAGTGCAGTGAGTTATTGAATATCACTTTGCATTTTTGCTCATTACTTGGCCATGCAATGTCCATTTGACTTGAAATTTTCACGCAATACCCTGTGGACATATGAGATAACAATAATATACATTGCATCAACCATTCATCACTTTTTGCACATGTCAACAAAGTTACTAGATCCCTTTAAGGAATAATAATTTACCTATCAATTCTTAAAAACCTATTTGTAGTAATTTGAATTAATAAATTATAGGTAGAATAAGGTGAAAATAAAGTACAAACTGCTGGTTTATGTCGATTTGTAGACTGGCAGCCGTCAAGACCTTTTTCACAGTGGGTATCCCTGCAATGAAAACAGTTCACTTGGATAGAAACATATCAAATCACACAACACTAGAAATGATAAGATAACTTGCCTGATATTGAAGTTTGACCCTATTGTTCATATAGTAAAACCTGTCTTAGTGGCCACCTGTCTATTGTGGCCACTATATACATGATCCCCTGCAGAGAAAATCAATGGAAATAATCTGTCTATAGAGGTCACCTGTCTACAGTAGCCACTTTTCTTACTTCCCCTCGGTGGTCACTATAAACAGGTTTGACTACATATTTTACAAAATCACATGTTACTTAATATGGTCGGTAGTCCAGGGTGGTGTTTCACAAAGATAACTTGAGTTTTCAATTAGACTTAAAATGGTAGAAAGCCATTTGTTACATTTATGTGTAAAAGGACGTTGAATGTTCATACAAATCTTTTTTCTTTTTTTATTCAGAAAAAAGTTCATGTTCTTGTTTTGTACATTTTGCCCTTTGAATATGATTTCATGCAAGGATACAGGGTGCCTATATTTTAGAATTTAAGTTGGAACAGCTTAAAATCGAAGTGAAACACCCTCAAGTTTGAGAGCTTTAGAGTGGCAGCCATCAAAACTTGTCTCACAGTAGGGCTGCATGCTAACCCAAATGTTCATGTGGATAGACAAATATCAAATCACCATGAATGACTTTCAAAGACAAGACCCCATTTCAAAAACATTATTTGATAGAAAAATATTATATTACTACATGGATTAAGACTAATGGCCATCAAAACATCTCTCCCTCTCTCGGTGGTGGGCATTCACGCTAACCAAAATGTTTCTTGTGGATAGAAAAATATCAAATTACTGTGAGAGTTAACCCAAAACTTACTATTTGACAGAAAATATTATATTACCAGGATGGATTCAACAAGTTGTATGAAGGATAAATCTGACTGGAGTGGAGGAGGGGTACACGCATATGTGTCCCCATGCCCCTATCTGAAAGAAAGTTCCCAACGACCCAACCCTTCATTCAATTCATTGTATCTTTTTAAAAACTTTTCTTGGCAAGAGGCAACTACATGTACCTCAAATTATGGCCTAACTTATACAATTAAAACTTTTCTTGGCAAGAGGCAACTACATGTACCTCAAATTATGGCCTAACTTATACAATTAATTGTAGTTTGTGGCAGAAATTTATCTTAATCCTATCATATCCCCCAATTTTGATGAGTTATAATTTCATACAAACTTTCATTACAGCTACTCAATAAAATGTTGTCATTTATTATTTGAAATAAAAGAAAAAGCTTTCATTGAAGCTGGCCAGGAGCATAAACTAGTACACGTTTCTATGGTGATTTCCCACGATGCCAGGTTCACTCACTCATTCACTCACTCAATTTGGATTGAAAATATTGATTCAAACAAGCAAATTATGCTGGAATTCGTATTTTTCTGTCATCTAATACCATTTATGAGAATATCCTTTGTTGTATGCTCCTCCTCCGTAATAACACAGGGGAATCGATGATTGATGAAACTTGTCAGAGGTTATGATTCTGCCTCGTAAAGAAAAGAAATCCCTGTGAATAGATTGTTCTGCGCATATTTATATTCATTAAATCATCCGTACCTTTAGGGAGGGAACGTGGAGACGTGAGTGGAGAGCAGAATTGTGGAAAAAATATCAAAGAAGAGTTTTTTATGTTCGGTTCAGTGAACTGCCTACTTGAATTAAACATGTTATCAAATAAAATGTCATATATATTTTTTGATTCATCACTTGATAAGTTTATTGAATGGTTAAATATGAATAAAGCTATAAATACAACACAAATACATGTCCACGTTATGCCTATTATTGGTCATTTTTCTTATCTCCTGAAAATACTTGACAATGTTTTTGTAAACAAATTGAAATTATTTTGTAGCAAAATAATTGTTTCAGGTGCGCCTGTATGATTTGTTTATTTTTGTTCATTTTAACAAATGAACGCATATGTTTAATTAAATTAACCTAGTCCATATCTATAGAAACCTAATATATATTGAAGTTGATGGAAATTACACAATTTGGGAATAAATATTTGTTTGTGACTGTGTTATATTCAGGTGTTTACATTTATTCTCATAATCATTTGTGGTTTGTTTTTTGTAATCACGATTAATGTATGAATGGTCCAACTGTTTTGCGGTACATGTATCAAGTCAACAAGTCAATTCTATGGTTAGATTTCTTCTCTTTTTGGATGCAGATAAAATCTCATTCATCTATCCAGGTCTGTGGTATATAGAACCTGTCACTATGAATAATAATTGCTTTTAACCCATCTGTTAACATGGGAGCCTTATAGGAGCTAAAGGGGACCATCACGCAAAGAACAACAATGTCTGGAAACCTATTTTGTGTTTTCCTTGTTGGTGAAATGGACTACTATAACCATTCCCTTAATGAACCATGCGAAGGAATGGTACTAATATTATGTGGACTGGGATCAGTGGAGAATGTGTGTGTTATATACCAATATCAAATTGTTTTGCAATGGGTTAAATCTAGTCTACTAAACAGCAAAAGCTTAGATATTTAAAGGACAATCATTGCTTAATGTGTGTGGTTCCATTTCCTTTTGGCGGTTTAGGAAATAACAAATTAATTTGATTGGCAGTTTTGCATCAAAAGATAACTCTTTAGAAGCAATTATTAATACAATTTGGTAATAGTATTATTATAAAGCTTCAATCAGTCTTTAGTAAGCTAATGATGTGTGAAATTCATGTACCTAAATTACCACCCATTGAACTTCATAGGTCGTTGTAAAGGAAATATTTAAATCTCTTCAAAATTGACCACTAAATGCTTGACAAAAGTTAAAGTTATTACCTAATTAGTTTACTTTTCAATATACTGTTTAATGGAGTGTGTCTTAACTGGGCCATTTAAGAGACTTCTGTTGTCATATTCCATAAAGCACTATACTGTTTATGTATTTATAAGCATGCAAATTAATTCAGTGCATTTGTTATAGTTTTTATTCTTAATTTTAGTATAATACTACTTGGGCAAGTTGAATGTTCCTTTGTGCAAATGTTTTCAATTATCTTGAACGGACATGTGCTACAAAAAATAAGTAATACGCAAGACGTACATGTAGCTGCCTGTTTTGGTTTGGTTTGGTTCTGACTGAGTCCCTCAACAAAGATAGAACGGATGTCAGAAACCCTACATTTTTTGCAGGGGGTTGTTTGGGAGATGTAGAGACAAAAGAAAGTTAGGGGAGGGGAAGGGAAGTAAGAAATGGGGAAGCCCAGTCATGTAAATAATAACAAGTTAGAGGGGAAAAAAGTTAGGAAGTGGGGGAGAGGGGGGGGGGGGGGGGGGGTGGGGGTAGACACTGAAAGAAACGGGGGAAAGCCTTGTTTTAATTCTACAAGTACAATCTGTTTAGGAGGGAGGATGAACGTGAGTTAGGTAGGGGAATGGTAGAAAGAAATGATGGAGCCCTGTTGTTCTACAAAAGACTACAACAATAGCAAGTTGGGTGTAAAACAAAAACGGTAGAAAGGGGGAGGGGGATCATGAAAACGGGAAAGAATGAGAAAGCCTTGTTGTGATTCCACAATCTGTTTCGGAGGGGGGAGGATAAAAGAAAGTTAGGAAGGAGGGATAGAAAGAAATTTTATGAAGCGTGAAAAGGGGTTTAAAATTATAACAGATTTTCAAAAGAGAAGTTAGAAGGGGGAGGGGTAGAAAGAAATCAGAAGCCTCGTTGCGACCCTACAATCTGTTTAGAGGGCAGGATAGAGTAAAGCTGAGAACATGAAGAGTCCCCAAGTGACCCTGTAGCTACCAATGATACCTCCTAGTGAATGGTGATACTAATTCTGTTGGCGCCTGTGTGAGACCCTGTAAGAGTGCATCTGTTGATACAGCCTGTATTGAGTACCCATTGGGGAAAAGGGGTCAAGATTAGTACAGTTTATAACGAAGAAAATTATGTATAGGTAATTTAGCAATTTCAGGTAGTTTTTGTTAGATAATTTGCAAAATTACCCAGGTAAAAAGTAGCCTCAAATCCTAGATGTCAGTATCCCAAAAGGAGTAGATAATGTATGTTTGTATTCTAAAATTAATTTTATTGCAGAACTTTGTAAAATCCATGTTAATAATTGATATTGATTACATCTATAATTTCAAATAATTGCACTAATTTGTACTACTGCTGTTACAAATTGTAGCAAGACACTGCCCATTTCACTCAACAACCCCATAGAGTACAAGTAAATACTTTCAGAACAAAAAGAGAGTCAGTAGAAAAATGTGAGAAAATGAGAAAAATAAAAAATTCAGTATAATTCAGCAATACATAACAATCTCCAACTGTCAACAAAAATAAAGTGTCCCTATTTTGATTCCCCAGTGAATTACACACCGAGGTTATCCTCTTTAGTCAGTCCCAATTGTAGGAGACAAGGGGTGAAGAATTGCACCCCTTTCATTTGGGCACAGCACCCCTCGAGGGACGTAGGTAGGGGGCTTCTTTTGTTCCCAGGACCAAACGTCTGCCAATATGCACACAGAATCAGCAGGGATTCACTGGAATTTTTGGCTTTTTTGAGGTTAATTCATCATTCATGAAGTTGTCAGTCACTCACTGGTCTGTGATGATGCCATATGCTCAAAACAAAATATTCGCCTCACCAGAATATTGTGAAGCTGGGCGTGTTATCTATGTATGGAGGATGAATGTGGATCTGGTGAAATGAATAAATAATGATCTTGTCCCTACTTCGCTGGATGGCTGTAAATGGGTTACCGGTGACAGTGGGTGTATTTATGATCACACATGTGTGTGTATGATGTGTGTTTATTTATTAACGAATTGATACATTAATTTATTAATTTATTTATCAATTTATTTATTTATTTATTAATGTAGTATTTATTTATGTATTTTTATATTTATTACTGTATTTTTTATTTATTTATTTTTTTGTGATTCTCTATGTATATGAGTGTATATCTGTGTTAACGTGTCAATGATTGTTTGTTTGTTAAATGTATGGGGTTGAATTTAAATTTGTATTGTGCATACTTGTGTTAGTTAATTCTGTTAACCCATTCCAGACAAGTTGAATAAGTTGAATATACATTTTCTATAGACCCCAGCCCAAGTATTTTCGGAAACCAGTCTTAAATGGCTTAAGGCCCAATCAGATTTGTACATAATAAAGTAAAGCATTTAAGCTTTGTTTAGTTGCATGTTTTTGTGTATTCCTAGTCGCCAATTTTGTGTATGTAAAATATACCAGACACAGGAGCAAGGAATGGACAAGACTGCTTTGCTTGGAGTCAAAGTAGCAAGTGTGCTTTATTGAGAACTCATCTAACTACAGAACATGTTTACACTATACAGCATGGCGATTAGTGATTACATAATTAATACAACCTGTTGTGATGGTGAAAGGTGATACTCATGGAAGGGTGCATGGTTGGGGGGTAACGGTCTGATAATGGGATTGGCAGATGTTGGGGATTATAGAGGAATGCAGGAAATGAAAGTGATTGTGGGAACATGACTAGAAATGGTGATGGTAGAATGGTTCATGTAATGATGCAATGAACATTATAATACAATCAGATTTATACAATATTCATATTTACAAACACAATACATGTATTAGGCATTAATCCCCAGATATTTGCTTCTTAACTCGGTAACTTATTATACATTAAAGCTTGTATCCCAAGGGCCTCAATGGTAATGACACTGCTTCTAATGCGACAGACACTTGTGATGCTGCCAACTTTGTTTGATGTGATCTTCAATCTAGCGAATGAACTTGGAAGTAATATATATAGCAAAAGCCCCTATTAGTGGGTGTAGCTACTTGGTTTTTGAACTAAAGAGATGATTTCAAGCATTTAGTGAGAAATACAAACTTACAAAGGCAATCATCCTATTTCTCTCCCATTCAGCCAATGTGCATGGTAACCACCTAAGAGAAAAGGAAAGTGGACCTTGTAGACATGTGGCCTCTATCTATAGAGTTTGTTTGAACACCCTTGGGCATGAATGATAATGACTGTGTTTCTGATGTCATAGATACTTGCGATGCTGCCACATTTGTTTGATATGATCTTGAAACTAGCTGGTCAATACTGAAAGCTGATATGAGTTAGCCGTGACGTTCTATTTTGAAACTGAGGATTTTCAAGCTTTTAGAGATACAACTATGAGGCAATCATACTTATTCCCTGTTAAATGTGTTAGCTAGCATAGCCTATATGACCACTTATTTTGGAGACAGGGATGCTTAAGAGATAATTGCGTGACAAATAGGTGTGATGCTGCCACCATTGTTTGATGTGATCTTGAAACCAGCAAGGTAATATGGAAGTTGATATGATTTTCAAGCTTTTATAGATACAAGTACAATGCAAAATATGTACTCTTCACCCAACTTGTTTGTTAGATAGCATTTCGCCTATATGACCAGATAGTGTGCATACATTGATGCTTGAATTATAATTGTGTGACAAATATGTGTGATGCTACCACCATTGTTTGACTTGATCTTCAAGCTAGTAGGGTAAAGCTGAAAGCTGATATGACTCGGGTGCAAGATTCTAAAAACTAAGGTTTTTCAAGCTTTTAAACAGTACTTGTAAATAAAAGGCAATCATACTCTTTCTCTGACAAGTTAGCTCCAGAGCATAGCCTATATGCCCAGTTATTTTGAAGACATTGATGCTTGAATTATAATTGTGTGTGTGACAAACACGTGTGACTTGATCTTCAAGCTAGTGTAGTACTGAATGCTGATATGCCTTGGTTGGGTGATTCTGTTTTTGTGTTAGTAAATTTTTCAAGCTTTTCAACGGTACTTGTAAATATAAGGCATTCATATCCTCTTTCCCCGACAAGTTTGTTGGCTAGCATTTAGCCTATATGACCAGTTAGTTTGGAGACATTGGTGCTTGAATTATAATTGTGTGACAAACACGTGTGATGCTGCCACCATTGTTTGACTTGATCTTCAAGCTAGTAGGGTAATACTGGAAGCTGATATGAGCTATGGAGGACAGTCTCCATCTAATAAAGATTTCAGAAGAGAATTGAAGGAGGGAACGAAAGAAATTAACGGTAGTTAGGACTCACAAATAAGATGCGTGGTGCCTTCTTGCGAATGCCTTGCGCATGGTGCGTAACACTCACTGGCTCATTGTTCAATATAAAAGATCCAGTGTAGCACCCCCTCGCTTGATAATCTTTAAAGTGACTATGCCATCAAATTTGGGATTTATACGCACAGAACAGCAAGCGCTGTGTCTGTACAACCAGGCAGAATCGCACATGAATGTGACACTCGCATATATATGATAAGCGTGTAAATTGCTTCAAGCTTGTGACGTGGTTAAACATCGACCCATAGCGCTACAATCTTCGCTGGAAATTAGATACATTGCTGCAGAGAATTGGTGGTCATTGACATTGTTGGATTTGAAGAAAAAAGAAAACTTAAGCAGAGGGAGTGTCTGGGAGACTTTTACATCGTTGAATTTGAAGGGAAAAAAAACCAGCAAAAGCAGAGGGAATATTTTATAAGAAACTTCTATTTTGCAATTTTCAACGTATACATCAGCACTGGTGTACATGCCGTCTGGTTACATTACAATGTAGTTGTAAGCATTCTTTAGCCTTGTCGAGACCTTGTGCGAATTGCAGTACTACATCCAGGGGGACGAGGCTCTATATCTAGCTACACCCTCCTTTTGAGTTGGGGGACTTCGTTAAGGCCTCGCGCCTTTGTCGCGCTCCTTTGTCGACCCGGAGAATGTAAATACCAGACACAATTCATCAGTCGTTTACAACCCTCTGGTGTTGATGTACGCGAATGGCAAGGCATCATCTTTTAGATCCTTTCTCTGTATAAAACATTCCTTCTTGATTTTATTAACCTGTTCAGGACTGTACCCCCAGAATATTCAGTCAGGGGTCTGGGGAGAATAGAATGCATGTTACAGAGACACCAAGCCTTCTGGTGGCAGAAGGGTGGGGTGTAAGGGAACAGAGGGGGGGGGGGGGGGGGGGGGATGGATGAAGAGAGCATATAGCTCCTCATGAATTTAAATTGTACACAGGTGCTCCCTGCACCCCCCCCCCCCCCCCCCCCCCACCCACCAAAAATAAAGGGGTGAGGGGCACAGGGAGGAGGGGGAGGGGGCACAGGAAGGCAGAAAGCATATAATATACCTTCTCATGAATTTAAATTGTACCCAGGTGCCCCCCAAATACAAAGAAGAAAAAATCATTAGTTATCACTAACGTACCCCAATAAGTCGTGCTTTGTTCTACCCCCATAAGTAAAAGCTGCCCCCCCCCCCTTTCTCACAGACTGATTAACCCTAGCTACACGGCTGTACTTGTATTAATTTGCTCTGTTCACCGAAGCTCCCCTCCCCTCCCCTACCCTCTTACTTTTATTTACCAACGGTAATCGGCACTGGCGTTTGGTTCCAGGGCATACTTCAAC
The DNA here is from genome assembly GCA_037951105.1 of Echinarachnius parma. Lineage (NCBI taxonomy): Eukaryota > Metazoa > Echinodermata > Echinoidea > Clypeasteroida > Echinarachniidae > Echinarachnius > Echinarachnius parma. The sequence goes on from JBAMJV010000635.1 coordinate 62,017, forward strand.
TGGTGCATGAACTTCCTGTTGGAGCACATTGGAGTATTGAACGCACTTGGAGGTTCCATATGGACCAGAATGCATGGGCTGGCATTTAACCCATTTGGGATAGTCCTGAAAATACTCTGGCAAGGGTATATATATGGAGAATACGATGTTATAACAAAGTCAAACAGTCCCTAACTGGTTAATAACTTAATATCCTGCCATTTCCTACTAGATTGTGAAATTCCCATCTTAGAGTTAATACAGGGCCCCACCAGGTTCCTGTAGGCATATTTGGTTATTCTTAGTATTTGGTATTCTTAGTAGTGGATATTACTAGTTGGGGCATACATGTAGTATGTTGCATAGTATAGAGGAGTCAATGGAAGCTCTGTAAAAAATATATTCCCTAGACTTTGTTAACATGAGGAAGCATCGTTGTATAATGCCCCCTCCTCCTTCCCCCACCCCCCCCCCCCCCCCACCCCAGAGATGTGTTTACATGTCGATTGTCCACAGGTTCACTGTCCAAAAATTAGAACACATTACAAGGATAAAGTCATTAAGGAAAAGGACTATTATACAACATATGTAGAATTGATAAAATAGTGGGCATTTAATTCAATTATTAATTGACATACTGTAGTAATTAAGTTATTCAATGACCCCACATACAGTGTACAAATGGTATTAGGGCAATGATTTTCAAGGTATGTCTAATTGTGTCCATAGTGATTGATTGAAGCTGAGATTTGAATGTATGTATTACAAGGATGGGTCTATTAGAGACAAGGACCTTTGCACAATATTTGTTGAATTAATTACATTATAAACATTGTTTTAATTGAATCATTTATCAATATTTTTAATTCAGTCTTTCATTGACCACCACAAGACATAAATTGGTATCGTAGCAATGATCTTCTCGGATCATATTTCTAATCTTCCATAGTGAATCATTTATATTACACAAATGGATCCAGGCATTAGAGACAAGGCCTTTTACGCAACATTTGTGGAGTGAATTACATCTAAACATGTTTTAATTGAATCATTTATTGATGTAGTAATAGATTGGGTTGACAAACAAAGGGTAAAAACATTGTAGCAATTATTTTCAAGCAGGGTTTTTATCTCATAGTCCTTGGTGAATCATTTTACATTAAGTCATTAGTTGGACAAACTTAAACATGATAATTTGTAGAATTAATTACATAATTGAATTTTCATTCTAATCTAAGTGGTTATTTTGTATGGCATTAATTATAACAGTATGTTAAATTAAACTTCTTGAAATTAATGCACTTTATCCATTACCTGAAGGAATGTTGTAGACCGTGTGTTCAATTAAAGGAAATGATTTAGGAAGTAATGTATCCACTCATACAAGTCTGTTTTGACTGGTATAACAAGCCTCCACACTAACTTCCTTACTGGCCCATTCGAGCAAGTAAAATCATAACTTTTCAAATTTTAATTGCCCGAACAGAAAGTTCACTTGCCCGCTTACTTCTAGATGAGTTTTAAACCTAAGGAATTACGTTATTCTCTCATAGTTGACCAAAAATTTACTTGCCCAATCAGGCAACCAAACTAGGCCATTCATGAAATTTTACTTGCCCGACTTCAATTTTTACTTGCCCCGGGCAATAGGGCAAGTGCTAGTGTCGAGCCCTGGGTATAACATACATTCCCCATGAAACCCAGCCTGACTGTTTTCAGAACCAGTCTTACGTGGGTTAAAAGCACACATTGCTTCACATGTACAAAACGGATAAATCATCATTCTAGCTGTATATGGGGCTCAATAGGTAAACAACCAGGCAAATTTCCATCATTAGATCAATGTTATCTTAATTTAGATGCTGTAATCTCACCAACCTTCAATTGTTTAAGCTACAAGTACGTAGATATAGATCCAGATTCATTAGTGTAAATTACTTTTTTTATAGAGCAGTTTAGGAAATTGAGTTATTGAACCTTTATCCATAGCTGGCACTAAAAACTGTTAAAATATCTTTTCTTCTTCAGCGGTCTGCATTTTTTAATGAAAAAATCACGAAACCTACATCTCTCATTATTTCAGCAATTGTTCTTATTTTTATTTTTATTTTTTTGCTTCTCTTTCTCATCTCTATTCCCTAGTTGATAAACCCTTCTTACATTTCACTGCATGGCACCTGCGGAAAAGAGTTTTAATTATTTGTGTCCCCTCTCTGCTCAACCAACAACCAACTCCATGTTTGTGCCTAGTGGGGTCATGTAGTTAGCGGCTACAATTTATTACTGATTTTCACCAAATTAACCTGTTTGCTCCTTAATATTGAAACTGTCAGACTTATATGACTGTGGTATTATCTAGACTTGCAATAGATTTATAACAGGCTCCAGCATGCAATGACTTAAGTCGAAGCTACAATGAATCCATTCACTTAAAAACTGTCGGGATGTTGAAATTGCCTTCTGGTATTACAAGGTCCCTAAGGTAATGAGTTAGTTTTATCCATTGTGGACCCGTATTTCCCCGTGTTCACACACAAACATTTTCATCCCTTAATCATCTCTATAGAATCATCACTAGCGATACGACGTTTCGCTAGTGATGATTAAATCAAACCTGGTATATGTTCACACGCACAGAGCATATATCGAACAACATCTGTTTTCCAGGTGGTGCCGAACCCCCCGAACATCGTATAAGTGCGCAGTTTGCTACTGCGCAGTGTGTTGTCATTTTTTTCTGTCTGCGCTGTCTCGCTGCAGCTGTGCGAGCGAACGTTCGCATTAAGCCACGCCCACTTAGTCATGATTAGTGAGTTACGGTTGTTCACACACGGAATAAGCATGATTCTATAGTCAGCTCTCGTACGAAACGACGATAAAACCAGCGTATCGCTAGTCATCACTAGCGATACGTCGTTTCGTTAGTAAGCGTTCAGACACAGGAATTTTTAATGAGAAGCTGATTCTATAGTCAGCTGCTGATTCTTTAGTCATGATTAAGGGCTGAAAATTTTGTGTGTGAACACGGGGAATGTTTGAGGCTTCGATTACTGATGGGCATCAATTAATGATTGCAAATCATTACACCTGGATGTGAAGGGCAAAAGACCTTTTTTTTCTAATAAGAAATTAATTCTAAAATCAAGACCGTATATTTCATTTCTGTTTGGCGCCTGTCATGACAAGGTGTTTGTTTTATAGAAGTTTTGAGTTCTCTTATCACCCACCTCCCATGATACAGTAATTCATGATTTTGTTGATACTTCTATAATGCTTGTAACTTATTTTGTCCTGGATTTTTAAACTCCTATAGAATTTATATATATATATATGTGACAAGTACTCTTATTTGTGCATGGCAGCATGTGGTTCAGTAATAGAATATTAATTGGAAATTTAATTTGTAATTAATGTTATAACAGAAATGCACTCTTAGATTTACACATATCCACTGAAACTCTGAAAGGTACATTTTCAGAAATAAACATGCAAACGTGCAACATGTGTTTATTTAATTAATCAAATGTTTACAAACAAACATGTAGAAAGCATAACATGTTTTGTTGTGAAAAACACAATTTGTGTTTGTTTAAATTGACAAGAGTATTATTTTCACATTGACCTCTTGTCTTGCCAACATGTTGCTATCTTCTTTAGATCATCAATAAGTCAATTTGCTTGCTTCTCACCTATAAAGTAAGTGTTAAGATAATGTTACTCAGATTGCATCAAAACAGGATTTGATGGATTTTTAATGTTTATTTTGTAATACATTCAGCCCGTTATATTGCATAAATCGTTTGCCCTACAGGTAGTCGTCGGTTGTTACCAAAGCATGATTTGATGACTGGTTTTTAGATTATTTGTGATTCAGCCCATATGTTCCTGAAATGGTTTGCTGTGCTCTCGTCAGTTTGTATCAAAGCCTGATTTGCTGACTGGTTATTAATAAGTTTATTTGATAATTTTGTTTTCTATTTGTTAGCCCTTGTATTCCTGGAATCACTTTCCCTGTAATAAATTGTGGATCCCCTTTTACTACCTTTCATCTGTCTCTCAAAGTCAAGAGGTTAGGTTAGGTGTCACGATGTCACTTCAGGTGTCCATACATTAAAGGATCTAGTGACTTTGTCTGGGAACCCTATCTCTAGCAGTTCTTTCATGTCTGGTTGTTTCCCTCTTTATTCCTCACTTCAGATGCCCGTTCACGTTCACGTGCTTTCTCCATCCAATGAATGCAAAGTCACAAACAATGTACTCACCTGAGCCAGGTGATATGCTCAGCTGTGCATATTGGTTGGCTAGTCTTACAGGGGAAGATTGATGTGCAAAGTCACTTTCTCTGACAGCCTATTGAAACACCCTGTTGAGATAAGATGTTAGTAAATTAAAAAAAAAAACAATTGAATCACTTCAAAGCTAGCATTGCCCGTGACAATTAAACAAGATGGTTAACCCATTGAAAAGGAATTGAATATGCCATAGCATAATATATTATCTATAGATCTAAGACAGTATTTTGGGGACTAGTCCTAAAAGGGTTAAGTTCAAGGGGTGCACTCTTGTCACCCTCGTCACACCTCTTTACCTTGATTGACTTTTCTGTGACTTTTCGGTGTCGGTTGGCACTGACTGTCTGAACTTGAGTTTCACCCACCTGTCTCACGGATAAGGTGCGCTTAGAGAGCATTAATGGGAGGAAGAAAGGAGATAGAGAGGGGGATGTTTAGAAGGGAGAATTAATCGTGGAGTGAATGTATTGGGGGTGGATGGGGGTGGAGGGTCATACCCCCAGATGACTGGCTGTCTGGACTTGAGTTTCACTGACCTGTCTCACGGCTAAGGTGTGCTCAAAGAGAATGAGAAGAAGAAAAGAGATAAAGGAGGGGAAGTTTAGAGGAGATGATTGATGGTGGAGTGGATGGTGGTGGATAGGGGTAGAGGGTAGAGGGTGGAGGAGGACTTACTGCGTCATAACCCCCCCCCCCCCCCCCCCCCCCTCCACCCCATGGAAAGAAGAAATTCCTGCATATTAGCTCCCAAATATTTATAGATGAATAGAGAGATTAATTGACCTAGAACAATTTATCATTTCATATTAAAGGAAAAGATAGATAGCACGTCAGGTTGATTATATAGAGAGGAGGAAATATCTATATGAAAAATTGGGTTCTGAATGAGAATTATCACATACAAACAAGAGGAATAGAAAATAAGAAATAGAGAAAAATGCTAAATTAATATGAGAGCATTTAAAGTCAAGGTTTTCCCCCTGAAATGTATGATTAACTTGGTCAATATTGAAACTTGAAGGTGACCATGTCGGTGAAGGTCATGTTACGTACAGTACAGATGAGTTTTCATATTTCCTTTGTCCAACGCTTTGGACGGCAGAAAGGCAAGCTAACAGTGTTATTTCTGGTCCATTTAGTCATATTTGTTTTGCATCATTCTGACCACGTGTACCATGAAGAAATTCATTACTTCTGCTCTGTTACAAACTGGGTTCACAGAGAAAATGTTTTTTTTTTTCAGGCTATAAAAAATGCAGTTGCCTGCTGCCTAGCTAGTCACCATTAATTAACCCCTTAATTGAGGGTATACACTATACTTTTGCAACCACCAAAATCGTTACAAAATTGCAATACTGTTGCCACTGTAGACAATCAATTAACAGTCATTTTCTTCTCTCTTAATTCAGATTCTTCGAGTGAGGTCCAGGTCTTGAGAGAGCAGCTACGCCAACTGAGCGAAGAGATGCTCACTCTACGCAAGGCACTGGGCTTCCAACAGAGACATGGCTCTACATCATGTGACCGTCACACAAACAACAATAACCAAGGTAAAATCAAAATTTCCCTCGCAAAAGTTGAATTCTTTGTGTCTGCATGATTGTATGGATGTTTGTGTTAGTGAAAAAAACTACACGGGGGCTCAAGGCGATTTAGCCCCCGAAATGCCCAAATGAGCCCCCGAAATGCCCAAAAGAGCCCCCGAAAGACATAAAAGAGCCCCCATAAAATTGCATAGAGCTCAATGTGTGTGTACCTGTGTCTATTATGTGTTCTTAAGTGTATGCTTAAATGATGGGAGGTCAGTAAACAAATATGTAGAAAGCTATATTTCTTAAATAATCCACCTTGCAAACATTAGTTGGTGCTATGTCAGGGATATCTGTAGCAAGCTTAAATGCTGCCAGGAAAAACCCAATGTTAACAGGATACACGTCACATTTGAATAAGTTAGTAAACCATTTTATAGAACAACCACACCTACCTACATAGCCAATATGCCCATGGCCCCGTTGCAGAAAGAGATACAATCGATTGTAAGTCAGAACATTTGTGCGTTTCAACCAATCAGATTTGCACATTTAGAACACAGATCTGAGTTACAATTAATTGTAACTCACAATCGATTATATCTCTTTCTGCAATGGGGTCCATAAGTACTACCATGACTACAGAGCTATCCAAAATGCAGGTGTTCAATGACGATGTATACATATTGGGCCTTTGGCACCCTCTTACTACCTGGCTAGCCGACTCGTTATATTCCTTTTAAAAGATGTTATCCTTCACAAGTGGGTGAAACCTAAACATGCTTTAACCTATTCAGGACAGGGGGGTGTTTCACAAAGATCCTAAGTTGATCTTAGCACTAAGATGGTCTTATATATTATGGAAAGCCATTAGTGTCTTGAAACAGTTTTATAAAAGTTATGTTGAAATGCATAAAATGTTGATTAAAATCATATATATTTTCTAATTATCAAAGAGATTCATAATCTTCACATAAAATTCATAAAATCTCTTTGATAATTAGAAAATATTTATGATTTGAATCAACATTTTATGCATTTCAACATAACTTTTACAAAAATGTTTCAAGACACTAATGGCTTTCCATAATATTTAAGACCATCTTAGTTCTAAGATCAACTTAGGATCTCTGTGAAACACCCCCCTGGTCATTCCAAAATCAAACAGTTTTGATCGGGTTAATGATCTACACATCGATGAACACTATCAAGCCTGATTGTATATACTTACAGGAAGTTTTTCTCAATTTATGGTCTCTTGGACTGTGCAGAATTGATAGGGGGTAAAATTGAAATGGTGCAATTTAGTAAGGAGTTTTTGAGACCTTATTCATTTGGCTGTTATCATTTCACAAGTGGGTGACGGTTAAAACCTGATTCAAATATCCACATATCTTTATAAAGAAGATAACTCCTTTATAAACTGTTTGAACACATTCAGTGCGCTTACTCAGTAACCTTTGATGGTTCCGTTCAAATAGGGTGAACCAATATGATGCAATAGCTAGACACCCTTAAATCTAGATAGTGTGACACATACAAGTAAAAGGGAAGGAAGTTTATTGGGAGAATATAGAAGGATTTCTTTTGAACCAAGAATTTGGAAGATTTGACACATAAATGTGACTTCTTTTCTTGGCCTTTCCTTTGATAAGTCATAAAATTAGGAAACTAGAGATACATGCTAAGGTTATTCTCGGTCTTTTACACATATCAAAAAATGTATCTCTAGGTCAGTTTTCATGTTCACATTTATTATCAAATATTCCAACAGCACAAAGAAAACGTCCTTGAATCATAAATGCACATACACACAAAGAAGCATGACACATGAAGGAAATGAATAATATACAAAAATAAGTGAAACCAAAAGGTGAACAAAGGAGATTCACTTCATGCAAATTTGATGTTTGTGTACATGGCTTAACTAAATAGAATTAATATTGCACGAACAGTGCGTGTAACAAATTAATTGATTCAAAGCTATGCGTACAGGATGTGAACAGGTGAAGCCCATTGAAAGGAACCGACGACGATGAGAAACTGCTTATTTATTGAATAATGTCACCAAACACAATCATTTATTAATTTTTACAGTGATAGGTAGAGAAGTGGGAAGGGGAATGCTCTGGACACGGCATTAACGAATTAAATAAAATTGATAATTAAAGGTAATATTATTATAATTCTACCAAATTAAACTATTTTGCAAAGATAAAGCATGTAAGATTCATTTTAGATAGTTACTTGTGAAGAGTGCACATAATTTGTACATGTGCAATTACAACAATACATCTGAAGACCATTGCATAACTTGTACAATGACATGAATATGACCATGAGGGACTAGACGATGTTAAGGGCCTGGATTGTTTTGTTTATTGGAAGCTACTTACCTTTCATGCATTTCTTTTGATTTTGTTCCCATATAATACTTTGTACAAACTTCATGGGTCTTCATGAGCATGAGATTTAGCTGACTATGATCTTAAAGACCAAAACTCTTAATTATCTTTAAAACAAGAATGTGAAATGTATCAATCAATTATATTCACCTGCATGCAGCGCAGCATGTGACCAAAAGTAAAGTAGATTTGGCAAAACACCAGACAGTTTGTCCTTGGATCTATCTTTATTTGGTGGAATTAATTTTTAATCATTTAGTTGTGACATTTAAACAGGAATGAGAGGGGCCTGCATGTTCCATCTTCATTAGTGGCAAGTTAGCCATTAATCATGTACAGTATGTACTTGAACTTAGGTTTATTTATATGAATGGCATCCTTTTCCTTGCACTGGCAAAAAAAGAAAAAGATTAAAGATTATTCCTCGGGTGGAAAAATACTCGGAGTGCCCCTTGCCTACGGGAACCGGGTGGGCTATGTACAAAGTCTATGGGGATTTAAGAATCTTGAAGGGAACGGGTTCAATGCTAAAATGAGCCCCTGGAAATCTTAAAAAGCCTGTGAACATGTTGCAAAGATTTCAATGCAAAACAAGTTTTAATATACTTATTTCATGTAGCTTTGCAAAGGTGAGCTTTGCAAAGGTGCAAATTGGCAACAAGCTATGCTGTATACACAGTGCATCGTTTCTAGAGCTGCTTTACAAGTTTATCTTTGAAATTAAGAATAAGACGTAATTTAAAGATACCCAAAGAAAAGGTGAGAAGGCACATCACAATAAAAATAGCTTTGATACAGTTGGCTCGACAACACTGCAAACAAAAGTAACTGCCATTTTGCCTTTGTATGGTTACTTTTAGTGATCAAAGCAGCCCTGCATTGCCAATTTCGGTATTAGAGGTAGGGAGAGTTGGTATAGAATGTAGCATTTATGCGAGAGAGAATTTACAAATTGATTTGATGAAATGAATGTTCGCATCAGTTGTTTGCATCATTGATGCCTAATTAACCCCTGCTAGCTTCTATTGATTTGGAAAAGGCAGTATCATGTTCAAAGTTTAATGCAAATGGATATGACAATGTTAGAAATTAATATTTTTGCCTAGTGGCCCAGTCAGACAAGTAATTTAAAGGGCATCAAGCGTGGGGATGCTACATAGCGGGTCGCCATTTTGAACTGGGTTAGTTTGCGCGCACCGCATGACACTGAGCTAACGTGCATTACGCACCGTGCGCAACGCGTATGCAAGTTGGCGCCGCGCATCTCATTTGACGAATCTGAACTACCTTTAAACAAAATGTTTAAATGTTTGTAGCGGCATGAAGGTTGAATCTCGTGGCCCAAAACAGAGAAAAACATTAACAATTCTGTTATATTTGGTTGTCCATTCGGGCCAGTGGAATTAAGCATCAATGAAATCTAGTCCCAAATTTAAAGGGATCTAGTAACTTTGTTGACATGTGCAAAAAGTGATGAATGGTTGATGCAATGTATATTATTGTTATCTCATATGTCCACAGGGTATTGTGTGAAAATTTCAAGTCAAATGGACATTGCATGGCCAAGTAATGAGCGAAAATGCAAAATGATATTCAATAACTCACTGCACTCACTTTGTACACAGAAGAAAAACTCGCCCGGACTTTTTCTTATCTGAATACTTCGATCGTACATATCTTTGTAACGAAAGGGAAATTTGAAAAACCGAAACCTGTCCCATGATTTTATTGTTAATACGAATACAACAAGGTAAAAGGGAACCACTAGAATTATAATTTTATTTTGAGGATTTGGACAATGTTACTAAGTCCCTTTAAGCCCAAAGCTTATTTTTAGTGGCCCCAGGCCAGCGGGCTTGTGCTAAGTTTGAGTGTATATATGTGATAGCATCAGTTGCATGCTAATTGACTTTCATTTTGTGTGTCTTTGACTCTAAGATGTTAGATTTATTTCCTGTCAATGTTGATTAAATTCAGCAGAAAAACACAATCACAGTGATGATGATTTCTTGTCACTTGATAAATAGTATGGAACATAAAATGATGATTATATTTTCTATCGACTCGTTCCTTAAACAAATTGGGAAATATTGGTACAATTTTGCAATGCAATTTCTCAGTTGATTATAGAATTATAGAGTTATTTATTACATTTGACTGATTGACTCTAATTTGTTTAAGTTCTAGCTGAAAAAAAACTTTTAAAAGAGGGCACGTTGTTGTAAAGGTTATGACTTTGCTGTTTTCAGTGGACTTGATTCTTAAACAGATTAGGACAAATCGCAAGCACCTGGAGATGAAAATAGCTGCCACCTTACAAGGACATACGCCTGCTCTCTCTGCCAAGTTTGACACAATATTTGCACCAGCCATTCTTTACCCAGTTCACATTGGAAGTCAGATCATTTCTGAAATGGTTATTATTAAAGGGTCTAACAATGGATTTCTGAAATGGTTTATAAAGCCTAAAGGGTCTAACGTTTTATATGAAAGGACCTTGGACTAGTCTAAGTACTCTCACAAAATGGTCCTCTGCCAAGTTTGACACAATATTTTCACCAGACATTCTTTACCCAGTTCATATCGGAAGTCAGATCATTCCAAAACTGTCTGAAAGTTATGAGATCAAAATACTGAGACCAGCCATTCTGGGCATACAGGGAGATGTTTGCCATGGGGTATGAGGACTTTAGCCGTATTTGTCGGTGTATTAACCGCTCCGGTGTATTAACCGCACCCCCTAAAAAATTTTTTTTTTTAAGTGCGGTTAATACGATCGTGTATTAACCGCACCTTTTTTTTTTTTTTTTTTTTTTTTATTTTTAAAGGTGCGGTTAATACACCAGCAAATACGGTAGTCATATACCTACTCCATATTTTGGGAATAGACTTGGACTAGTGTAGGTATAACAAAATGGTCTAGAGTTAGACCAGGCCAAGTATGGGGTAAAACATAAACGGTGCAGTACTCTTATAACTTCTCCTTGCTCAGGTATGATAGTGATTGAAACATACATGTAGCTACATAATGTAGCTACCAAGTACATACTTTCTGTACCATTTCTGCAAATGAACTTACACTCTAGAGTCTAGATGTAAAATATCTATTTGGTTTCTCTACTTTGACATTGCCTCTAAATCTGTGAGCCTTCATCAAGTTTTGTGGCTTGTAGCTGTGTATTCAAAGCTTTTAATATTCCTTCCGCGCGAGTGCATCATTGGGGGAGCTGGGGGGTTCGCGCACTACCAAAGTTATGTCGACGCTGACTTAAGTATTTGTAAAAGAGCAAATTTTGACATTGTGCTGATGTTTATCTGATTTTTTTCTTAAATGCATATAATTCCTTCCAGTCGAGTGCTTCGTTCATTGCCACGGTTGCTGGCTTACAAGTTGTGGGAGATGCGCTGACTCAAAGTATATAGAATGAGTGAAGTATAACGCCAGCTTAGTAGTTAATGCTGGGTTTTTAGAAGAGAGTGAATTATGGACTGGACAAGTCGCTGTTATATAGAATAACGTTGAGTGAGCAAATTGTAATACCTGCTTGTTGGTAAAGAGTAAATTATGGAATGGCCAAGGCGCTTTTATAGAATTACGTTGTCGTAATTGAGGCGTTTAATTTAGCCTCTCTCTCCTCCCACCAAGGCCGCGAATAGCAGGAGGTACGCTATTGTTGCTCACAGCATGAAGTAGTCTGCGTTTCCAGACTCTTACATGCTCTCGAAAGTCAATATGAATCGAAAAATGTAATTCAACTGAACAGTTCGGTCTAACTTTGTTACATGTTTACATTCATGTGACGTTACCCACGATTACAATTCATCACACACATCAATAATTTCTACAATGAGTTAGAATGTGTAACGGGATGATACACATTTATTTGTATAAAAACAATAGGATGATTACAAAAGAAATACAAATACAATATTACAAATTTCAATATTTAAGATCATTAAATAAGAGAGAATTAAAAAGAAGTCTTCTGATCTGAGACTAGCCATCTCAGAGCTACTCAGAACCGACTGGGGGAAGTGCAGTGGCATACCTAAAAGCGCCTAATGTAATCGTGGCTAATTTCACGTGATGAATCAAAATTTTCTTGCATTTGGTGGTGGACTTTCTGACATTGCCATCACTGTATACGTGTGAGAGGAGGTTAAAAAGCAGGACATTACATTAACATCTCGGATATTTCATTATAAAGGTAGGTTTTTGTAAATTGTACTTTTTTCATGTTCAAATTAGTTATAGCACAGATCAAGGTCTTGAATAATTTCTGGATAGGTTGGACTAGTTGACTTGTATTTTGTGCGTGTGAAGTCATTCAAAGCAGAGCAACAAAATCTGTGCTAATATAAAAGTTACGCATCTTAGACTTAGTGACTTGTACTTTTTGCATGTGAGAACATAAAACAACACATCAAAATCTTGGATATTTGTTAAAAGATACCTGTAGGTGTCTCATTACTTGTACTTAATATTCATGCAAAGTCATTTAAAGCAGCACAGGAAAATGTTAGCTAATTTATTAAGAATTTGAATAGGCATCTTTACAACTTGTAATTCTTGCATTTGCATGTGAAGATATTAAGTAGCACATCCAAATCATGGATAATTGATAAAAATGGAAGGCGATTCTGACTTGTACTTTGTGCAAGTAAGGATATAAGGCAGCACATGTTAGTTTTGATTGATTTACACAAATATGTAGGTGTCTCATGACGTGTACTTCATGCATGCAAATAGCAGCACATCTCAATCTTGGATAATTCATAACTGAAAAAGTAGATGTTTTATGACTTTTGCCTGACGCATGCGAGGATAGTAATGCATTTAGCAGCGTGTCTTTCATAATTGCCATGATTGATAGAGAGGCAGGCATCTTGTGACGTCTACATCAAGATGCATTTAGTTCTCCCATTAGCCATTAGAGTCAGTACTTTGCACTTTCTACAAAGGGTTTCATACCGTCACTTCACTTTGTAATAGGTATATTTATAGTATATTGTTGTGATAGTTTGCTTATTTGAGGTACTAAAAGTCTCTCTCGTGTCAATTATTCTGATAGATTCAATAGCATTGATTGTGACAGTGATAATTTGTGGCACTTCAACTGTACGCTTCTGTATAGATAGGGTTCAAACTGTTGCACTAGAAAGAGGTGTTTCTAGTTAAACCTTTTAAATGATTGGGAGGAGAACTGAATTTGTATTATTTTTATTATTCAATTTTCCATTTTGGTTGGCTAATTAATCATTTAGGTTTGAAAGGTGTAATCAGTTAAAGTTAAAAGGTCAAAAGTTTCATATTCCACCCTTCCATCGTTGTGACATTTATGACTAATTTACAACAAAGAAAACTAGATAATGGAACCGGTACTAATAGTAGGAGTAATATATTTGGTATTTCAGTATTTATTATATTGTCATATATGAATCACAAACGGACAAATATATATTTGGTCACAAGCTTTTGATCTTATATTTTGTGTAAATAATTTAGTGATATAAACATGCTGTATGTTGTTTACATACTATCTTTTTTCTTTTTATTGTATCTTTCTACTTACATTGATCAAGAATATGTTTCGTGAAAAATATGAATGTATTTTGGAGGAAGAAATGAAATGAAAGTGACATTGAAACCAAGGTTATGTGGTATCTCTATCTATATCTGTCTAGTCTAATTTTAAATCAGAGCAGTGCATTAATTGGTTATTTATGATTCTATTAATACAAACATGAGTATGTACATGTATCAATCACCTGTAAAGTGATGTTGTGATAGATTCAGAGTTTGATTGATGTTTATAGCCGTCATGGTTTGATTGGTAGTAATATGATGTTGATTAATGCATTGTTCATTATAACGACAGGTACATATTTGTATTTAACCAGTTCCCTACTAGATGTTGCACTCCCCATAGAGATAATACATGACCCACCAGGTTCCTGCAGGCAATGGGTTAACCTGTTCCCTACTAGACTTTGCAATCCCTATAGGGGCTAATGCAGGTCCCACCAGGTTCCTGTAGGCAATAGGTAAACCTGTTTCCTACCAGATTTTGCAATCCCATATTATAATAATGTAATAATAATATTATAATAATACAGGGCCCATCATGTTCACATATTTAATGAGTTAAATTATGAATACCCAACAGGTACGTATTGGTTATGACGTAGTTAGAGATAACGTGTGAATTGGTAGTGCGATAGTTGCGACGGCTAGATTAAGAAGCAATTCAACACAAAGTGGGTATAAAAATAGGCCATTGTGTAATTGTAAGATAGGTTTGTTCTAGTTCATATAATGTACACATGTACATTAAATGATGAATGTATGCAAGGTTTGTGTGTGGAACCTTATAGTTAAAATGACAATCCAATACAGTATTGCGTTTAGATGAGAAAAGTGCACAAGTATTGATAGCAAAAACACTGCATAATGGAATGTTTATTTCAAGGGGATAAAGACATTTATTTGAAAGAAATATTGTACAAAAACAGTAACAATATAATAAACATTATTGGTGTATATGTTTCACCAGGGCTCAATGGGTAATGCATGCAAGGGCAGACAAAGTGTGGACCAGGATAAAAAATTGTCCTCACGTTTTTACTATTCTTAAATGATGTTCCTGATTGATTGCTTTTTATGAGCTTTGGTTGAACAAAGGGGCCATCTACAAAGTATGTACGCACAAGAGGGGGGAGGGGGGGGGGGGGGGGTTCACGCTGATGCGTACGCTGTATTCAACCACATGCAAAAAAAGTGCATACAGGGGGGGGGTCAATTTCAGACAAAAAATTGCGTATGTACTTTGTAGATGGCCCCAAAGTATGCTTCATCATGGCTACCTGTTATGCATATATAGAGCGCCATATATCTAAATTAGAGAAAATAATAAATGTTTAATTTCCTGATCTTTGGAAGATATGAACCTGTACCATTTTTAAAAAGACATATATTTGAGCTTGCAATTTCCCTGAGAAATAAATTAGTAATTTCTCTGAATTCCATGTGAATTTTGTTTAGAGTGGTCCGCCTCTAACTGCCTGGATAGTATGAAATGAAAATACATGTAATCTGGTTAAAAATCAGGTGTAGGGTTCCCACATTAAATGCGCTACTGCCCCATGTGTATTTTGCATCATGCGCAAGGTGTTTGCATAATTGCACCGCTCGTCTGATTTACAAAATCCAAACCACCTTTAATATGAACTAGAACCTCTTATCAAAAGGCGAGTGATATTGATCAGGTCCCCCTGATATGAGGGCACACTATTAACCTGTTCACTACTAGATTTTGCAAATCCCGTATAGTTATTAGAGGGCCCACCAGGTTCCTGTGGGCAATGGGTTAACCTGTTCCCTACTAGATTGTGCAATTCCTGTAGAGTTATTACATGGCCCACCAGGTTCCTATTGAAGGCAATATATAGGTTGAAAAGAATTTACTATTTACGACCCTCAATTTAATGAGTGCTCACCTGAGAAATTTCACAAAATATTGATGGTGGGGTATTGATCATTACATGAGACAATCAATACAATTATTTTATGTATACTTTGATTTATTTCTTAATTGCACAAAAAATGTCATGTTTTGTTGGAATATTGATTTTATGACCTACATGTTGTGAACTGATGCCCCTCGTCAAAGTACATTTCGTCAAATTATAATTAACCGGGGAGTTTGTAATTTTATCATATATATGAAAGCATAACACACACTGCCATTCCTGCATGAATGTCGCATAATAGATTACTCTATAGATGGTGATTTCAAAATCTAGTAGGGAACTGGCTAAGGGTGAATAGAGGTACAGAACTCCAGGTTACCACCTGTTGTCTAGAATAATCATTCTATCTTTAATTATAGTCCATATAAAAATGCTCTTACCTAACTCATTCAAGACTATTGATTTTGGTTATCACATACAATCTCCACATACTACAGGCAGTGCAGTGAATCTGTCCTGAACGGGTTAAATTGATTTTATATGGCCAAGTAATGAGTGAAAATGCAAAGTGATATTCACCAACTCATTGCTCTGACTTTGTATATGATTATGACTATCCAGTGGATAGTTAAAAATCTGAACACTTAAATCGTAGAAATCTTTTTACAAAAGGGAAATTTGAAAAAACAAAACCTTTCCCATGCTTCTATTGTTAATAGGAATACAACAAGGTATGAGAGAACCGCTAGAGTTCCAAGTAAGTTTTGATGATTTGGACAATGTTACTAGGATGAAGGATGACATTGACATATTAGGGAATATTGCTTAAATCATTTATCTATGACCATCTTATGTACCCATTTCATCACTCAGGGTGGTGATTTGTCTTGGAGTTTAAAGTCTCTGTATTTTCAATAAATTTGACTCCACCTATCTATCATTCTTCTTACCCACTAAGGAAATATGTTTTCCCACCATCTAGTCTTGGAGTTATGTGCAAAATGTCTGCGAATATATGACAGTCTTTTGGTTCGCCACTGAGTTTGCTTGGTGATTTCTCATCCACCCTTTTGTTGCCAATTTTAGAGGCCCTTGTCAGCGTTGTACTGGAGAATGTGCTGTATTGACTGTGCATGTCAAATTTCAAAATATGATTGACTCTTGTTCAGTACACCAGGGAATCACTTCTAGGTTCAGTGCGCTCCATGAGCCTTCACACCCCCCCCCCCCCCCCCCCCCCTACGGGCCCACCCCAAACGGAAAATAGTTATGTGTATGAGATCCCCACAAGTCTAGAATTATCAGTGCACTGTGAATATTCAGTAATGTTCCATGCATGTTCATGGGCAGGCTCTTTGAATGTCGTTATTCTTTCTTTAATTTTTACCCTTTAAATGTTTCTACTGTTTTGGGGGGTCAAATTATTCGGGCACTTGCACCATGTGCCCTCACCACACTCCAGTAGCTTCACCACTTGGAATGTGGTGTAGTTACTCCCTAGCCTTCCCTGATTTTCACAGAGTTAACCCGTTCCCTTCAAGTTTCTGAAATCCCTGTAGACTTTGTACACAGCTCACCAGGTTCCCGTAGTCGAGGGGTTAACAGGAGGAAAAAATGGCTTGAGCCTTGAGGTTATCAGAAGAAAAAAATGCTTGTATTGATTGTGCATGTTGCACACTAAACAACTTTGGTCTGCACTTGGTACACAAGGGAACTTGTTTTTTTTTTACAGTCACTGCATGATTTTCCCCTCCCTTTTGTTTCCCAAGTTTACAAAGAACAGTCTGTTTCAACATCACTTTGTCCTCCCGCCCATCACATTGGCCCGTATTCACAAAGGAGGTTTGTACAGTCCATGGTCTAAACCCCGGTTTAAATCTATGGAATGCCAATTGTAAACTGATGGAGAGAGAATGTAAATTCCTTACTTGTTAACAATGTTGATGGTACACATTCTCTCTCCATATGTAAATTCCTTACTTGTTAACAATGTTGATGGTACACATTCTCTCTCCATCAGTTTACAATTGGCATTCCATAGATGTAAACCGGGGTTTAGACCATGGACTGTACAAACCTCCTTTGTGAATACGGGCCAATGTGTTTGCCCTCTCTTTCCTGAGCTGGTGGATGGTCACAGACAAGACTTCTTATGATATGAAACTGTTTCCTGATATTATTTAATAGCTGAAGGAATGTAATATGTATCCCCATGATATTGTCAAATTGAAAGAGGACAGTTCGTTAAAAAAAATGTTATTTTGAGTTTCATAGGAAGGCGACGATGATGATGATGATGATGACGATGACGATGACGATGATGATGGTCACAACAATGATGATGTATGGAACAACTGAGCCAACAAATATAATTAGTAAAGCTTGAGCTGTCATTTCATGTCATTAACAAACTGATAAGATTGTAAGGAGATGGATATTATAATTTTGGAACGTATTTAGAAACATGCCTCCTTGGTCCAGTGCAAACACACCCCTATGTACTAGTAGCGGAGCATTTCATGGTTGGAATATTGACATAGCCTAGATGCACAAAATGTCCATCATCGTACTGGTGTGCAGTGTCAACACGCACAACTTCATTTAACACCTTCCATGCCTGGTATTATTTAGCTGAAATCACATTGTGTTATGTGTATACCTGTCAGTTTGAAGAAAAGATATGCAGCAGAAATTCAGCCCCCATCAAAAAGCCAATGTTGTATGTTTGAAATTCTCAAGTTCAATGCAAAAAAGGAAATCAAATTGTTTAAATAGTTTGACCCAGGCAGGCTTGGAAAGTATTCTCTTGAAAAACATTATTCTGTGGCACAAATTGTGCTACTAAGTTTTAAAATTGCAGAGGATAACTTCACCATATATTTATGATATTGATGAAATGAACTCTTCCCAATAAATGTTGAGTAATATTTTACGCGCTCCTGGGCTGACAGTTAATTTCAAATGGATCAATCAAGAATGTCCAAGGTTTGTGTGACAAGAAATTAATCGATATAAAACACTTTTATTCTATGTTTGTCAGAGCATGATTGATGTCTAATTATGGCCAATATGGAACAATATGAAAGTCCAATATTTGTATTGAAAGTTAATTATTAATGGTACTTCATACATATAATCTGTGAAAAAACATTATGATAGCATCAAAGAACTAATAATAACTGTCATCATCTAGAAGTGATCCAAATATTAATTAAATCAATGACATGTTACTAATAACTTGCAATACTTGGGGAGTGAAACTTCCAATATATATTTTGGGGGAATAGTTTTTTATTGTGTAGTATTGAGTCATGAAATAACTCTAATGAACACAATGTATTGAACAAATGCATATCCTATACTAATGCAAAACATATGGATGAAATAGTGTTCAATTTATTATTTTTGTGCAGAGGGATCATGAAAAGGATAAAGTGAAATAATTTGTGACCCACATTTTTTTGCATGAATAGATTGCAAGTTTGAGTTTCATTTTGACTGTTCCTCAGAGCTATTTTCAGACGTCAGCAATGTTGGATGCATTTATAAAACTTGATGACTAAGATTTGCATTTTATATAGAACTGTCATTCAATACTTTAAAAACAAATTCTGATAATGACTTTTAAAAATAATATTTTCATTAATTCTTCATTGAAAAAAAGGCAACAATTTAAAACATTTGCATACATTTTTCTTCTGCAGGAGAGGGGATACCATCTGTTTTCCTACACTGTTTTTATAAGAGCTATTTTCCGACCTGAGCAATGGATAAGCATACGCATTCAGTACTACACAATAAGTATCCCAGTAATGTCTTAAAGAAATATTTTCATAATCATTGAATATTATTTCATTCATTTTTTGCACGAGTAGAGGATGCGCATTCATTCAATGCATAGTGTTTATTAGATCGATTTTATCATTCAATACTACACAATAAACATTCCAATAATTACGTCTTTAAGAAATAATATTTTAGTAATCCTCATACAAAAGATAACCAGTTGAAATAGATTTTCCATCCATTTGTGAGTGAGCATTACAAAAAGTAGAGTACCAATAATGTATTATCATATTATATTGCATTCTTCAGAGCTTTTCAAAGACATGAATAATGGAGATTAGAGGGGGGTTACAGTTAACAGCTGGATATTTTTTGTTATTCACCTAAAAAATTCATTGCATTAGACTTCCTGCTGTGTTATTGATATTCTGGTGACTGGCTGAATTAAATTGGGAGTATTTATTTAATTTTAAAAAATGCATGAAATAATATTTGGTTATTCAAGTCAAATTCTTTTGGGATTACCGTAAGTTATTCTAAATATTATTGTAGGCGAATGAATATGCAGCTTAACACTTAAACCAGACACTCTGTCTATTGTCAGGAAAGATTGTCAACTGACCCTAAATATATTTGTCAATTATTATTAGCAGCCCCAATAACCCTGAATGATGCGAAATAACTTTCTTAACCAAATGTTTACATGAACTTAGTGTTTGATGTATGAATGATTGCATTGTTGCTATATTCAGGAGTGAAGAGATTAAGCATCTCGCAAGAAGATTCATGAAGTTGATCCAGATTCTAGTAAATAATACATGTATGATGTATATCAAATATCAGTCTCATTGACTGGTTCATGATCAGTATGTCTAAAAATTTGTTAAAAGTTAAAAGGAAAAGAAATGTAGTGGTTGAACCAAATATTATTTGCATAAACTTGTATGTTACCTTTTAACAATTGTAGGAAGAGAAAATTAAAGGGAAGGATAAAAAAAGATGATTCATAACATGGACAGAGAGAAATAACTATAATTAAAAAAAGGCAAGGAAATGTTTTAAAATTGAAGAGCCGGGAGGAGAGAACAGGAAGTGGAGGAGATGAATAATGAAAGAGAACAAGTTGTGAGATTCTAAATGAAGGAGCAATGAATTTCACACATTTGTAGCAATGCAATTATGCAAGAGTGGTCACCACCCTCTCCGCCCTGATACAAGATGTGCATCACTCAAAGGTATTAGCCACGACTTAGTCAAGCAGAAGCGCCACTTAACCCATTGCCTACAGGAACCTGGTGAGCCTTGCATTAAGTCTATTGGGGACTGCAAAATCTAGTAGAGAGCAGGTTAACCCATTGCCTACAGGAACCTGGTGGCCCTTGCATTAAGTCTATTGGGGAATGCAAAATCTAGTAGGGAGCAGGTTAACCCATAGCCTATGGGAACCTGGTGGGCCCCTGGATTAACCAGTTCCCTTTGAGATTCTGTAATCCCCATAGACTTTGAATACAGCCTACCAAGTTCCTGTAGCCAAGGGGTTAATTCTTTGAGGATTGCAAAATCCAGTTCCTGGAACAGGTTAACCCTTTCCCCACAGGAACCAACAAGTTATACATTCTAGGAGGTAAAAAGGTTCCTGTAGCCAAGGAGTTAATTCTATGTGGATTATAAAATCTATTGGGGAACAGGTTAACCCTTTCCCCACAGGAACCGTTTTGGCCATGTATTCATTCTATGGGAGCTATAACTTCTAGGAGGTAATGGGGTAACCAGCAAAGTTAAGAAGGTCTACTTGTACCTTGTGGCATGGTCGTTCTGCATTATGCATTTTGCTCATTGCTCATTGGTCATTGTAGTGCAAATGAATGAATGATTGAAGTGTTTTTCTTCAAGCTCAAATAAATTTGACTTTGTACATCAGTACAAAAATGCCAAGCTTTTCTCAAAAGGTAGTCACAGTAAATAGAATTAGAATGAGAGATGTAGAATGTATTTTTGAATTTCACACATATGTAGCAATGTAATTATGCAAGAGTGATCACCACTCTCTCATCCCGATACAAGATGTGCATCACTCAAAGGTTTTACCAACGACTTAGTCAAGCAGAAGGCGCTTAACCCATCGCCTACATTTGACTTTGTACATCATTTTTTTAAATGCCAAGCTTTTCTCAAAAGATAGTCACAGTAAATAGAATAAGAATGAGGGTGGTTAAAGATGAATTGAAATGTAACCCAATTAGAAAGATTACATGTATGATAAACATATTTTTGAAATATTGTATGCATTATTCAAATAAAATAATGCTTAGAAACATTTGTATTTAGTACTCTATAAATTATTATTATTATTAAACCTATTATAATATAGAATTTGGGTCATTACATCGTTACTTCACATCTTGGACCTATGTTTTGTGTGAATGAATCTGGGTGTGTGCAATGAAATTGACAGCAAATTTGAATTTATTTGTGTGGAATTTTATAGAAGACTTAAAAGTAGAGGATGAATTTAAAACAGAAGATGGGGCAGAGAAGCAGATAGATGAATCAGGAAGATAAGGTTTTTCCAATGCGTGTTAATGTGTGGTTACCATGGTAACGCGAGCAGCGTATCTCACGCTCAGCCTGGCACGAAATCTGCCAGGCACCGTCCCTCTCGTGAATCTTTGATGAATTCTGCGCCATCGAGGACCTTCAATCATCGAGCCATAATTCTGTTATAATATTCATTCTGTTCCATTTTCTGGGTTTTTTTTCTTCTTTTGGTCTGTTTAATACTCTCAAGCAACATTGTAAAATGTCATGTTATTTCAAGCGAAATAAATTTGTGAAGTTGCAAACGCAATAAGCAGGATTTAATTTCTCTCTCTCTCTAAGACTTTGACCTTCTCGTCAGAAAACATGCTTCCAGCGAAAAAGATTGTAACGGCGTAAATGCAATTACCAAGAGTCTATTTCTGTTTTTAAAGAGAAATGTGACCTTGCCTTCAGAAAGTTAACGGATCGTATCAATTTTGCTCATCCTTAGAGAGTTTGACCTGGATACTGTAGAATTAGAAGTAATTAGGTCAGATAACTAATTGGACACCAAGAACACAAACCAGACGAAGAGGCAGACAGAGTAGACGTTGGATGGATGACATCAAAGAATTTGGGGGTGTTACATGGATGCGACTAGCACAAGATAGAAGAAGATGGAATGGTGATGAAGAGGCCTTCCTTCTGCAGTGGAGAGACATAGGCTAGATAGATAGATAGATAGATAGGTCAGATAATGGAACCATTGTAAATGTCAGCATTATTTTCCCAGGTATCTGAAGACCATTGCAAATCAAAACATTCGTTGCCATTTTCTTCTTTTTTGATTGAAGCATCATTACAAATCATAACATTCGTTAGCCATATCCCCTATCTGATTGAAGCATGATATTATTGCAAATTACAACTTTTTATTTCCTTTCATGATCAAGCAAATGGTTGACCCCTTTGCATAGTTTTATAAGTCCAACTTAGAGTTAAGTTCAACTTAGGATCTTTGTGAAACACCCCCGGGTTAAGATGATAGGGTGAAATATACCATATACCGAATTTATTCATCCTTTGTCATACATCTGACTGCCTATTATACCATAATATTATAACATAATATGACAAAAAAGGTTTGTCTTATCTTTTGAGAATAATGGGACCAATATGCACCTACATATAGGATTCACGTAAGAAGGGATTTGGATCATAGCACCCAAATATGAACCTATTTGTCCATTTAATATGATCAAAGTAAATGAAACCCTACCTCAAAACTGCAACCCCTTCCCTGTCATACTTTCTTCCTGCCATAATCCACCATATGCCAGAAAAGATTGTTTCATTGTTTGGGAATAATGACATAATTAAAGGGTCCCATATATGCACATAATTGTCCCCCAGAGACCAAAAAAAAAGAAGAAATAGATATTAATAACATGATCATATCACAATGAAATCCCATTAAGCAACCATATTTGCATCCACACATTTATGTGAGACGATGGATGAAACAAAGTACCCCCAACACTTGATGTTATCCCTCCCCTACCATACATACTGTACTCCAAGGCTTCTCCAATATACTATAAACCGTATGCCAGAAAAGGCAGTCTCATTGAGTAGGTAATAATGGGTGCATATCATCATTACATCCTATGAATGGTTCATCTGCCTGCACTTGTTCATAATAGGGGATTTAATGTAACACAACACTACCTCCATCACATTAGCTCTTTTCTTCCTGCGCACACTCTTCATCTTTCTATGAGCTGTACACCTACTCACCTAGGGGCTAGCAGGTTGTCTGTATTGTTCCAACCATATGTCAGGAGAGGTTGTCCGATTGCGGGATAAATTGGTTGGGATTACAGCCCACGAAGCTTGCATCTGTTAACCAAGAAGGAAATGTAATGACAGGGATCATATCACGAATACACACCGAATAAGGACCCGTATTTGCATCTGCATGTCGGTTTTAGGTGAAACGATGAAACAAAATACCACAAACACACTTCACCACTCCTCCCTTAATCATGATTTGGTCTCCTCAAGTCTCTTGATAGTAGAAGGTCTTCCCCAAGGCTTGCAGGTTGTCTGCTTTTCTCAGTTAAACTTTCTGGCAGGTAAAATCTGTCTTATTACTGGATCATATCATGATCACCTCCCATAAAAGAACGTATTTGCATTCAAATGTCCCTTTCAGGCGATGGGACGAATCTGAATACCACAAGTACCTACCATTCCTCCTCTGTCCTGTGTTCATCTCTCTAGCAGGTTGTCAGCTTTACTCTTATTAGTCTGTATCATTCAGGAAAAGCTGTCTCATTACAGGATCATATCATGTTCACTTTCCATTTGGGAACCTTATTTGCACCCTAGTAAGTAGTATTGTCGATATCATGAAATAAAATACCACTACCACTTCACTAATCCTGCCTCTGTTGCAATCTGGTCTCCTCAAGTCTCTTGATGTTAAAATATTTCCCCAAGGGCTTGCAGGTTGTCTGTTTTACTCTCTTAAACCATGTCTCATAACTGTCTCATAACTGTCTCATAACTGGACCATATCATGATATATATACAGGAACCATATTTGCATCCATATGTCCCTTTAAGGCGTTAACACAAAATTAAATATCACCAATACCTTCCTCTGCTGCACTCTGGTATACTCAAGTCGAGTCTCTTGATGATAAAAGCTCTTCCCTAGGGGCTTGCAGGTTTTCTGCACTTCTCAATTAAACTTGGGAAATTCTGTTTCATTATATCAGATCATATCATGATCACTTTCCATGAAGGAACCATGTTTGCGTCCAAACGTCCCTTGAAGGCAATGGGACAAAACCGAATACCCACTATACCAGCCACTGGTGGTCTCTCCCGTGTTCATACCATTGTGTTTCTTCAAAATAAGTAATGGGTAAAATATTAAAAAACTACTACAACAAATATAACAGGATAATACAATGATATTCATTAAAGGTTCCATATTTGCATCCATGGATATGTTTGAGGTAGTAGAATGAAATGGAATAACATCATAATCATCACCAACACCACCACCACCATCCCCATCACTACGAACATCATTGTCATCATCATCACCATCATTATCATCATCATCGTCATCGTCATCGTCATCGTCATCGTCATCATCATCATCATCTTGTTCATCATCGTCATTGTCATCGTCATCGTCATCTTCGTCATAATCGTTATCATTATCATCATCGTCATCATTATCATTGTCATCACCACCACCACCATTATCATCATCATCATCATCATTTAATAGTCCCATTGACCCCAAGCTACGCTTAGAGGTGGTGTGAGTGATATCGCCCCCTTCTTAGCTTTATTACATTTCCTTTCCTAGTTTGGATCGAACCAATCATGGTGAAATGCAGTGACTCACCCCTTCCCCACAAGCATGTGCAAACAAGGTGGACATAATACATCCCGCAAATGAGAGCACTGCAATTTCTTTAAGTTGTTTAAGTTTCTTAAATTTCATGCTTGGGTGTGTATACTTAGAAATGGGCGTGGGTCTTCTGACTAATCTATGGATGATAAAACATGCAATGTTGAATATACCTTCTTTACAAGTTTTGTGTTTATAGAGAACTACTACTTGCATTTTCGTTAATCATTATAAATAAAATGGGAAGCGTGTATTCTGCAATGTTATGGATGCTTTCTTTAGTAGATGTTGAAGTAGTATACGTGCCAAAAGAAGGACATTTTGATGCATATTATTAAAGTAAGAGAACATTTGAGAGACTTTCATGAAACTTACTAAAGGAATGATTCAGATATGTGAAATGTGATGTACTTTCTCTAATATGACATTTATATTTTTAAAACATGAACATGTTATTATCATTGTCTGGAAGTGTAGTCCTAAGCATGTTTTCTAGATATGGCTTTATGATACAATTCTGGGATATAATTCTGTTAAATGTCTTCAGCAAATCCCTATGTTGTATCTCTGGAAAGAGTGAAATGAAAGAAACAAATGGAAAAAATGATAGAGAGAATGTGGGGTAATATGGTAATTGAACAAGCGGGAAAAGGAGATGGAGAACACAATACTAAAACCCTGTCTTAACTGGGAAAAATAGACCTTACCTCGATGTTACCCGAGCGACATGTGGATAAGAAACAGTAGGGGGTCTGGTCGTAAAACACGCGGCGAGCCTTCGGCCGCAGTCTTAATCAGCCATCCGCAAAATCCTCACTCGGGTAGGTTACCATAACAACCGCACCTCCCTCATCACGCGAACAGCTGGGGCGACACGGAGTATTGGCGCGTGCTGTGTTTTTTTTCATGGCCATGACATCATCTACCCGGGTAACGTTCCGCACGCGTCTTAATAGGCCGTTTATCAGGATGTCGTCCGGACGTTACCGCGCTATCACCCTGGCCCAACTAGGGTGAAACTCACCCCGATGTCGTCCGGATGTCGTCGAGATGTTATCCCGATTGGAGCATCTTAATAGGCACGGTGTAGGATCTCATCCGGATAACATCAGGACGTCACCACGACTATTTATGTTGGTCAAGACGGGGTTTAAGAATGCATATGGAGCAAAATATAAAGACATATCAGAAATGATTGATTTAACGATTCTGTTTCTAGGTAATTAATTTTCCAGCCCCTCATGTTTTGAATGTAAAGAAGGGCATTTTCTTTCTGCCCACCATGGATAGGAGGGTAATCATCTTTTCATAGGACATGTGATACCAGTCTGCCAGTGTGTGATTAATTGAACACTCCATATCTAGGCAAAAGATCATTAATTTGGTAGCACCCCATTTCTTGAACTAAAAGGGGGGAATGTTCTTTAAAAACAAGCCCACCATGTAACCTATTCAAATATTCTTATAGAGTGGATATGGGGAAAGTGATACCCAGGCTGCCAGTCTGTGATTAATTGAACATTCCATATCAAAGCAAAAGATTATTATGTCGCACCTCATCTCTTGAATAAAGATTTACAAGAACATTTTCTTTAAAACAAGCCTGTATACAATAAACATACATATATTAGAATATGTACTTTTATAGAAATGAGGAGGGTAATCATATCCTTGGTTTGCCAGTGCTTGATTGATTCTTGTCTGGTAGTCTTATCTCCAGGGTGTAATCAGAGACAAAACTAAATCCATCTCTGTCAGACTATCTACTCCCTTATCGAAAGCACACTAGTAATTTCAAATAAAAAATCTTGGTTGGATTTCCAAATTGCGACCTATTTCCACTTCTCAATGAACAGAGCACATTGTTATGTTGGGAGATAACATTCATTCACATATTTTCACTTCAGTGGCGGTACTTTCAGTCTTTTGATTGATTTTTTCATTAAACAAAGCTGTATCAATTTCTGCTGTATTCTTTATCTGTTTGGAACCCCTATCAAAGGTTGGGATTTTTACATTACAATAGTATTAGTCATGTTCATCATACATGTAGTTTTGTGGGCATCCAACTCCACATTGTTATTTTGTTCAGTCGTTTGTGTAAAAATACTTAAATGTCTTGATCACTTTGTCATGTTATCTTTACAATACTGTTTGTTTAAATTTATGCTGTTTTAGACCGTTACTCTTAGTCTTGGCTGTCATAATGCTTGCTATCTTCATAAGTAGAAAAGTAAAAAAAACAAAAACAAGAGCAGCATGTTCCTACCAATTAAATGTTTGTACCCTCTTTATTCTATCTTTGAATAACAAAATAAATCATCTTTACTCTATCTTTGAACAGCAAAATAAATCATATGGAAAAGGAGACTTTTGATGCAAGATTGTCAAAATGTGTAGATGATTGAACAGTTTTAACCCAATCCATTAAAGGAGGTAAATAGCATTAGCTAGGTTAATGGGGTGAAAGGATTTCAAGCATTTGCCTTGCTTCATTTAACTTGAACAACAGTTTAAGGTCATAGTATGGTGTTCAACAGATCACGTGTGACAACTTGAAGATTTACGCGAACGATTCCTGGTTTCTTTTGGAAGGGGATTAAGAGATTTGTCTGAGAAGACAAGGGATTATGTCATGACAGGTTTTGATCTTATAAAGACATCTTTCTAGTAGTAAACCAGAATTAAATTCTTAAAGTTTGCTTCTAGGAACAGTAACCAACAGAAAGCTGGAAACATATTTTCTGTTGTTGGTTTATCTCATGGATTTAATGGTCTTTGTCAGAGGAGCTATCTTGATATAATAGCTTCATGACCTATAGGATTATATTTGACCCTCTGAGAATCTGTTCTGATCCAATAAACCCATGGCTAGAAATGAACTTTGTAATCACAGCCCAGGCAGGAAAGAACAAAATCAAATCAAATCAAATTGTATTACCCTGAATCCTTGTAACCAGAATTTTGTGGCCCCAACAAAGAAATAAACATCACAAATTGTTTTTTTATGTTTGGTTGGTCATATTTGGGCAAGTCAATTCTATTATTAATGACATTTTGGTTGCCCAAAACAAATTTGATTTGCCCTGGGTCAATGGGCCAGCGCTTTTTTCAAGCATTGATTAATCTGTTACTTAAGTTGGTACAGGGCACACCAGGATCTAGTAGGCAATGGGTTAAACTGTTATGACTAGTTTATACCCCGAGAAATTTTATGGTCAAATGGTCCAAGACAAAGAAAAGGAAAAGCGATATTGCAAAATGTTTTTGGATGTCAATCAGGAAAAGGAGTGATGGCAGTCTGAAAATTGAAGAGAGTGGATTATGACAAAGTAATATGCAACGGAACTTGCATGGCATTCGCAGAAAAGATGTTGACGATGAAGGAGCAAATCGGTCATGGAAAAAGTAATGGTAGTCTGAAGGTTGAAGGAGGAAGGATTATGCGTGACATTTCGTTTATTCACCATAGAGATTATGTCCAAAGACAATGCAGAAGCTTTTAGGACTGTACTGTCAGAAGACAATGATGCTTTTAGGTCTGGACTATTTGAGCTATGAATACCTTGGGCGTGACAATCGATTATGTAGAAAGGCAATGTGTCTTTTGGGCCTCGGTGTCAAGAGGTTTAATCTTGCCTGTTGGGTATGGATCTTACCTATAAAGCCACTACAAGTACCAGCATGGATTTAATGCTAGACTTTATCCAGAATGGAAACTGAAGGTTAACCCATCGCCTACAGGAACCGGGTGAGCCCTGTATTAGTTCTATGGGAATTGCAAAATCTAGTAGGGAACAGGTTTACAATTTGAGGTGCAAAATAATACTTCAGGTGATGAACTGACATGTCTTTACTCTAGATTGTACTTGAATAAATTGAATTTTTTAAATTGTCCAGATATGACTGAAAGTGATTAATGAAACATTGCTTTCAAGCTATATAAAGACAAAATCTTGCTAGTACATTGAATAAAAAAATAAGAAGAACAAAATTCAGCCACTTAGCTCACTAGCATTTTCTTCTTCATTTTTTTAACACGTACAGCATCTTCAAGACATAATTATAACATTGAAAAAACAAATCAGAAATTTGTTTTACCTGGTTCAACTCTACACAAATGTTATCTTTTTGACAAATAACATACAGTTTGGCTTTTCTTCAACAAAAACCCTTTTTTCTAAATGAAAAGAGGCTACAAAAATGTGAGTGAACATAATTGAAAATAAAAAAAGGGTTTGTGTTGTAACGATGACTAATAGAGCCAGAATTTTCTTTTTACTCTGCCGAAGTTAGCCAAATATTTAGTGACCAAAGTCAACTGATTTTCACAGCTAGTCATCAAGAACAACTAAACCAATCAAATGACCACATCGCCAAGTGATGCTAGTTCACTAAATGGCACACATTTGTATAGGGGGACCTATGTTTGTCTAGATTAGTGAGAGAATATGAATTTTGGGGTCATAATTGATTAAGACCTTTTTATTCAGTTATTGGGCTAAAGAGAGAAGGAATTTGTCATGTTCAAATGAAAACAAACAACATCTCTTTGGCTTTGGCACTGAATGAATACTGATGTGTAAGGCTATTGACGAGTCCCGGGTACCCGGGTCCCGCCGAAAAATGTCGAGTCCCGGGCGCAAAAATCGATACTCGATATCCCGAAAAAAAGCAAAAAATTGATTTACGAATTTGCTGTATTTTATAAGATGATTTATTGTCATAAATGCGCTGCATTTTTGTCACTTGAATGAACATGTTTCCCAGCGGCGTGACATGCCTATAGCGAAATCAACAAATTTATAAATTTCGGGTACCCGGGACTCGCCCGAAAAATTATCGCGAGACCTTTGTTGTCTCATATATTGGAAAGCAAGGATTATTTTTGTGTATCTGAATTTAATACAAAAAAACACTTTTCTTTGACTTGTGTAATAAGAGGGTTAATATCTATCTATACATGTCCACATGAAATGGATGACTTCTATTTGACTTTCTTTTGACTTGGTAAAAAGAAGGGGGAAAAGAATTTTATCACCATGTCCAAATGAAAAGGGGATTCATGTTTGCAGAGTGACTGGTCAGTTACTCAAACAACCATTGACCACTGACCGTGAATTATCTTCTGAAGGTGACCAATCTATGTCCATATTAGAAAATGACTGTCCAACCATGTTGAATAATTATTTACTCCCGATTGTTGGGGCATGTTCGCAATGGCACCAAAAGCTGATGTGGAAGCTCTTGTTGAAAATATGTACCAGTTGCATAGATGAATCATGATTTGAACTAAATAGTTGTTCAAGCATGATTTAAATATCAGAGGAAGACTCATTTTCATCTTGTCTGAAATTTTAACGCCAGACAACGGACTTGGAAATCCACTAGTAGAAACATAACAGAAATTAATCCAACTGGCCTAAATGTTGTTAAGCTGTAAATCAGCTTGCAAATCAAAAGAAAATTACTAATCCTTTGAAATATAGTATAGCTATCCAATCTTTCTAACATTGGCTTTAGAACAAGAGGAAATATGAGATCTTTTGGGGACTATACTTGTTCACAAGGATTAGTGGGGGAGGGGGGGGGGCAGAAAGATAGAATGGGTACCTTTATCACACAAAGCTTCCCATTAAATTGGTGTGATTTGTGAACAGGACTATCACACTTTACTGCTCATCCGTTGTCTCCCAAAGCTGCAGCTGACTTTAAAGTCAACGGGTTTGTCTAATGATTTACTGAGAGCCACCTATGCAAACCCCAGCAAGTCAACATGAAGCCACTAATCGGCCTGCCTGAATTGTTTATTCTCCGACTAATCGCCCACCGACAAATTGACATTATACCGAGGTGTTTGGCGTCCGTGTAATGGACTGACACATCTCTCACTAGCTAGAATAGAATTTAGAAGCAGTTGTTCTTATTGCTTTGTCTGGGTGCTGTGGTACCATGCCTGGTTTTTCCTGTTAAATAAGACAGGGAATTGGAAATCTGCCCAGAAAGTGTGACGCTTAATTAATTAATCAATCGGTAGATTTCTGCTTGTCCTTTCCAAAAAGACATTGGTTAGCTTGAGCGAGTGTCAACTTTGTGAAAGAACTTAATCAGGAACATTGTGACGCATACGCTACAGAATTTGAAGTATCTTGTGGTGAACATATTTGAAGCAATTCATATGCGTTGACATTCAATTGGGACAAAAATACATATATAGTTTCACAAGTGATTGCCGTATTAATGTTGGAAAAGGAATTGGAAAGACACATGCTCGAGAGTTTTCTTTGACGGGAGACATTTTGCGATATTTGTACAAGATTTGAGGATTTCAGATGTTATTGGAGAGGAAAACAAATTGGTGCTGCACATTCAACTGTGTAATAGGGCTTTTCTTTTGAGTTTTAAACTGCTTAGCAGCCTTAGAAGTTCAGTTCATTTTCGTCTTGCCCGGGAAAATCTTGTGAGATCCAGTCATACTTGCTCCAGAATAAATTTGTGTATTTTTTTTTTCAAATGGAAATTACATCTTCAGAACTTCCTGACAGCCACAATGCTCCGTTCTATTATGAATTATCAGGTATTTTCTTCAATCTTTTAATTTGTTGATGGTTCATGTGAAGTGCAGTTGAATAATAACTGTAAGATTATTTCACTCCTCCTTGCGATCATTCCGTAAGTCACTGGAATAAACTGAACCCATGAAATAATCAGGGGCAAGTAAAAATTGGTGTCGGGCAAGTAAAATTGCATAAACTATCTAGTTTGCTTGCCCGATCGGGCATCTAAAGTAGTTTTTCAACTTTGAGAGAAAAATGTAATTTCATACAAGCATGTAAATCTCATCAAAAAGTGCCAGGGCAAGTAAATTTTCTGTTCGGGCAAGTCAAATTTGAAAAGTTATGATTTTACTTGCCCAAACGGGCCAGGAGAGGAAAAGGTTGGTGTGGAGGCTTGGAATAATAGTGTGTTAAATTTGAAACATGAACTAAAAAAAAAACAAGTGTTAAACTCAACCCTTTCAGAATGTGAATTTCGGCCATTGCTCTCAGCATAGATATAATCTCAGGAAACTTTCATCACTCACAATCTATTTGAGAGAACTGGTTAAAACTATGCATTTAACCTATATCTGGCAACCCCTCTCTCCTTAAATATGTGCATAATGGAGTCACCTGAAAGCTGTAGCACCAATGCATAATGCAGGAACCAAATGATAATGTGGATAAAAGTTAGCGATCTCTATTAAATGTCTGGCTAGATTTAACTCTAGATAGTCAACTACTAGATTTATACTCTAAATCTAACTCACTCTATATGTTACAAATGCTTGATTTCCCTCAAAGAATTCAGCTAAAAGATAGTCATATGTGCATAGTACTACCTGAAAGCTGTAGCACCAACGTGTAATGCAGGAACCAAATGATAATGTGGATAAAAGTTTGCAATCTTAACTCTAGATAGTCAACTTTTCAATTTGTACTATAAATCCAGCTCACTCTGTAAGAAAATTACAAATGCACCCCTCAGAAGAAAAAAAAGGATACACGTATGTGCATTTCAGTAGCACCTGAAAGCTGTAGCACCAATGCATTTAATTATGATGATTGATGAATTGGTTGGATGCATGAACAGGAAGAAACCATAGATCAAATCCGAGTGGTAATTCTCAGCATTTTCCATTCTGCCAAGTGCTCTGATGTAGATGCATTATTCATGAACGGCAAACGCAAAATCTCCCACTGAGCTGTACAAATCTTGGTGCATCAACAACTAGACTTGTTTTTATTTAAATATCAAAATGCTGGAGATAATTCTTGCATGCAGACTTGTGGGTAATACAAGAATTTTTTGCAAATTGAATCTCAAGATACAGAGAAAGTTTAATAGAACCCCCCCCCCCCCCCCCCCCCGATTTGGTATAAATTAAATAAATAATGTGCAGTATCATTAATGACTGTAGAAGGAAGGCAATCTCTCTCCGTACAATGCAACTTGAAACTGAAAAGTAAAGTCCTAGCTGGTGACTTAAAGTATTTATTTAATGACGACTAAAGTATAAGTTGAATGCATGAACAGGGAGATACAGTGGATACAAATTGAGTGGTTGTGAGGATTTCCTGTTCAGCCATGATGATGTAGATGCATTATTCATGAACTGCAAACACAAAAGCTCCCACAGAGTTGTACACATCTTGGTGCATTTACTACTAGTTTCTTTATGCAAATGGGAGATATAGTTCTTGTACGCAGATTTTTTATGTTTAAACATAATATGTAAATTATGTCTCCAATAAAGAAAGAAAGAGTTTTACAGAAAAAAAGTAACAAGATTTGGTATTGCTTAATGGACAGTTTCATGTACTGTATATCTTTTGGAGGCCAACTTTTAAATGTTTACATCTCTTTGTGTTCCTCAATCACGCAACTTGCTTCAGGAAAGTGGCATTTAAAGTTAAACAAGTGAAAATAAGGCATTCATATTGATGACGACTGAATGCATTAACAGGAAGATTCGGTGGATAAAAATTGAGTGGTTCTCAGGATTTCCCGTTCCGCCATTGTGATGTAGATGTTTTATTCATGAACACCATATGTATGAAAAAATCTATCACGTACTG
The DNA here is from genome assembly GCA_037951105.1 of Echinarachnius parma. Classification (NCBI taxonomy): domain Eukaryota; kingdom Metazoa; phylum Echinodermata; class Echinoidea; order Clypeasteroida; family Echinarachniidae; genus Echinarachnius; species Echinarachnius parma. Next base: position 96,049 of record JBAMJV010000635.1, read on the forward strand.
GTAAATCTTGCTGATGTATCTACTAAAGAATCTTGCTGATGTGTCTACTAAATAATCTTGCTGATGTGTCTACTAAATATTCTTGCTGATGTGTCTACTAAATAATCTTGCTGATGTGTCTACTAAATAATCTTGCTGATGTGTCTACTAAATAATCTTACTGATGTGTCTACTAAATAATCTTACTGATGTGTCTACTAAATAATCTTACTGATGTGTCTTACTAAATAGTTTTTCCAATAGTCTGATTGAACATGCTTCCAAGAATAAAGTTGTGGAGATGAACAGATCAATGTAATGCCATTTGGCTGGTCAGGAGTGAGTGAACAGTGGTTTGTAGTGTCAACATTGGCAAAAAAAGAGGGGGTGGTGTACCCTCTCTTTTTGTTAATATAAGAAAAAAGAATGCTGGTAAAGTGAAAAGATAAGAGCAAAAAGCTCTGATTAATCTATAAAGAAGAGGTCTGATTGAACATGCTTCCAAGAATGAAGATGTGGAGATGAGCAGATCAATGTAATGCTATTCGGCTGGTCAGGAGTGAGTGAACGGTGGTTTGTAGTGTCAACATTGGGCATGGACTCAAATGTAAGAGCGTGACCAGAAACCTGTCAACTGTAACAACCATCCTCGCAAACCTCAACGTGTCGCTCCATTAGCAGGTCAATAACCCGCCAGTATTTACTGTATTGGTTGGCCGTGCTTAGAATTGTTTTCTTCAAATTGGATCGGAAGATTAGTAGAGTCCCATTCATGAAGCAATATCAATTGTATCTTATCAAGGAATAGCAATTGTAACTCTAAAAATGATTACTCTACCTCCTCAAATGGGAACCTACATACAATGCGTATCTAAACTGGGTTTCTTTTCTTCCAAAATTGCCAATAAACCACCATTATTTACTGTATGAAAGTGAGAAGCAGTTCTCTTCAAATTGAATCGGAAGATTAGAGTCCCTTTCATGAAACAATATCAATTTTAACTCTGAAATGATAACTGTACCTACATGTAGCTTTCAACACTTGTCGATAACCCACCATTATTTACTACATAAAGCTTTGCTTTGAGTTATTTTCATCAAATTAGATCAGAAGATTAGCGTCCCTTTCTTAACAGAGTTATCCCAATTGTAACGCAATGATAATTGTACCTTCCTGAAATGGAAACACTTAAAATGCTAAGATGAGTTGGGTTTTATTGCAAATTGTAACTGTAGGAATACCTAAAATGCTCATCGCTGATTTGCTATTAGTCTAGTACAGTAGTTACAGTGATTGCAATAATTGCAATAGCTTTATGACATGATAAAGGCTTCGTTGTTTGAATTAAAATAAATTATTAGAAATAAGGGGAACATTCTTTCAGGTCACTATTTTTAAAACACGGTTTCTCAAACCACAAGGTTTTCCTCATATCGGGTCAATAACCCTCTTTTTTTTTCTTCATAGAGTATTTACCACATTTGAACTCATCAAATCGGATAAGTTTCATCATTCACATGTATTCAAATATATACAATGATTAAAATCCTATCATTTTTAAAAGGGTAAAGGAATTGTAAAGATAAGAATGTAATCTATACAATTTAGAAAAGGGGATTCATTATTGATAAAGGTAATTAGAGAAGCGTCTCAGAACATCATGTTCATTTATGATGTGAATTGGATGTGTGAGTGAACATTATATTACAGTGCCTTTACTTGGAAATTCATGTTCACTTCACATTATAAGTCCCCCCCCCCCCCCCCCCCAAGAAACCACTCTTACTTTAGACCCCAGTACCCCCACCTGCCCCCACTCCCACCCCAAACACACACTTACAGACTATATTATGCAACAATAGCGCTTTTACATTTACATGTTGGGTGTATTAAAAATATAATAGTAGAATTCACTTTGAAAAAAACATGTATATCATTAGATATAGGGCTTCATCCGAAAATAATTATAAAGAAAAATAAAAGAGCTGAGCATTAATTACTTTTGACCACATGGGCTCTTGTTTGTGCTAATAGGGATGTAAAGAAACCAATTAAGAACAGAGCCAGGCTTGTTTTTGGTTTGTCAGATTGCTCTGGTAATGCAGTCACTTTGATAACCCATTAAGCCCTGGTATAATCAATACAAGGATTTGGGTCTATGGAGAACACAAGCTATTCCCAAATCAGATTGTTTTCAACGGGTTAATGTGTCTCTTACCAATTACTCTTATAAATCCTCTGGGAGTCTGTGTGCAATTCTCTAATTGTCATTAGCGTTGTGAAGCTGCATGCTGGAAAACTTGAATATGATCTTGAAGTTCTCTTTGATCTTGCCTTTTCTTCTATTTATAACTGTATTATGCAACTTTCATAGTCATATTGTACATTGATGTGATTGAGTTTGGATGTATTTGATGTGGTTTCTTCTGGAATGCTCTTCTTATCTCACTCTTGATTTTTACTTTTGTGAAGATGGTTCAACTCTCGATTCGTCTCTGAACGACCTTTTTATGCCTCCGCCAACGAAGTGGCCGGAGGCATTATGTTTTCGGGTTGTCCGTCCGTCCGTCCGTACGTACGTCCGTCTGTCCGTCCGTCCGTACGTACGTCCCGTTTTCGTTCTCGCGATATCTCAAGAACCAGTTGACGGATCAATTTCAAACTTGGTATGAGTGTACATATTGGGGTGACAATGATCTGATTAGATTTAAGGGGTCATGAGGTCAAAGGTCAAGGTCACAGGACTCAATATATATACAAAAATGCCTCGTTCTCGCGATATCTCAAAAACTGGTTGACGGATTAAATTCAAACTTGGTATTAGTGTAGATATTGGGGTGGCAATGATCTGATTAGATTTTGGGGTTCATGAGGTCAAAGGTCAAGGTCACAGTACTCAATGTATGTGTAAAAAAGCCTCGTTCTTGCGATATCTCAAGAACCGGTTGACGGATCAATTTCAAACTTGGTATGAGTGTACATATCGGGGTGCCACTGATCTGATTAGATTTAGGGGGTCATGCGGTCAAAGGTCAAGGTCACAGGACTCAATATGTATGCGAAAATGGCTTGTAATGGCAAAATTTCAAGAACTGAATGTCGGATTTCAATCAAACTCGGTACCTGATTGTATCATAAAGAGTTAAAGTAGCCATAAAATGTTGGAGTCATGAGATTGAGGTCAAGGTCACGGGACTCATTATGCATGCAAAAAAGCTTGTAATGCCAAAATCTCAAGAACTAAATGTCAGATTTCAATCAAACTTGGTACCTGAATGTTTTTTAGGGAGCCATCAAAGATTAGGATCAGATGGTTAAGGTCACAGGACTCCAAATATATGAAAAATATTAAAAAAAATTAAATCAGTGCATGTTAATTTGGGCTTGATATTAAAATCGCGTGATAGCGGAGGCATAATTTTCGATTGCGCGCAATCGAAGATCCATCTAGTTTTCCAATGGTATTTTCAATTGTTGTTTACATTTGTTAGTTTGTTTTATAAATTATTTGAAATTTAATGCAGTATTATGGCCTACTGTAAATGTGAGTATTTTGCTCTCTTTTCCTCTCTGAATGACATTTTTATGTATTTTAACAAATTATTTGCTATCTATTCCTCTTGGGATGAGTTGTACACACGTATTTTGCCTTACTGGGAATGTTAACATTTTATTCCTCTAACAAACAAACTAACAAATAATTTGCTCCTCTGAATCTTCCTCCTCCAGACTCTGGCTACAGCGACAACCTAGCCGACAGCCTGTCAGCTTCCTCCTCCCTCTCCCTCTCATCGACCTCCTCTGCATCTTCCTCATCGTCGACCACGCCAAAGACCTCCTGCTCCTGCTCATCGACCACGCAGATGACGTCGAGGCGCCTGACGTCCACCCGCTACAGCCGGCTCGACGACCTGGTCAGGCTTCCCAGGCCGGTTACCGAGGAGACCATAAGCCACGCCCTCCAGCAGAGATGGTTACGTGGGGAGACACAGGTGAGACTACATCATGTACTAGCTAGTAGAGAACTGGCTATGATTTAAACATCTCATTGCCAGAAATGATGAGTTAAAATAGATTTATAAAGAAAGAAAACACGTGTAGAATTAGCATCTGTGAAATAGATAACAAAAGGCTTCATTAAAAAAAATTATCGGTTGAGAAAACTATATCTGGACCAATTCACTTTGCTATGAAACAGGACTGTTTCTATCAAGCATATGTACTCTTTATTTTGAGAATATAACGCACATGAAAAGAGTTTATTTCAATTTTTTCCAGACAAAACTGGACTAAACTTGAATTAGTCTAGTGAGCATACTTCTTTTGAGAATATTGCAAACATGCAAGAGTTTAATATTTTGTTTTGTATTCCCAGACGAAGCTGGGTCCAGTCCTGGTGGTGCTAAACCCATACCGAGGTCTGAGTCAGGACCAGGTCCTGGAACACAGCCAGCCCAGTCAGCACCCACAGCTCCAGAGACTAGCCCAGCGGATCCAGGCCCAGCTCATTGAGACCCGCAGACCACAGGCCCTCATCCTAGGGTAAGTTACTTGGTGTTTTTTTGCCTCATTCAAGAAACTTTATTTTATCTTTAAAAGTACAAATTACATGGTTACTCATACAAAAATATTTAAAAATGGAACTGTTTCACTTTGTTTAACTCAGCTGGACAATAAAGTTTACTGTTTAAATCATGGGGTAAGTTACTGTTTTTTTTCTTTCCCCCATTACTTTTGTGTTGATTGGTGGACTCTGCATCTACATTGTACATTAAACATGAAAAACAGGCTTTTCAAGTATACACAAAAAGTACATTTGTGTTTGCACCTTCAAAACTGAGAACATGCTGAATTATGTTTGGCCCCTAGGTTAAACTTACACATTATTCTCTTGTGTTGCCAATAGACAAGGAGAATCAATAGATGGCTAGCTTATGGCTTGGAGAAATTGATTCAGCTCCTCAATGCCAAAAGATGTGGGACGAATTGACAAGGGGTGCAGGGTGAAAGAAAATACCCATTTTAACCAGTTTAATACTACTGTAAACGTGGTAATCTTCGCGCTGAAATCGGCGTCCGCGAACATTAAATCCCACAAATATGCAATTTTATTCATTTTCATTTACGTAATAATATAATTTCGATGAGGGTCTTACGATCGGCCGCGAAGTTAAAAACCAGCGAATGTGTTTTTTGTATCGCTCAACGCGAAATATTAATCACGCGAAAATAACGTTTACAGTATTATCCATATACTCAAGCCCCAAGCATTTCTGGACCTGAATGAGTTCAGAGGGAATCTAGGATTTGGTAAAAAACATCTTGAATACATCTTTGGAATAGGATGAACAGAAATGCTGATAAAAGAAGATTGATTAAAGGGAAATAGATAGTGAAACATTGAATGAATGCAAACAGAAAGGAAATTAAATAGAAGAAGTGATAATAGAAATGCCGATATTATATGGGATGGAAGAAGAAAGAAAGAATTTGATTTGGGTAGAGGTAGATGAGTGTAAAGGAAATGAATGAACAAATGAGAAATGAAACGGAATGGAAAATAAATAGAAAATAGTAAGAAATGCTGATACATGTTAGATGGACAGATGAAGAAAGAGAGAATATGATTTGGTAGAAGTAGTTGAGCATAAAAGGAAACAAATGAACAAATGAGAAATGAAACGGATTGGAAAATAAATAGAAAAAAGTAAGAAATGCTGATGTTAGATGGACAGATGAAGAAAGAGAGAATATGATTTGGCAGAGGTAGTTGAGCATAAAGGAAATGAACAAATTGAGAAATGAGGGCAGGTAAACAAAGTTAGATGAAACCCAAAAAGAAAAATGGAAGTGTGTACGTTTGTGAGTGTATGTACATGTATGTGAAAAATGTTCATATGTATGCATACGTTTTTGAAGAAGGGGGCACCATAAATTTGGGCAAACATAACGAAGCGCAAGTTAGTGCCCCCGGGGCGCGGTATGACACATGTACGAGTGATTCCTTGGAGACGCCTGGTCCGTGTGGATTCCAGTCTTCCTGATTTTAATATCTCTGATTTGTGGAATTAATTTTGTCTCATCACGCACCCCGGGCGCATCACAAACGTAATTTAGAAATAGCCTAGCTTCGTGGGACTATTGATTTTACTATCCGCCACTGTATTTCGTTATCTCTCTCACCTCCTTTCTCTTTTCTCATTTTAACTGTGTGTCTTTTTTCTTTCTTCCTATATCACATTTTCTCATTCCCCATCTACCTGTTCATCTTTCATTCTCTTTTTATCAATCTCTATTTCCTTTTCCCCGTCTATCTCTTTCTTTATTTTCTCCTCTGTGTTTATTGTATCTCTTTCATCATGTTCTTTATTTCTCTCAAGATCTCACTCTTACCTCTCCACTATTCTTTATTCCTTCATTATCCTGTCTTTACCAATTTTTGTTTTGTTCTATTTCTTCATTTTTCTGTCTTTGCTATTTTTGTCTTGTTCCTTTCTCCCTGTATTTCATTCCCTCATCTCACTCTCTCTCAATATCTTTCTCTCCCTATCATCCTATTTTTCTCGTCCTCTTCCACCTGAGATTTGGACAAATCGAGAGGATGATTAAAATGATTAGCGCTGCAAGCTAGTTTGAAAAGGATATTGCCATATTGGAAAACTTGTCTCAATATTTTGTTCAACAGCTGTACAAAATTAAAATGAAATGGTTGACAGGTAGATTTAGAAGATTATCCATTATCCAGATTTAGAAGTCTATCCATTTAGGCCAATATTGCTGCTGGAATTATTGAATTATTTTTTGAGCCTCAAGTCAAATAAAAAACATGTATATCACAGTTTTATGTCGAAGATCACTATTGGGGTAATTTAATCTACTTTGTTTAATATTGTAACTACATACTTCATTACATTTCAAGCCCAATGTCATTTGAATCACTTGTATTTCATAGATGGATCTTCAAGTGACAGTGTTCCTTCACGCTCAATTTTACATCATTTAATACATTTTCATTTTTATAAGATCATGTTGGTATAACCAGAAATGCTTGCATTTTCATCACTATTGAAGTAATTTAATCTGCTTCGGGTTTATGTCGTAACTAGAAACTTGATCACATTTTGAGCCCAAAGTCGTTTTAATCACTTATATTTCATCCTCGAGTGACAGCTATCTTTTGCTCTTTATTTTATATCATATTAATAGGTTCAGTTTGTATCAGATCTTATTTGATATCGTACAAAATGCTGGTATTTTTAAGACCGGAGTATGTTTTTTAATACCTTAACAGTTCACATCATTTGCACATTGATGACAGTATGAACAATATCAACAATCTTACCCCCCTTTTAAATATCAATGATTGAAAACTACAATTAAAGATGATGCTGGAAATAGGAGAATAAAAGATTTTTCTCATTCAGTCTTTGTTAGTTTGAAAAACTAATTGCCCAATCGGGTCACCAAAATTAGATTTTTGTGATGTTTGACTGGCCTGACTAGCTCTAGGAGTCTGTGACATTGGTTGGGCAAGTGCTAGTGCCCTGCGTAATTCTGTCTTAAGTACACATTCTCTGCTTATTGCAAAGCCGAAGAAAATGAACTTGGTAGGCGAAAAGACGGGCGATTGTGCAAGGGAATATTACAGGGGCTCTGACCCACATTAAGCTGGCTTTACAAACGGGGGCAAGCGTGTTGTCCATTCATATTGTGCCATGTATGCTGGGTGTCTAGGGACCCAGTGCGGTGTCAGTTCCATTCGCGAAAAGTAAGCAATTTCGTCCAACCCCGTCGAGTTACTCTTCCTTCTGAGTGAGTGCAACAGCTGAAATTACCAGATACACAGTTGCTGCATAAATTTTAAGTTCAGCTGCAGTGAATATAATGAAGAGCAGTAGAAATTAATTTTGATAGTGACTAACTATGTTATTGAAATGCAAATATGGAAATTATATCAACGTGGACATCTAGATAGTTAAAATACATACATATGCAAAGTGAGAGATTTCTGAAAACAATATCATGAGTTTAATAATTATCGGATCAAAACTTTTAACTGAAGTCATTTTAAATTGTCCATCATTCTGGTCATGATATGAACTTCCAGATATGATTTATGATAATAGGGAGTATTGTTTGTTTGAGTATTGTTTCCTCAGGGAATAGCGCTATATAAATAACCATTATTATTATTATTTGTCTTTATGCCAGTTAATCTGATCTTGAGAATGCATTTCTGCTCTTAAACTGCTACTCAAAAAAGTACTAAAGCGACCTCAAATAATTTCTCTTGTAAGAACACTATCATTATAGCTCAAACATGGACTTAATCTTTCTTCGATAAAGCGCTTAAGGCTGGCTTTGCAGTAGGCGCTAAACAAATATGTTATGTTATTATTTCTATTTTTATTATCCAATCAAATAATTAATGACCATATTACTTGGCATCCGAAAGCCACGTCAATCAAAGCAATGCTCCAGGATGATGAATAGGCTGTTTGAAGAGCTTCAAGCGACCCTTTTTATCTAGAGTAAACCGCACTGAAGAATGGACTCGATAATGACTGCAATCTTGAGTGTAATCTCTGCAGTGAACGGCATGACAAATGGATTCCATTATCGCGTTGTGGACAAATTAATTTACGGTAGAATAAATATTGTGATTTGTATTTGGGAATTTGGGGGGCTTTTGATATGAAAGATTTGACAAATTGAAGCCATTATCAAGTTGTTGGGAAATTAATTTACGGTAGAATAAATATTGTTATAGGAATTTTTGTTGACGTTTAATTTGAAAGATAATGTAAAGAAATAAAGAATTTACAATTAGCATACAAAGTGTTGAAAATGTCAAATAAAGTCACATGAATGGTAATAAGGGGGTTTCCTGCAAATAATAATTCAATAATGTTGCTTATGTTTACATTAAGTTAATTGATTAGAATATTAATTATCAGTCACATTGCATTTGAACCCATTTGGTTTGTACTATTTGTGAAAAATTAAATCATGAAATGTCCATTACAAATAATTCAAGGTTTTGTGTAGTTTCTGATCAAAGCCTTAATTGAATTATGAAGTGGAGGGGAAATCATATTGAAGGAAGGAACAAACTGTTCTAATGACATTTAGTGCAACGGCAGCCGCATTTAGTTAGGCAAATACACATTGACTAAATGTGTACATGTGCATTATGCATTGTAGTTCAAGCTTGAAATGATTGTTGTGAATATTTGAATTAAATTACAGATATGCGTGCATATAAAATGTAGTGAGTAGAATAATACACATTTGCAGAAAAAACACTTTTAAAAAAAAGCTTCATCACACTTAATTTGGACAGAAAGTGATCATGAGTTAAAACGCATTCTCCATAGATCCCAGCCAGAATATTCTTGGTTCTTATCTTTAATGGTTTATAAAAGAAACATACTTATTTTCCATCTTTTCTGCATGCCATCAGTCTACAAGAGTTCTGCAGTTCTACAAAGCATTATATAGGGTAGGAGATTGTAATAAAAGTGTTTAAAATAATCAAATCAACTGACAGTATAGGGAAAAAAGTGATTGCAAATATACATGTGAGAGGGTGATATATTCTAATTAGACTATAGTACTCTTGGCTTTGATGATATTAGACGATGATGTATTGATCATCTGTCAATCAACGGCATCAGATCCAATCTTCTGGCCTTCAATTAATTGCCTTTTATTGACAAGCAATCAAAGAATCTTTGTTTTATTGACACAGAAAGGGCAGTGATGACACTCCTTGATAGTAATTAGTGTTGATATCACCACCAAAGTAAACAATCAAGAGTTTGAGCTATTTCTTGACATGTCTATTGATTTTTCTATGCTTGTAAACTGTAAATTTCCATTTTTAGCATTTCGTTCCTTTCATTTTACAAGTATGTTAAAGGGACAGTCCCTCTTTTACAAAACGTCAGTCCCCCTTTTACAAAACGTCTGAACAGTTTCCAGTTGACGGATGAGGATGAATGTAACACACACACAAAAAAATCAGATTGAACAGCCCTGTAATTTGGATTCTACGAATGAAAAACGAATGCGTCCCTCCATCAAACTATATATCGGTCAATAAAAGAGTTTAACTGATTTAGCATAATATTACAATCATATTGTACTTATTCTTGTAAAGGTATTGTGAAGCCGACATTTGTAAAGGTATGTCACGGAAAAAAAAAATCAAAATAATTTAAAAGAGTATAAAATAACATGTAGTCAGTTTAAGCGAGGTTTGGTTATTTTGTTTAGTATTCAGTCATGCCATTGTTATATGTGCGCTGGTCACGTAGGGGTCACGCATGTATGTAAGACAGAGTTGTCTTGATCCAGACAATTGTTGCCCTGACTAAGATCCTGCTAGGATTGAATGTTAGGCTTTATATGACTCATTTTACCACATTGGGGATATTTAGTAGATAAGCAGTTTTCAGCAGTATTTTCTTAATTTGATCCAGACTTGTTAAACTTTGAAGGAAATTTCTGGCTTTAAAGTTAATACTTTTTTTGGTTTCAAGTACAAGCCTGCTTTTTCAGTAAAACACGATCACACTTTATTTGACAAGCGTCTCTTTGCGCAAATAGAAGAAAATACTACCACAATATTGGCATAGAGCGCCTCAATGTTTGTGATAATTTTTGTCGGAAAGTCAAGTATTTTTGTCAGAAAGTCACGTAAACTCCATCCCTGGATGTGATCAAATCAATTGATGTGGTCGCTCTGAGGCGAAGAAAATCTAATAAGTGCAGTATTTACTTCAATTTTGACAAGATGACCTTGCTGTTGACTTCACGTTTTCATTGCTTTGTTCCCCGGCCTTGTGAGTTTGTCCATTAATATCACAATAGCACACTTCTGTATTCAACCCAGCTGCAAATTATGACCCGTTCTTGCCGATTTCGCTCCAAAATTAAGAAAATACTGAATGTGGTTACCATGGATACGTAGAGTTGGTCAGCAATATGTGAACAATTAACCTCTCCAAATGTATTTTATAATTTGATTAAATGCACATTAAATTGTATGACTTTCCGCTCATTTCTATGAATGATATTTCCATAGTCAGTCTTACAAGGTGCAGTACTTTGCAGTTCGATTGAATACAGAACGTGCAGCAAAGTTAATAGCGCTATTGGGAAATTTTAGAATCTTCATGCAAAAACACAATTGTCCAGTCATTTGTGAAAATCTACCTCCGAATGTCTCTTAGAATTTGATTAAATGCACATTAAATTTCATGATGCTCACCTCATTTCTTTTGATAATATGTCTGTGCAATAATAATAATAGTCGTGCAAGTCAATGTAATTTGCAGTTTGACATAATGCACAATTCAGCTTAGGCAGCACTTTATGACATTAAATTAATGCAATAAAAATTGCCTATAGATGATTCTTCCATCAACTCTGAAATATGAATCATTAATGCAAAGAATGTGAAGAAGGTATTGAGACTTTATAGTTACCAATGCCATGTCGTCAACAGTAAACATTGATGTTTCATTAATCACTTTTCACAACTTATGTTTTGAATATTAAACTTGCATTTCAGTCACACTCTCGATTAAACAAGCATTTCTATAACATGGAATTTAAAAAAAAAGTGTTTAGGTTTAATAGGTCCCGAGCTAATGTTTGTCATTTTGTGTGAGGTGCTGGGCCAACAGCGCTCATTCATCCATAATTTCTTGCACCATATGATCTGTCAATGAACTATAATGTGGCCCTTGGGTGTCATTAAGGGGATTGCAATAGAGTATTAACCCATACAAGACTATTCTATTTAGTTTTAAGGGATCTAGTAACTTTGTTGGCATACATACATGTGTAGTTTTGTGATTTGATAGTCTTCTGACTGAGTATTGTGTGAAAGTTTCAAGTGAAATGGATGGATGTTTATATATAACCGAGTAATGAGCAAAACTAGAAATGATATCCCCTTACTCATTGCAGTGACATTGTACACGGTAATGACTATCCAGTGGATAATTAAAAACCTGAACACTTCAATTGTAAATATCTTTTTAACGAAAGGGAAATTGAAGAAAAAAAAAGAAGAAGAAGCTTCTATTGGTATTCGGATACAACACGGTTTGAGAGAACCACTCGATTTCTAATTAAATCTTGCGGGGTTTGGACAATGTTACTAGATCCCTTTAACATGCTTTATCCATAGGCCACAGCCAGGGATCAGCCATGGAATGGGTTCTAAAGGTCTCTATTAAAAACAGCCCTGTTCAATTATCAACATATTTAATTTTACCCTTGCTATTCATATTGGAAAACAATGCACACAAAAACAAAAAAAAATAGAAAAAAAATGTTTTATGACACAGGTGCAGAATTAATGTAAACAAATGTCAAGGGTGGAAGTTAATGGGAGGTCAAATACATGAGAAAATGTAAGACAAATGTAGGAATACATCACATGTAGGAATGAAATATATGTTCTTCAGTGACTTTTCATTTGAGTTGAGTAGAGGGCATATTTAATGTGTGACCCTTTAGATAGAAAGTCAGATTTGTATTTTAAAGATTTTGTTTTGTTTTACTAATAGTAGGTCTACTCACCAAATTATAGATTCTCATGTGTTATTGTTTAGCGTAAATTAGTGTATTTATGTTATATATCCTCTTTCGTTATATCCTCTTAATACATTATATGTGAAAATGCATACATTGTTTTAGTAGCAAATAATGTTTGCACCCAATGTGATAACGTACTCATGTAGAATTGTTGAAGAATGCAACATTTTATGAAAATATTATCTTAAAGGGATCTAGTAACTTTGTTACTACTTTGTTACTGAGATGTGCAAAAACTGATGAATGGTTGATGCAATGTATACTGTTGTTATCTCATATGTCCTCAGGGTATTGTGTGAAAATTTCAGGTCAAATGGACAATGTATGGCCAAGTAATGAGCGAAAATGCAAAGTGATATTGGGTGATATTCACTGCATTCACTTTGTACAGGGATGAAAATCTCGCCCGGAGATTTTCTTATCTAAATACTTCAATCATACATATCTTTGTAATGAAAGGGAAATTTGAAAAACCGAAAGCTGTCCCATGATTTTATTGTTAATACGAATACAACAAGGTATAAAGGAACCGCTAGAATTACAATTTTATTTTGAGGATTTGGACAATGTTACTAAGTCCCTTTAATCCATGTATTGCCTTCGAGAACCTGGTTATCCCTGTATAAACTATATAAACTGGGTTCCAAAAGAAACTTATCACTTCTTCAGAGCGACACACATTATAATCCAAAGCATAAAAATAAATCATAATTGGGCATAGATTAGCTATATAATATTCATCAGCAAGCACATCTAAACAAAATTATGTTTGATTTAGTCAACAAAGATTAAAATAAGGTGAAATCGCAAGAGGTAATTTTTCAAAAATCACAGAAACTGCTCGCCTTCCAGGCACGGAGCTCGGTACAGACAATAGCCAGTCTGGTGGTTACATAACCCGCCTTTGATGTTGAATGAATAGCTATTGAAAGTTCTGAATAGACCGCCTTTCGTGGAGGTTCGCAGCGAGCGAGTAAAGTTATATATGCATTTTTCTCTTTTTTGGCAAAAGCAACCTTTTTTCAGATATGCTTCATAAGGAGAATGATAGCTTATCTGTGTCTAAATATGATTCAATTTGATGCTATGGATTTTAGTGAGCGTCGCTCTGAAGAAGTGATAAGTTTCTTTTGGAGCCCAGTTTAGTAAATCTAGTAGGGAACAGGTTCGTATATAGACCACATTTCTGTATTGTATGCAAATAAGTAATACATTATTTATGTGTATTTTTTTAGTGGTGAAAGTGGAAGCGGTAAAACTTACACTTCTCAGCTGTTTCTACGGCAACTGCACAGTCTGTGTAAGCGGAGGAACACAGGGGGCGGTGGCATCGACAAGCAGACCGGAGAAAAACAATTCCAGGTAAAGAAAAATATCCACAAGAATTAACATCAAATGTTAAAGAGTGAAGAAGAAAAAAAGTTTAAGTGAAAATATCCAAAAAGGTCGCAATCATTGTTTGTTTGTTGTACATGTAATTTCAGATCTTGTATTAGCAGAATGGAGACAAACAAATTTAGATTGTTTGTGGTTTTTCATGTACATGTAATTTCAGATCTTGTATTAGCAGAATGGAGAAAAACAAATTTAGATTGTTTGTGGTTTTTCATTTAGTCATGCCAATTTAACATCAAAAGAATATTTGTTTTGAACCAAAATTCTTTGAAATGGAAATGCTATGGATCAGGAATGTTATTTGCATCTGAAGCAAGTGCATTAGTTGTGCTACAGATGTGCATTAGATGTGCCGCTTCGTCTTCACTCATTTATTCTGCATGTACTTCCATTTCGTCTAAAAGCAAAATTTGAATTCAGAGCTTTTGGATTAGGATTAGGATTAGGGAATAGGATTGTGTTTAGAGTTATGGTAAAGTTGAGGGTCATGTTTGGAGTTGGAGAAATAAAAGTTGTAGGTTTCATCTGGTAGACCAAATGAAATGTAAACCAAGTGATCATAAACCTGCAAAGCCTCACAGCTATTTAAAACCACCTGTAAGCACTTGTTATCAGAAGATGTGTTTACAGAAAGTGTTTACAATTAACGCTGTGTTTTGATCATTTTGCGGGGGAAAGTATTTGATTCATTTGGATTAGATGTAAACCAAATGGGTGTAAATCAATTCGTGATAAATAAACCTGCAAAGCCACACAGCTGAATGAACCACCTGTAAGCATGGGAGGGGGTAATAATGCTAATTTCATGTGACACATTGTTTATTTTGCTGTGGCGAGTGGGGTGACAAACATGAACAAACGCAAATAACTTTGAACTCTGAGGAATGTTGTTATTTGTTATCAGAAGATGTGTTTACTTTATAAAGTGTTTACAATTTAGGCTGTATTCTGATCATTTTGGGGAAAGTGTTTGATTCATTTGAAATCTCTGGTTTAATTCAAACGCTCTACCATTCTGTATTTTAGATAAATAATTTGTTTGAACATAATATGTTGAGCTGATAACGCAGGGGGAAAAATATGATTTCCATAGTGTGCATCTGTAACAAAAGAGTTTGGGAATTTTCACATGAACAAGTAAAAATGAAGATAACTATCAAATCTGTGTGGCCCAAAATTGAATACCATTGTGTCAATGATTTGAACTACCGTATTTGTCGGTGTATTAACCGCTCCGGTGTATTAACCGCACCCCCTAAAAAAAATATTTTAAAAATATATATTAAAAAAAAGTGCGGTTAATACGGTCGTGTATTAACCGCACCCCCTTTTTTTTTCTTTTTTTTTTTGAAAAAAGGTGCGGTTAATACACCAGCAAATACGGTATGCCCATATCAGTGTTCCCATCGCTAATATATGGAACTTTCAAGGACGTTACAGTACTTCATCTAGCAAACATGCCTTTTAGAGTTTCACAAAGCACCACACTCATCCGTAGTTGCTTTGCATATAAATTTGCTATAAATATGAATCTTTATCTGATAGCTATGATAACATCAACATTTGACCCCCCCAAAAAAAGAAGTAGAGAATGCTACTAAAGAAACAGAACTATATACAAATAAATTATCTGAGGTTAGCATTGGAATCCACAGGCCAAATGCAGAGAGCATGCCTTTTTAACCCGTTGCTTACGGGAAGCGGGTGGGCTATGTACAAAGTCTATGAGGATTTCAGAATCTCGTAGTGAACGGGTTAATATAATATGACCAATTTTAAAGCTGTAGCATATATGTTACTTGTATGAACATCATCTTTTGATGCAGTAATGTACGATGAACTAGATTGTGCTACATTCTATGAAAACTTGCTGTTTGGAAAGACTACTTTTTATACCACTTTCTGTTTGTACTTATTTTCTATTTATGTATATAATTATTGAATCATTTTATCATTTATTTCAGAACCTGGTCCATGCGTTCCACATTCTCCAAGCACTGGGTTGTGCCAAAACAAGGCAGAACTCCTGTGCGAGTAGGATGGTGAGTTTACATTTCTTGTCACATTTGACCCTGCCTTTATTTCATTTGTTTGGTGGTGAAAATAAAGAGTTAAAAATAAACTTTGTATGTGGTTGTTCGGGGAAATTACTGTTACAAGAAGTTAGGATGTACTCTGTTGAACAAAAACAAAACACTGAATCCTTTGTAGGTGCGTAAGCTCTGATATAAAAAAAAAAATTAATAGCCTTTGTAGGTGTGTATAGCTCTAATATAAAAAATTTAAAAGTTCATACGGTATACAGACGTGTCATTTCTACAATCTGTGGTTGTGATTTCATAGTTTTTGCGGTGATCCTATGATTCATAGGAATAGATCGGGTAATTCATGATATCAGTGCCTGCCACTAAAACTACTAGGAAAAGACTTTTGTATACTGTCAAGAAGCTTCCAGCACCAATTTCAGATATTCCTGATTCTCTTTCCTCGCTATAATCCGTGCAATACCAAGCCACAAAAAAGCCACAACCTTGTACTATATGCCTCAGTATTGGCTGGGTTAAGCTTCACTGCATGTCAGTCTGGCATCTCTGCTCTAAAAAAAGACTCGTCTGTATTTAACCCTCAGAATCTATACGACAAATAAGCTGTGCAGTAACTGCATACATTATCCTATCATGTGGTAGTAAGAGGGGTTCTGCAACGTGCCATATCCAATAGCATCTCGCATTTAGAATTTTAACTTCATTTTCAAGAAAGTCTAGCACCTCTGCTTTAAAAAAAACACAGGCTGCATTTAACCCTCTAAATCTATACCACAAAAAAAGATATACAGTCAATGCATATATTTTCCGATTGTGTGGTAATAAGAGGGGTTCTGCAATATGTCACCTCCATTTAGCATCTCGAGCCGAGCAAACTAGATGCGACAGCGTCCCGGGGTCTTTGGAGAGGTGGGGGTCCGCAAACATCACGTTTGGAGGTTTGTGGAGGGTCCGGAGCCCCCGCCGCTGATCGATTTAGCGATTTAGGGATGGTTCGGAGTTCACCCTCGATGCCCCGAGGGCGATATTTGTCTGGGGGTGTCAGGTTGTCTGGGCGTGGGAGCGGGATGGTGATGGGATTACGCGACGACAGTCTTTTTAGCCGCTCTTTATAGCTTGAGAGTCGGGTGGGTTACAGAAGTGTGCTCATGATTGACGGACTAAGAGAGTGATATGCACTCAACCGGCATGCAACCAAAATCCTAGTTATATTCTCTCATTTACTCAATTGGCCTTCTACCAAGAATCTAATAAAGTCTTTCATTTTCACTGTTTTGAGAGTAATGGATGTAATATACTCAATTTCTAGCACGCTACCCTAGTTTAAGAAAGGCAAGCGATGCAGTTTCTTGAGAGTTATTTGATCCATGAAAGTATTGCCTTGCCTCTGAGATTTTCTTAACACTATGATATGCAGTCATGAATGCTATAAAATGATCTCACTTATTCATTAATTTATTGTTGCTTGTGGAAATGTAATACTCGCTGAAACAAAATTACATGTTGCTTGGGTTTATGGTAGACACTAAAAAATACTAATATACTGAACTCTTTCTGTCAAACCCATTTATATTTAAATGCCAGAATGTTGCTAACATTGTGCAACGTATTACTGTATTAAATTCTATTCTCCTATACTAGCTCATCAACAATATTTGTTATGAATTGAAACCTTCATGAAATTGTATGTCTTCTAAATCTATAATAAGTTCTGAAATATAAATTATACCTGTCGTAGAAACTTTCTTCATATATTCACTTGATATAACCATTGGAGACGATTTGATGTTTGTGTCTGTTGTACAATTAAACAATTAAACCAAACATTCAACAAACAAAAACATATTGTTTCTCTCGTTTATTCTCTCCAGGGCCATCACATCGAGGTTCAGCTCGCTGGAAACGCAATCACAAGGACCAAGTTTGACTGCCATTGGTTCGACCAGAGCAGAGTGGTAAACACCCCTCCCGGTGAAAGAAACTTCCATGTGTTCTACCAGATGCTGGCTGGACTGACAGACGAAGAAAGAGGTAACAGTCTTTAAAACTATCTATATGAAATCCTCATCCAAGTTTTGTAGTATGTAGTTGTTGAGAATTTTGTATGTGGGGTAGATTTATGTTTTAGTCTGTTTTAGAGTAGAGTGTTAAATACCCTTCCTGGTAAAAATTATTTCCATGTATTCTATCAGATGCTGGCTGGTTTAAAGGGACATTCCCTCTTTACCAAAAATTTCAAAATGCTTCAAATTTGGTACAGATCTGTATAATACTTGTATTATGCTGCGTATGAAATTTCATAGCCGTAGGTGCCATCATTCATAGCGATCACTGCTGTTGTGCAGATCTCTCTCGTTGTGCAGATCTCTCTCGTTGGTGGCGCTATCTATTATGGGTGGTTGGGCATCACATTCATACCACATATAATATCAACAGCGAACGTAGAGGGAGCTAGACAGATTATTGTGAGGTTCGGTTATTAAACCGTCGTCCAACATTTTATTAATCTATAGAACAACAAAAATCATAAAATTCATAACTCCACCAAAATACATTGTCAAGTCCTAATCTTTTCAGAATAAATTTTAAAAATCATGATCTATAAATTTTGAGGTTAATATGGCAACTTATATTTTTTAATTATATTTGGCTTGCAAAAGAGGGAATGCCCCTTTAAGAAATGAAGATAGAGGTAACAGTGTTTTTAATAGCAATCTATACCAGCTAGTGAAGGGATTAATCAAATCAAGTTTTATTTTGAAAGTAGATTGTTGAGAATTCAACTAATATGAAGTTGATAACTACTTTGGTTTGTTTAGAGTAAAGTGATAAAAAAAAAACCTCCTGGTAAAAGAACATCCTTGTATTCTACCAGATGATGTGTGGGTTGACATAACAAGAAGAGGTAACCTGTAAAGAAAAGAAATGCAATTAAAAAATACCTAATGTCCCTAAGCACCATCATCCGTGTGTCACCATGTAATTCGCACGGAGGAACATGCTTGCACATACTAAATATTATATGATCTGTCTTCTGAGACTGACGGAGGTATTATTGAATGGTATTCAGTCCTTATATAATCTACCTTATTTCCCCGATGGCTTAACATTTGCAAATCTATTACCCATCAGAATTTACCTCGGGGGAAAGAAAGAGTAAAGTTAATAGTTTAATTACAAATAAAATGATTGATTCAGTAGATCCTGAAACAAGCAGTAGGGACCCACAAACTTCTTCAACCGTGCCCATGTATATAATTAGTTTCTCTTTATGGAGAACCAAGGATCACTGACTTCGTCATCACTTTCATCATGGAAAAATAAAAATTGAACCAAGTGCAATTGCTTTGACAAATAATATCTATTTCACTATGTTTTGTAAGCAAAATAAATGTGAGGGAAAAAAGGTTGCCCCAACATGAATCATCATTGCGGAAATTCATTTGCAGTTGATATCATGCATCTTTCTGACTACTCATGTCTAAATTATGCACAAATATCAATTAAAAACTACATATGTATAAATGTATTCATCTTTCATAAATATCGTGCAGCCAAGCTTCATCTCCTCGGAAGCTTTATTTCCATGGTTACTGCAAACAGAATCTTGCTTTCCAAGATTATTGAGGAAATTCATTTGCAGTGGATATCATGCATTTTTCTACTTGATGAAAATTTACTAGTCAAGTCTAAATAGTGCACAAATATCAATTAAACATCAATTTGTTTTCATCTCTTATATCTGTTGTGCAGCCAAGCTTCATCTCGATGGAAGCTTTGTTTCCATGGTTACGGCATGCAGAATCATGCTTCCCCAGAGGAAACTAAGGAGGTTTATTTGCAGCAGTTAACGTCTTTAATTCTACTTGGAGGAAATTGGCTATTTAACTTATCTAAATTGTGCACAAATATCAACAGATATATAATAGCTTTGTTCATCTTTTAAATATCCAGCATGCAGCCAAGCTTCATTTCCATGGTTACGGCATACTGAATCTTGTTTTTCTAGAGTACTGAGGAAATATATTTACAGAACGGGTTATCATCTCACTTCTTGGTGGAAATTTACTAGTCGAGTATAACAAAAATTGTACATACATATCAATTAAACATTATAAAAGTGTTCATCTTTTATATTAATCTTGCAGCCAAGCTTCATTTCCATGAATACGGCATGCAGAATCTTGTTTTTCTGGATTTTTATTTGCAGTATTTATCTTTCTTCTGCATGGAAATTCGACTTGTCAAGTCTAATTTGTGCACAAATATATGAAGTAAGAATGATAAATGTATCTACATGTATCTTTTTTATTTATTGTGCAGCCAAGCTTCATCTCCATGGTTACGGCACACAGAATCTAGTGTACCTGAAGCAACGAGGCAACTCTGAGAATGTGGAGACGGACAAAGAGAAGTTTAATGCTCTCAGGGTAAGCTTTTAATTCCTCTTTTCTTTGGATTTAATAGATATTTTTGTAAAGAATGTTGATCCTGTTTTATATTTCTATCAAATTTTTGTGATATTTCAACCTCATAGATATTAGTGTAAAGATTAACGAGCATGGTTAGCATATCTTTCATACTTTGATATCATCTTGAAACAAATAAATTTAAATTATTCTAGCAGAAATTACTTCTTATTACTGAGCGACCAGCCATTCAATTTATCTGTTCTTATTCGTGCCGTACTTGGAAACCACCTTGTACATATTAGCTGTTGCTATGATGGGCAAACCATAGTGAAGTTTTCAGGTTGTTAGGAAATATCCTTAAAGAGAAGATATGCAAACAATTTGAATGAGGTAATGTCAGCAAATAATCATGGGCTGTTATTGATGTTGATTTCATGCATTTACTCCTTCTCTTTCGTGTTTTTCTTTCCAGAGTGCGTTATCTGCTCTGGGCATCGAGTTCTCTGACGTGATGAGAGTGTTGGCGGCCATCTTGCTTCTGGGCAACGTCCAGTTTGTGGAGGACGGAGGCTATGAACTGGATATCAAGGGAAGCTGCGGTAAGACGAATTTCACTTTCCTTTTTTGTTTTCAGAATATGACAATTAAGATAAAATTTGTGTATTTATTACAATGCATAGATAGATGGAAATGGAATATGACAATTAAGATTAATTTGTTTGAATTTACTACAACTCATAGATAGATTTATGTTTTGTTCATGTGAAGTTGTTGATTTTCATATATGTTTGTGTAAAATTGCATGTAAAGTAACACATTTCCATATTTGGACAATTAAATGAACTTTAAGTTTTACTGTTACTGATGTTCAGTAAAGCATTTATTGATGTTATATTAGGGAACCATATTGAGAGTCTCATGTTCATAAGTTCATAGAATATATGATGATCTCCACGTTAAATTTGATGTATGAAATTTTGTGTCCTTTAGAAATCAAAGCTGTGGCGTCTCTGCTAGGAGTCTCTGGAGTATCCCTGTATCGGGCACTAACAACCAAGACACACAGTATGAAGGGACAGCCTGTCAAGACACTGTGCAATGCAGACATGGTAAGAAACAGATGAATCATGCACTTTGGTTCATCCCTAGAACTTATCCAGAAGTTGAATTCTTGTTAGATTTGTAATAGCTTCTGACAAGTGCAAGCATTAAAAGGGGTTTCTAGGAAGTATACCACCATAACCAGAGCTCTGCAGCTCAGTGATTAGAGGACCGGCATAGCAATTTGGAGGTGTCCGGTTCCATTCCAGATGAGCCTATGTGACAAAAAAAAGGCCTTCTATTGTCGCTATGTAGCTGCCTCTGTCAACATAATTAACATGAGTAGCAGTTTTAAGAAAATGATAAAGGATTGTATTGTTAAAATAACTATTGTTATCATTATTGACATATTTATTATAAGTACATGTAGTAGAATTATTGATAAGATATTATTTATTTTAATAACTGTTATAGGCAAATGAGATGCGAGACACATTGGCCAAGGCCCTCTACTGTCGCACAGTGCTGGCCATCGTCAAGAGGATAAACAGCATCTTCAAGCAGCCAACCAAGAGCCCACCTTATGTTGCATCATCGGTCAACAGCGAAGATACACAGAGCAGTGGTAAGTTATGAGAGACTTTCTGGTCCAAACCATATTTTAAAATTCATTTTAGTTGTACTTGTGTTTAATATTGATTTTTTTCAGTTTTGTTGAATTAAATGAAAATGATGACCCTCTCCTAATGTGGCAATCAGTCTTGGAAAATGTATGTTTTTAAGAATAACTATATATATAAGCCAAGATCGGTAAAGCTAGGAGAAGATTAACAATTTCTGGCTACTCCACTGTACAGTATAACATCTTTGTAGTACAAAGACTTCCAATGTATTGTACATAGGACAAATTGAATAATGACATTGTTACCGTTTGTTAATTTATTCACATTTCCAGCTATTTTCTACATTTATGAAAATGCTACATTTGAGTTCATATTTTCTATTTTACTCCTTCGTCTAGGTGACTCATGCAGCAGACTCAGTGACTCTACGTGCGAGACTGTCAACTCATTGACAGCAGAGGGCAGCAAACACTCGGAGGGAACCATTCACATCATAGATATGCCTGGCTTCTGCAACTCACAGGTAAAAGGACCTAATGATAAATATGGAACTGGAAACCAAACAAAACAAATACATTATCTTTTATGTGAGAGATATTTTGTTTAATTAAAAAGTCATAAAAAGTGATCTGTATACTATGATTTTTAAAACTACTTGATAAGCAGTGACATTCCAGTGGAGTGATAGTAATTGTCTTTCCATCTTATGATTTATAGTGCAATAAAGTTGGAGCCCTGTGCCGTAACTATGGATCACAGCTGCTCCATCTGGTGTAACTACAGGAAGTCTTCAAGACGTCCGAGCAGGCCTGCTTGGAGAGGGACTTCAGAGCGTATCCCCCAGTGCTGCCCACCAGGACAACACTATCTGTAATCACTCTTGTTACTTTAATTTCCTTCTCATGTCTCATAGAGTTGGAGCCCTGTGCCGTAACTGAGAGGTCTTCAAGACGTCACAACAAACCTTCTTTGACGAGGGTCTTCATAGGATCATGCCCAGTACTCTGTACCAAGACAAAACTTTATGTACTTAATCTTTTAAATAATTGTATCCCTCTATTGTATTGCAGTGCAATAGAGTTGAAGCCTTGTGTGGCAACCATGGATCAGAACTGCTTCATCAGGAGTACCTTCAAGAAGTTTTCAAGACGTCCCAGCAAGCCTGTTTGGAGGAGGGACTTCAGAGGGTCACCCCAAGTGCTGCCTACCAGGACAATGCTCCTTGTCTCGACATCTGTGCTTCAAAGGTGTGTGTCTTCAAAATAATGCAATATATTCTTAATGTGTTTTTTATTGAAGATCTGTCAAGTTACATACATTAAGATTTATTATACATATTTTTTTTGTCTTGTCCTTTTTGATAATGGAAAACATTTTTTTTATATTCTAAAATTCAAAACATTATAATATTCCATGTTTTGTGCAAGTTGTGGATTTGGAGCAATTATCTGTGTGTTATAAATGCAGATTTGTAATGATAATGATCCTATATTGTTATTTTCTCATTTGTATTCATAGTATGGGCTATTTTCTACCATTGATGTTATGTGCAACCAGTCGGAGCAAGCACAGGTCAACGAACTCTTGGAGAAGATGAGCAGACGAAATCACAAGAACAGGTAACCTTTGACCTCTAACCGCATTTTTTGTCTATCCCTTAGATAACATTTCATAATTACAACAATGGAAGATAACGGATGCATGTCTGCATTTTTTTACTAAATCAATAGCGAAATAAATTGTAACAAATAAAAAAACAAAATTTTTCCCCCACTGTAAACTGGTAACTTTTGATGATAGGTGGTCCGGTCATAATGTGGTGATTTAAGGTACTAATAGTTCTGTCAAATTTCTTGTTTCTCTAGTGTATTTGCTGTTGAGCGAGAAAACAAGCATCTCTTCACCATCACCCACACGTCGGGCGAGGTGAGGTACAGCGCAACCGACTTCTTGAAACAGAGCCGCGATGTGATCACGGACGATGTTCTCTCCATCTTTAGACGCAAGGCGTGCAGCTTTGGGTTCGCCACGCACCTCTTTGCTCCTGAGCTCAAACTCATCCAAGGTATGAAACAAAGGATTTATAGTTATGTTCGGGTTTGAGGGGCAAATTTTCTGTGTGTAGCATTTGTGTTTATAAAAGCATTCATGAATTGGCAGCTTATTCTTTCTTAATAATGCGATGCACTCATTGTAAAAACCTGTTCATATCACATATTTCTGTTTTACGGTTGGAATATCCCAATTTTCAAAAGTTCAGACTCCATTTGACTAATTTACATAATATTATTTTATTTACACATATAGGAAACGTTGCCAAGGGTGTTCTCTTCCGCATCTGCCCTCGGCCGCAGACATCCAGCCAAGGGTCACAGGACTCCAGCATCGGAAGCCTTCCTCTGGACTCACATCAGAGACTTCAGGAACTCCTGGACTCTCTGACTGAACAACAGGCACAGTTACACTTCATCCACTGTATGAAGGTATGTTAGCAATGGTGGTACAATTGCACTTTTTTGAAAAACAGTCAAACCTGTTTTAGGGGCCACCTGTCATTATCGGCTAATCTGCGTATAGGGGCTCTCTGGTGTGACTCCAGCAATGGAAGCCTTCCTCTGGACTCACACCAAAGGCTTCAAGAAGTCATGGACTATCTTACTAAACAACAGGCACAGTTACACTTCAAGTTACCTGAAGCCAATTTTTACCTCTCAGATATTATATCCGTATACCCAAAGGATTCATGATATTATTTCTCAGTAGACTCTCTTTAGAACTGCGTGCAGTGTGAAAACATTCAAAAAGGCTGATGTGGATGATCTAAACCCATGCAATAAACCGCTTCCATTTCTTATATCACAAAGAACCATTAATTACAGTTTTCATTACAAAAATATATCATTGCCTTCATTTTATCAACAATTGTCTGTAGATGGAATTACCAAGAGCTGAGTGGTCAGTATTCCCACACCGCCGTGACAAGGCAGGCTGCTTCCTTCCAGCTGACCGCTACAATCCAACAGTTAACTGCGGAGTCTCCTCATTCTCTGTTTGTAATTCATTTCAATTTTTGACCATAACTTCAATTCTTTTCCTATGTTTATCTGTAGATGAATGACCAGGAGCTGAGTGGTCAGTATTCCCACACCACCGTGACAAGGCAGGCTGCTTCCTTCCAGCTGACCGCTACAATCCAACATCTAACCGAGGGGTTCCCACATTCACTGCCGGCCCAGGAGTTTGTTCAGAGGTACCGGGTGACTCTTGCTAGGCGCGAGAGGAACCTGCCACTCAGGGAACAATGTAGGGTGAGTGGAATAAAAAAAGAATTCATGTTTGCTGTTTTGATGTTTGAGTAAAGGTCGTCCCGATGCGTTTTAGAACATTTATGTGCTTCAATAGTTCTGATGCTACGTGATTACTCGAAGATTTAAAGAAGGGGGTTAGCCCTTCGCTGCTCCTTTCTGGAGGTGTTGTGGCACGGTCGGATGTTAAATTAGCCTATAGCCCTCTACATCAAAGGGAAGCTTTGGCTAGTATGCTCCCCTGGGAGTTGAAATGGTGCACAAGATAATTGTGTGGGTTTGAACAGTACCTGGTGACCAAAGGTAATAATGCGCCTCTGAATAGGGCACCTAGATACATGGGGCTCTATAAATGCTATATATTATTATTATTATTATTCTCTAAAAACTGGTTGCCTGGGTAGAAGTAGGTAAATGGTATGACCCAGTTTGGATTAGAACTTACAGACTTCTAGTTGAGAGACAGATTGAGGGGGGAGGGCGAGTGGGGGTGTGGGTTGGAGTGAGATGCCCTTTCCATAGGAAAAGAGTGTTAACCCATTGTTGATGGGAACATTTACTCTATGGGGTTGGTTTGCAAGATCTAGTAGGGAACATGTTAAAGGGATCTAGTAACTTTGTTGACATGTGCAAAAAGTGATGAATGGTTGATGCAATGTATATTGTTGTTATCTCATATGTCCACAGGGTATTGTGTGAAAATTTCAAGTCAAATGGACATTGTATGGCCAGGTAATGAGCGAAAATGCAAAGTGATATTCAGTAACTCACTGCACTCACTTTGTACACAGAAGAAAAACTCGCCCGGAGTTTTTCTTATCTGAATACTTCAATCATACATATCTTTGTAACGAAAGGGAAATTTGAAAAACCGAAACCTGTCCCGTGATTTTATTGTTAATACGAATACAACAAGGTATAAGGGACCCGCTAGAATTAGAATTTTATTTTGAGGATTTGGACAATGTTACTAAGTCCCTTTAATCTACAAAGTATACCAAGCAAGTAGTAGCTTTTTTATTTTTGTATCTCAAAACATATTTCTTATCACGTTTCTGATCTATCAGGTGATCTTGGAGCACATCATGAGGAGGTGTGAGCTGATGGAGTCGATGAGCGTCCAGAACAAATGGTGCATCAGCAAGCACAGGGTCTTCTACAGGTAAGACCATAGAGACCCCATTACAAAGATTTACAATGTGTACATTGATTGCTTGATCACACAGGTCAAGTTTATTTCCTTCTATAATGCTGCCTTGTTGCACTCGCTGCATACGTGCATGCAGTCTGCATATCAATGTGAAAACTACTTCTGGACTTATACATAACAGGGTTGAAATGCAAGGCCTTTTATAGGCAAAAAATAAATTTCATATAAAGAAAGAAGTTTTGTTACTTTGACGAAAAAATTCTTTTGCAACGACATACATGTTAATGTTCCATACTTTTGAAATTCATTTGAAATTTACATTTTTTTGTTTACAATAACAACAAAATATGGTTACTGAATTGTAAATGACCTGACCAATAAAGAAGAAAAAAAGCTATATAACAGCAAATTTTGTGCAACACCCTATTAGATAAAATACAATATTAAATCATTAAAAATATATTTGTTCTTATCTCGTTATTTCCAGTGAAGAGACCAGACAGGCGCTGGAATCGTCACGCGACAGCCACCGCGATACATCAGCCCGCTTCCTGCAATCCAAGGTGCGGTGTTGGCTGGCCTGGCGCCACTGGCCAACCGTCGATGACATCGAACCGTACGAAGAACCATTGGTTCACCAGCGCACCACCAAGATCACCTTCAGCGAGCCTCTGTATGAAAGGTACAATTGGAAGATATATTTAAATATGTTAGTTTATTTGCAGGGGCCTCGTGGTAAATAATTTTTTTAACTGTAAGGCCAAACTGTTGAAATAAAATGTTAATAAAATAATATTAAAATAAAACTTGTGCACACAACTCTGTTTTGGGATATTCTATAACATAATAATGATAATAATAATAACAATAATGAAAATGATAATAATAATGATGATCAAAATAAAAAGAATATTAATAACAATAATGATAATAATTAATAATTATATTATGTCATTTCAAATAATTTAACCAACCGGTTGATACAGATGTACACTAATTATTGGAAACAGTGTGAAATTCACATTTTAAGATGTTGGACTGTTATTTCTAATGTTAGGGATAATACTTGTAGGAATATTTCATAAAAGACACGATTAGCTATACACAACTTTGGAGTCCGATATAAATGTAATAATAATAATAATAATAATATGAACATTTATATAGCGCAGCTACAATAAATATATACTCTACTGCCATTAAATAATTATTTAATTTGTATGTACATGTATCCCGATTCTTATCATCCAGGATCCATCTCCCGGATATCAGTGACTGCTGCAGTGAACTGTCCGATACCAGCAGCATCGAACCCAAGAAGGCACGGATACAGCCAAGCAGACCTAAAGATGTGATTAAGGTATGTTGTGCAACTCTCCCCCATTGGGAATGCATTGGTTAGAGTTGGTATTGTGGGACCCTGTTTCACAGCGCTGATCCCAAACACAAAAGGAAAAAGCAAATTTGAACATGGTAGATAGAAAATGTATTTATACTAACCTGGGCTCCGGACGATTTAGTCACCAAAATGTAAAAAAGTGCCCCCACAACGTGTTCAATTCAAATTGTAGATTGTTATTTTCTGCCTCCTCAAGCAAAACAAAATTCATAACAAATATTCTTGTTTGCTTTTATCTTGCATAGGACACGCCCCCTCCATTGCCTAGCAACCACCCCTCGTCAACAAAGATGGACATGAGCAAGGGGTTTCCTCAGACAAGGATCATGAGATGCAACTATTCCCCTGGTAAGTAATAGACAGTATTGATAAAAACCTAACTTTTTTTTGTGTGCGTGATTTATTTCCTTTTAATGTAGGATAGTTTCTTCAGATAGTAGGGTAAGCGTGAGTAGGGTGTTTCAAGTTTGTTTGTATGTATTTGGGCGACAAGTAACTTTTCAAACGTTATAAAAGTGCACCAATATGAAAATAAATACTTACAATTTGCCTTCATTCATATGACTTTGCATATTCTGTAGTAGCTGAAAGGAAAAGAAATATGCAGATTTGATGCTTATAATGATAGTAGCAGTACTGATGAATAGGTAATAATTTGGTTATGCCATAATGATGACAAATATGGTAATTTGCACGAAATAGAAACAAGAAAACGATGAACATATAACAATAACAATGCTCATCTCTCTTACCCCCACTACTGATGTGTCAATAGATGCGTCATGTACCGATCCAGTGCTGCTGGCGGGAGAGCCCATTCTTGTCATGGGGGTGATCAGTCAGAGGGATATATAGGCTGATTGAATAATTATAAAATTTCATAAATAAATACAAATAAATAATAAACGATTGACATAATATTAACAAATTGTTATCTCTCTACCCCTACGACTGATACGTCAATAGATTCCTCATGCACCGAGCCAGTGCTGTTGGCGGGAGAGCCCATTCTTGTCATGGGGGTGACGGTCAGAGGGATAGGCTGATTGAATAATCATAATAATAATTAATATATAAAAACAAATAACAAATAAACAAATAACAAATAAATTGATATAACATTAACAAATTGTTATCTCTCTATCCCCACCTCTGATATGTCACTAGATACCTCATGCACAGAACCAGTGCTGCTGGCGGGAGAGCCCATTCTTGTCATGGGGGTGACTGGTCCTGGTCAGAAGGAAAGGCTGATTGTGGCGCACAACAATTGCACACTCCACGTCCCATTGAAACTGACCGTCTCGCAGGTGAGAAAAAAGGATTCTCGGAACTTTCTAAAAAGTCAGGTGCAACTCTGAATTTGTTGGATCTTCAAGTGAATAAGTCATAAAGGATTCTAGTAACTTTCCAAGTCAGGCGCAACTCTGAATTTGTTGGATCTTCAAGTGAATAAGTCATACAAAGTGATGAAGAATGTATAAGTTCAGGTCTGTCTACCCTTGGACATGTGACATTTAAATATAATTGTACATATAGCCTTTCTGCATCTGTTTATTGTCCTATCATTTTTAGAGTCAGTATAGGGCCTAAGTTTTCAATCCTAGCAGAATCTTCTCTGTGAATCACTCTATGGATATAGTCTGGTACATCACAGTATGTAAATGTTTTGTGTGGTGTCCTTTTTTAAATCATGAGCGAAAATGCTTTTTCATTTTGAGACAAAGAGAGTTTCAATTTCAAATTTTAGATTAATAGCATTTGCTTATCTTCTTGAATGTGTTTCGAGACTGGTGATGGGGATTTTATTAAGTTGCCCTTAAGTATCTTTGATGTTATTTTTCTTATATTTTTTTTATATAATTAGTGTCAGCCTTTAATTTGTGATATTTTCTATAAAATGTTACTATAATTCATTTTTCTTCTATATCTTCATTTGGTATTTTCAGACTGGCGATTGCATCCTGGGAACGCAGCTGTGAACATTAGGTGATTCTGTCGTTTGTTTGATTTCCACCATCGTGGTAATCAACTCGGTCACATTCTCATCAGTTTCTGACAGTTTTGTCACTACTGTCAACAATCCCCGCTGTGTTTACTGCCCCCCGAGGCCCAGTGCTATCACAGAGAGAGGGGCAAGTGATAAGAAAGTGTCAACACGGATAAAAATCTCCTGGATGCAGGCTTGAGAGCGGAAAACTCGCACCGCTTGTCAGGCCCTCAGAAGCGGTTTTCAGCAAGCGATAAAATTACGTCATGGATATGTTGATGTGACTCTCAAGCTAATATTATTTATTTGGCCGCGTTGATTGATCGCTACAAATTGACCCACCTTAAAACCTGAAGTTGATGTTACTCTCAATGCTGCCAAGAGATCGACCCACCTTAAAACCTGAAGTTTTATTTGACTCTTTAAGCTCATTTGATTATTATTTATGTGGCTGTTGGTTCATCGCCACAATCGAAACACCTTCAAAACCTGAAGTTTATGTGACTATCAAGCTCGCTGGAATATTATTTATTAACCCCTTGACTACGGGACCCGAGTGGGTAAGGTACAAAGTCTATGGAGATTTCAGAAACTCGTAGGGAACAGGTTAAATGGCTGTTGGTTCTATTAACCCACAATCGACCCACCGTGAAACCCCCCGAAAACAATCCGCCAATCATCAATCACCATTGTAAAATCAGCTTTTGTGCTGCGTTATATCGGAGCCAATAGACTTGTTTTGTTCTTCAATTGTATCCTGAGAACACAGTTGTGAGGATAAGTCGAACTTAAAGTCTCAAGCTCAGTCGAATATTATTTATTTTGCTGTTGGTCTATCGCCACCAATCGACCCACCTTTAAACCTGAAAAGTGATGTCAAGTGAGCATCTTGCGTTACGTTTTATCAAAGCCAATTCGTTTTATTTAGACAAGCTTTCATGAAAAAAACATAACCTTCCCAATTATCCTCTGTGAAAGTGGAGGACATTCAATATTGTATACTGTGGGAGTATGTTTACATACAGTGAATTCCACACATTGTTAATTACTTAACTTTGAAACGAAACTAGAGATAACACTTGTGTTGTACAATGAACATATATTGACTATACTGTGATTGCAGTCAACAGTTGTAATATGGGTCATCATTATTGCCTAGCTGCTTCAAGCCCTTGTTTGTATCAAACAAGTTAGACAAAGAAAACTATATCAATATCAAAGTTTAAAATCAATCTACCCTTGAAATTGGCAACTCAAAAAGAGAAAAGAGAGGCAGCATGGAAAATCAATCTCATATTTGTTTTTTTTATAACTCACACTCAAATTGACAACTCTTTTTTTAAGAGACGAGAAGAAATTGTAACCAATAAAAAAAAATGTACACTTGTTCTGAATTATTAGGACAGAGTATGGATGAAACTGAAATTATGTTTATTATTGAGTTTACTCATTAAATTGACAACTCTTTTCAATGAAAAGAGGAAGAAATTAAATACTTCCAAGGTATAGATTGACCCCACAATAAACATTAATATGTGTTATTACTCTTTGGATATCATAAATTTTACATCTCAGTGTGGATTGTATGGTTGTTGTTTTTATTACAAGCAAAAAAAAGCTGTGTGATATGACCAAAATAAATTTTGACAATGAGTTGTAAATAACTCGTCAGATCTTTGACTCATTTTCAATATAATTCTATACAAAATTATCATCATCTGAGTAAATATCTAATATCTGTGAAAGCATGCATAAAGTTAGCTTCTTCTTACATATTTATTGTATGTTTCTAATGTTTAAGGCATGTTAATATATTGTTGACACATACATTTTGCATCATTTAAAGGGTAGAAGCTCTGTTTTCAATATCAATTAAAATCTTTTTGAAATAAGATGTCATCTTTGTGTGTTGAATGTATTCCTTAGTTGTTATGTTATTTATTATATTGAAAGGCCAACACACTATTTATATGTACATCCAGACTGTAGCTATTCATAATAACCATGATAGTTAGATAGTTTGCTTTCCAGGAACTTGTATTTGGGTAATTATTGCCATAACTTGAATATGATATATTTTGTTGACAACCTTTCTTTCTTCTGTTAATACAATTCACTAGAAGTAAGCTTCAAACGCTAAATGTTGATAAATCTTGATGACTGATATCTTGAACATATGTGACCGGATAAAGCAAAACACTGCACTTGTCAGTAAAAATCAAAATTGAGATATCCGAACAATGAGAGAGGCCCAATAACAAGCTTTCATTTGATGCCTTTTTCTAAATAAATCAGACGATAATTGGCAATAAGGTATGACTGTTTCAATACTCCAAACATAAGTCTTTTACACACATTATGTGAACTTAAAATGCCAATTCTTCTAAACATGAATACTGACAAGTGCAGGGTTTTGCTATATCCAGTCACATATAATAGCACCTGACTGAAAACTTCTTAAGACTTCTAGTAGAAGGTTAATTTACTGTCCTGCTTTTGTTTATTTTGCAAATCATCTCTCTCATTCTCCTTTATATGCTGAAAAAGAGTTTAGATCATTTCGTAAAAGTGACACTGTATTTGGATTCATCTATACAATCATATACATATGTGGTTATTTATTGGTGACTCTTTCACTAAAATACATTATTTTATAACAAAAATATGTTAAATGCATTCATGCTTGCATATTATATACATGCCTATTTATTAGTGATGTTAATAAGTGATCTACATGTACATGTATATTTAAGAATTATTTGTTCATGTTTTTATCATTTTGATTTCTATTACCCATTCAACAAATCGTGTATGATTCTGGTTATGATTTTTAAATATTGAGACATGTATCGTCCAATCGCAATGAGCCGCATTGTAAAACAACTCATGTAACCCAATATAGGGTACAACATATCCTGTACTTTGTTTGTAATTAAGTATGATTGTAATATTAATTAAATTAAACCATGACAAATTTTGACGAACAGTAACTTTAAATGACCAAATGATATCTTGCCAGGTTGATTTGACGAAGGTATACTTAACTACTTTTAAGTGTGATTGAAACTTAACTCTATAACTTAAAACTAACTACTTTGGTACTTGTAAATTATGACTGCATGTTCAAACCAGTGTGAGAAATGTTTACATGTTTGATTTCTTTACTAATACCTATATGTTCTTTCTTTTTCTTTCTTTTTTGACAAAGACACCCCTTTTGAATGTAATATATTTTTTCATAGATTAATGTACATATATGACAAACGACGTAGAAGAACTTATAGTTAACTATTGACGATTTGTATTACAATTGTCACATTCCTGTGACAATTAAATTGATTAATTTGACCAGAATTATATCAGATTAAAACAAAAATGAGCAAAGAATAGTGTGCTTCTCTAGAAATCAAACCCGAAACATCTTGATGCTAGACCAGTGTTCTAATGACCGAGCTACAAAACCCTATTGTAGCTTGCCTAGCACTACTTCCCGGGAAGTCTGTTGTAGCTCTAGTCAGAAACATAGAGCATTGTAGCCCCAGGGGGGGGGGGGGGTCTTCCTATACCTGGCACTATAGGTATGTGCCCCCCTCAAGACCCCTTTTTCAGCTCAATTTATTGTTCCAAAGACCCCCAAAATCCTAAATATCGGCCATTCCAGAGGTCTTGTTAGATTTCTGGGCAAGCCTTATTTTCTTTACTCATTTTCATTTACAAATGAATTAGACGTATAAAATTGAAAATGTTGATTACAGTTGTAATTAACTGAGTCGGTATCTTTAATGTTCATTTTTGTTTATTGTAGTGAGGGGTCACATTGTGACAGACATGACTGCGCTCTATAAGAGGGCTTAATTTTTGTTTGGCAATTGAAGTCATTCTCTAATCAAAACATTTTTACTGTAAGCCCTGACATACAGTAATATGTTTATCTGTAACTATTAATATTTATTGTAACTGACTTTATATCACTGACCATATCATGACTTGATAACAGGTAGTTAGTAGTATTTGCTTGTATTGTAACCATAAATCGTGTAAATTACATTGTACATTCACATGTATTTAACATAAAAGAACAGATAACCAAATATATATATAAAATACATTCAAATTTTACACTTCTGACTGAATTTGTGTTTTATTCTTGTCAGTACACAAATTGAAATGTTCAAGAAGAGGAGAGAGGAGGGAGAAAGATGGAGAGGGGGCATAAATATGGAGAGGGGGTATATAGAAAGATGGAGAGGGGGTATATAGAAAGATGGAGAGGAGGTATAAAGATGGAGAGGGGGTATAAAGATGGAGAGGGGGTATATATAAAGATGGAGAGGGGGTATATAGAAAGATATAGAAAGATGGAGAGGGGTATATAGAAAGATGGAGAGGGGGTTTATAGAAAGATGGAGAGGGGGTATAAAGATGTAGAGGGGGTATATAGATGGAGAGGGGGTATATAGAAAGATGGAGAGGGGGTATAAAGATGGAGAGGGGGTATAAAGATGTAGAGGGGGTATATAGAAAGATGGAGAGGGGGTATATAGAAAGATGGAGAGGGGGTATAAAGATGGAGAGGGGGTATATAGAAAGATAAACAGAGAGGAAAAGATAGAAAGAGGAGAACAAAGATAATCAGAGAGGAAGAGAGAGAGAAGAGAACAAAGATAATCAGAGAGGGGGAGAGAGAGAAGAAAGAGGGCATGAATAAGGGGGAGGGGAGAAAGGAAAGATACAGAGAGGGGAGCGGGAGGGGGAGAAAAAGGAGACAGCCATGACCAGTGGTATAGCCAGGTATTCTCCAAGTGGGAGGGGGGGGGGGGGGCTCCAACCTGTAAGTCATGTGACCGTCATTTTTTTTTTGAAGCCGAGACCAAGTACTTTCAACATTTTCGAGACCGAGACCAAGTACCTTCAAAGTTGAAAACCCCTCTCAGGGGGGGGGGGGGTGTCCATAATTTTTTTTTTTCGAAACCGTGACCAGAGATCTTCAAAAAATATGGGGGCCAAGACCAGGTTTTAGACGGACGAGACCGCTTAAAAGTAGTCTCGAGACCGGCTAAAATTTGAAAGGGGGGGGGGGGGTTCAAACCCCCAAAACAGCCATTTTTTGGTCAAAGGGGGGGGGGGGGGGGTATGAAACCCCCCCCCCCCCCCCGGGTACGCCTATGCAAGAAGGTCAAGGCTCTACAAGTTGCAATCATAAAACATTTTTTAAGGTCACCATATGAGAGCGCTATTGACGATAATATGATGAAAAAACATAAAAAAATGTCAGAAAAATGTCGCCAAATGGACTGTTATCAAGTAGGCAAAATCTTTAACATAATTATGTAATATTACATATTCTGGAACATAGATCATGACATTTCTGTGGGAATTTGATAGGTTTTTAGAGGCCCATTAGGTCCGCACATAGTCATTGTGGAATTGACCTTCACACGACTTATCAGACACACATGACTATGAATGTATGCAATTTCTTCAATTTTTTACCCTATAAAACTTGAACCAAAATTGATTTTTTTTTCATATCAGAATGTTTTTGAGACATCATGAGAAAACCCCATTAGCAGATTTTTAATCACAAAAATATCATACAAACTTTCAGTTTAACGTTTTACGCCATGATGTCTTTAAAAAACAAAGAAAAAACAAGATAAATTCCTCGAAGAAATTAAATTTCAGTTCATAAAAAACCTGTTTACTGATGATTCTCATAAAATTTGACCAGAAAAAACACCCAAACTTCACTGGTTTACTAAAATAAAAAATACAAAAATTTCAAAAAAAATTAAAAAATATGCTCTTCAGTTTATGGTAAACCATAAAACTGAAGAGCATGTTTTTTAATTTTTTTCTAGTCAAAGTTTTATACCAAAAATGTTTCGCAATAAGATATTAGGAAAGGTCACCAAACAAATTTTGGTGGACAATCGAAACTTGAAAAACTGTGGAAGCGCCGCTGATCGAAAAGTATGGATTGAGCCCCCCCCCCCCCCCCCCCCCCTTGGGCTTGATAGGGTTAATGGGGGTCTAGGGGTAGCAAGCCCCCCGGAAGATTTTTGAATTTGGACAGTATAGCACTCTCAAAATATTATGGTTTAGAGATTTACATTATCTTTCACTTATTAAAGGTAGTGTTGAGTATTTGGTATTTCCCCGAAGTGCCCCCCCCCCCCGATATTTTTTTTTGTGAGATAATGAAAAAACTGACTGTCAAAATTCGAAAGAAACATACAACTTTAATGACAGAATAAACTTTGTTTGATCAAAAATCGGTTTCAGAAACGGCTGAAATATACTTTTTTAGAAACATTTCTAAAAAAAATGCTCGAAGACTACTTTGAAAAAAAAATCAGAATAGGTTTTTTAAAAAGTCGTTTTAAAAAAGTGATATCTCTATTGAATCATTATTAAATTTTTTAAACAAACATTAAATGCACAATTATGAAAAAGGGCTAAAAACTAATTTGATGTTTTTTTTTTTTAATAGCGCCCTCTTGAGTTGTAACGGCTCTTTTTTGAATGATAACAGGGGTTTTACTTTCGTTTGTAATTGCGTATACTTTTCGAGCAATTGTGAAGTTATAAATAATTATTACTTTGTACCGTAATGGTGCCGGTTTTTGGTTACTATAAGTTAAGTTTGACCAATACTCAAACTATCCTTTTAAAGGGATAGTTTGAGTTTTTGGTATAGAGGGCGTGACAACAAAATATTTTTTTTTGCGAGATAATGAAAAAACTGAGTGTCAAAATTCGAAAGATCATACAATTTTTAATGACAGAATAAAACTTAAGTTGATCAAAAATCTGTTCAGAAATGCATGGCTGAAATATCCATAAAACATAAACCATTTGTAATAAAATGCGGGGCCCCCACAATTATTAGACATTTTGAATCAGCCGTTAGAAAATTTTAAAAATGCTTTCCTCTTTTCAAAAAATTTACGAAAATAGGTTTTTTAGATAGTTGTTGATTATCCCCTCTATTATATCTAATCACTATTTCAAACAAAAACATCACGCACAATATTTTATTTAAAATGGTTGAAAACCGATGAGGGTTTAGAGAGCGCCCTCTGGGGTTTTAACGGCTCTTTTTGAATGACTAAACAGGCGTTTTTACATAGTTATTTGTACTGTTTTATTCCTTACGAGCATGGTGGAGTTATAATTATTAGTTTTGTAATGTGGAGGATTGCTTACTAAAATTAAGTTTTGACCAAAAACTGTACTCTAATTTACCAGT
>JBAMJV010000636.1:0-93505 GCA_037951105.1 Echinarachnius parma
TGTTGTCGCTGGCTTTACCATCGTTGGATAAAGAACGTAAGCTTCAATTGTTTATATAGAATTATGATAATGTTATTAAGTAGAATTGTGAGAAGGAATAGGATTATAATTAGCTTTAACTAGCCTAGCCATACTAAATCCAGTAGTCTAGTCTCTAGATCTAGGACTTTGTCTAATTCAAGCATAGTATTTACCAATCCGACAATCCGAGGCGTCGATCCGTTTTTGCGATCGACAAATTTCCAGAGTCACCAGTGAGAGAGGTATAAGGCCCACATTGGCATGCTCATAATTTAAAAGTCTCTTGATGGCTCGAAGCCCTGAATTGGTTGAGTCAATGGACACCAACATGTTGGGGACATAATGAGGTCCAGGGGGCGGAGCCCCCGGGAGCTTTTAGATTTTAGACATTATGGATCTCCTATAATGTGTGATAAAATTGTACGAAATAGTGAATCTATTCGTAGCGTATTTTTAAAGGGCATAGCGAGGACAAGATTGAAAGTGGTCAAAGACCCTTATAACAGTGACCTAGGGGCATATCAGTCCTGAAAGCGTGTTGATATTAGCAAAGATGTCTTTTCTATAAAGGAAAACAAATATTAATTTGAATTAATGTAAGCTTAATTTACGACCTTTGCCCAAGGTTCTGCACATGTGGGAACAGAGACCCCTTATTGCTCTTGCCGGGGGTCGAGGGGGCGGAGCCCTCGGAAGCTTTTGAACGTTTGCAATTTAGCACATTCAACATGTTCAAGACGGGGGTACAAAGGTAGAAACTAGTAGATCTTTTATGGGTGTGTATATAGCGTCCATGGCAGATGGGTCCAGGTGCTCATGTACAATAGTACCCTTGATAGACTCCGAAGGGATTGAGCCCCCGGGAAACTTAGACTTCAGCCATATAGAACTCTCAAGCTGTGTGTTCCTATGATGGAAAATGTTGAATCGTTTCAATATGTGCAGTTTTAAAAAAGAGATTACTTTTCGCCACTTTTCGGTGTGCCATATATCAAAATTGAAGCTAACAATGTTTTTTCTCGTTAAAGCCTATGACCATATAAACTTCCCATACTTAGTCCTACATGAATGACAGAATTAAATTAGTCCTGATAAGTCAAATTACATTAATCCCATTTCACCCTTATATAGTTATGTTTGTCCCATGTCCCAGTGGGGCGATTTTGATTGATTTCACATGTGGATATACTACACTTTCCTCGGGGAAGTAAAACTATATTGCGTCCAATAAACACTGTGAATACAATATTAGCTTGGGAAGATAAGCTTAAACAACACAAAATGTAAAACGCAAAGTTATAACATGCACAGCACAGTTACTGTGAGACTAATATACTAATACACGCAGGATGCATATCTTAGCTCCACTCATACACTGCCAGTAGTAGTAGTAGTAGTAGTAGTAGTAGTAGTAGTAGTAGTAGTAGTAGTATTAGTAGTAGTAGTAGTACTACTAGTAGTAGTAGTAGTAGTAGTAGTAGTAGTAGTAGTAGTAGTAGTAGTAGTAGTACTACTAGTAGTAGTAGTAGTAGTAGTAGTAGTAGTAGTAGTAGTAGTAGTAGTAGTAGTAGTAGTAGTAGTTTTTAAAGTCCTTCCCGTGCCAATGTTGGCACATAAGGCGGCGCCTATCTCCGATTCATAAGCCCTAGGCCACACGTCTACTAAATGTAGCGAATGTAACAGAAGGGGGCCAGTCCTCTGGTAACTCGTGTGATTAACTTTCCCTTATCCATTCTATAAATGCCGAGCGACTGACTAGAAGGCAGAAGGTACCAGTTTTAAAGTCTTTGGTATGACCCGGTCTGGGTTCGAACCCGGGACCTCCCGTGCATGAGGCGGACACTATAACCGCTAAGCCACCATGCTCGGTAGTAGTAGTAGTAAAACTGTAAAATCTTTTTAGAGGCTGTAGCCACTGAAAAACAATAATATTCATGAATATGCAAATTAGGAGCAGCCATCTTGGATTTCAGGGTTTTGCCCATATGGCACTTGCAAACGAGCACCAGAAATGTATTCCTTGCTCCAAAATACCTTGAAAATATGTGTTTGAATTACTATTGTACTATTCCTACATATAAAATAACCCCTGACCTTATTTCACAATTATGCAAAGAAAAAAGTGCCATCATTAGTATTTCCGAACAGCCAAGTAATGGCCTGGAAAAGATCTGCTTCATGAAAATATTTGTTTGTATTCCATTAATAAGATGCCAATGATGGAATAAACTCACAAATTGTGTCATAAACATGTGTTGAGTTTTCAAGTTGAAATCTATTATTAGTGTGTTGAGATTCTCACATGAGGTTGTTCAACTTTCCATTACAAAAACAAAATACTTTCCCGTGTTCTAAAGTCAGAGTGGAAATTGCCCTTTCAAAAAATATCAAACTTAGCTTGGAGCGCATTAATATGATGAATATACAATGAACATGAAATATTCGTAGGTAACATGTAATTTACTGTATACTAGGTAACACAATTTGTGTCCACAGTGACTGTCACGAAATATGGGGCTTCCTTGTCAGCTTCAAGTGTTAAAAACCTTGACATTATAAGTGGTTTCCTGAAAACAAACATGTGAAAATGTTAACATTTAAACCAGATAATATGAATTTGTAGTGTCGATCAATTGTATCCACACCATTGACTTTGCAAACATTTTGTTAAAAAAATGTAAATCCTATTTTTTACTCGAATTCTAAATGTTTCACAGGATTCATGTCGGAGGTTGTTCTTTCGACTAGTTGTCATAGCTACAGTGATCATTGCAGTTGGTACGTAT
Source organism: Echinarachnius parma (assembly GCA_037951105.1). Taxonomy (NCBI): domain Eukaryota; kingdom Metazoa; phylum Echinodermata; class Echinoidea; order Clypeasteroida; family Echinarachniidae; genus Echinarachnius; species Echinarachnius parma. The sequence goes on from JBAMJV010000636.1 coordinate 2,808, forward strand.
ATATTATGTATCGGGTGGTATTCACTTACTAGTGGCACAGTCTTCAGAAAAACACGTACTTTATACCATTTACGACCAACCTTCCACTAGGTTTCTCTGATCGTGTCTCTCTTAATCGCAATAATGATTATCAGGTTTATGCATTTTTGTCAGTACGCCCCGCTTGCACGACTCAATCAGTGGTCTCGGCCACGTTCGGTCTAGAGTCTGGAGGGTGCTTTTGGTAAAGACAGACCTGTAACTTAGCCATTTAAATGTGTTTTTTTCTACCATTCAAGCATCATTGATAACTAATAGTTTTTAATGTTAACTTAATAAAATACTTAATACAGTCAAACCTGCAAATGCGACCACCTGCTCATAACGACCGCTCTCCGGTCCTCCCCTGAAAAATCATGTGTTAAACGACCTGCGTAATGCGACCACCTGCCTAACGCGACCAGCACCACCCCATTTGGGTCCCGACGCACGTATAAACTTGTGTATAGCGACCAAAATATTAGCGCTAATGCGCGACCAAGGCATCAACTCGATCGTCTCTGGTCGTACAAGTCTCAAATTCTAACCATGTCAATGCATGTAACGCACCTTTGAAATGACTATGAACTTCAGACAGACGCTTAATTACCGACACCAAGTGGCTCAGACTCATAAACAAAGCTAGTACGTGCCCTTCAGTACCTGATGATGATAGATAAATGCGTCGAACTAAAGGCACTTCACTCAACAACACAACTTTGACATCTATCAAATATTTTAATAGCCGAGGCGGGGCGTTTCTCCCATGTTTCTTACTCTTTTTATTGATAATCCATGCGCTTGTTACGACCAATTAAAACAATACATCTTGACTTCAGAATTCTATAATAGAAAACCAAACACATGCGCATCTGATTCTCTCAAGTCTCAAGATGAGAAAATAAATTATACGTTGACGCATTTTGTGTTTTAATTTCACTTTAAAAGATAATACAAACATTTAATATCATTCAAAATATAGTGCCAATATATAATTTCATTTTTTGTCGTGGTTATGCATGCAACAAATACTTAAAAACAATATGGCATATTGGCATATTATGCTTTAGTGCATAAAATTAAAGGCACAATTTATTCAACCAGATATTCAAAATGGCCGCCAACTTGTCTAATGCGACCAACTGTCTATAGCGACCAATTTTTACTTTTTGAGTGGTCGCTATAGACAGGTTTGACTGTTCACGTTTAAGCTACTAACACTTTGTTTGAATATAACTGTACTATCCCTGTAAAGTGAATATTCTCCTGTTTCATGACAAATTCATTACTTAGATCGAAAGATTGAAGGCCACTTTATCTGCATAATTATGTGTGCTGCTGATCTAAATTGCCTACTTAATATTGTATTACAATGTGAATGCAGCTAAGTTAATTGAGTTCCTTGTAAATTTCGTATATAAACACAAATTATTAATTAATCAGGACGATTTTGACTTTCGCAGAGTCTAGTCATATTTTCTAGTACGCTGTTAATGGACTTGAACTGCGACCTTTATGTAAGGATGATCTATCAAAGAATCTTGTATAAATTTTATGGGAATTTCAACGGAAAGGAAAACTCTTATGAAACTTAATACAAGTGGCTAAAAGGTATTTCTCCTAAATCAAAACGACAACACAACATTGGAGACGAATTTTAAAATATAAAGACATACATAAAGTGTCGACCCTATCAATCTGACTACCTTTACGATGCGGATCCAAGCGGTGACAGGACGGACAAGAGGGATACACCCCCATGATATAACTTCGTCTGAAAATACATGATGTGTAACGAAAATGCCATTATAAAGACAAGTGCATTTTTACACACCTCGCTCGCTCCAGGCCTGATGCCCCTTTTTTATATTGAAACACATATCATCTTCTCTAGCTCAAGTCCAACGTGCATAGGAACTCCCAGGGGGACATACAGATGAACAGGAATGTACCGATTCGTCCACTATATGCATTAGCTTTATCGGAATATACATGACGTATTTACCTATACCAAAAACGGCAGTGTAAAGACAAGTGAATATTCACGCATCTTCCTCGCTTGCTAATGCCCCCTTTTTCTGTCACACATATCGTCTTCTCTAGCTCAAGTCCATCGCGCACAGGAACACCAAGGGGTACAGGATGATAAAAAGGGGTGCACCGATTCGATCCCTAAGGATGAGCTTTGTCGGAAGATCCCAGACAGGAGGGGCGGGATGATACAACCAGTCGTGAAGGTGAAGTCCATGGGTCCAAACGTTCTCCCGGGGATGAGACACTTCTCATGTGAAATTCCAGGTGAATAAGTCCCTCTTGTTGATGGTGTTGTTGTTGTTTTGTGGCGCCCTTTCCTAACGGCTGCACCGCTCTTTCGCTCTCTGATTTTTTTTAATTTTGTTACTTCTGACTGTGATATTTGTTCAGTGTGGTGATTTTATCTGTACTGATTTTAGACTGTATTAGATCATGAAAATGCATTTAAATTGCTGTAAAGTCCTTCTTGTTTAAGGATGTCGGTGGCCAATAGATGTAGGTCCACAGACCAATCTTACAATTAATTTTGAACCAGATATGTGGCTTCCATGAATTCCTCATAGGAATTTCGTGAATATTTATTTTCGAATATCCTGCGATTGATATGTCTAACATATACAACAGATGAAAGATACATTTTGGATCGTTCAACCAAAATTGATAGAACAGCACCTTATAAGTACATTTTACCGACAGACCGCCATTTTGCACTGTTCAGCATGACTAGTCAACACTTGTTATGTGACTTCATCTGACGTTAGTGTGTTTCTCTTGTTTAAGAATATTAGTTTGAATGTTAACATGTGTAGAGAAAGAAGCCTTTCGTTATTGTTATTATTACTTTTATTATTATTATGATTAATATTATTATTATTATTATTATTATTACAATAATACAAATTATTATTATTATTGACATCTTTCTTACAGCACGATTCTAAAGGCGGGTAAATTACAATTGACCATGTGATAGCAAATTGCCTATCAGGCTATTCTATGGCTATTCTATTATATTATAAATAATATAATTGCTATTATTATATTAGCAGACTTAGTAGTAGTAGTAGTAGTAGTAGTAGTAGTAGTAGTAGTAGTAGTAGTAGTAGTAGTAGGAGTAGTAGTAGTAGTAGTAGTAGTAGTGGTAGTATTAGTAGTAGGAGTAGTATCATTCTAATTTATATTATGATAATTTTCTTGAATAAACTGTTTTTCTCAAGCAACACACTACATTTTTGTTCATATTAATTTAAGCATGCCTAGCCAACCCCTCTCGCAATGGAGCGACCTGTACGGAAATCGTAACCAACTCAAGAGGGCGGCAAAGTAGTATTATAACTAGAGTACCTTTTTTATTATCACCATCATTATCATAGCTATTTCTATTATTTTAATTACTATTTCAGACATAGACGAATGTGCCAGTAACCCGTGTGAACACTTGTATCACGGACAGTGCAAAGACGGGTTGAACGAGTTCACATGTGTCTGCGAGCCCGGATGGACGGGTAGTAACTGAGCGGCTTTACTTTGAAACGCTACTAATAGTAATAATGGTATATTTTGTATCCACATTTATAGCCAGAGACGCTTGTTGGAGCAACCCCTGCATACATGGCCGGTGTAACAGCACATTTAATAGTCTCAACTGCGCCTGCGGGCCCGCATGGACCGGTAGTAACTGCAGCATTGGTAATTGGTTTATTTCCCTGAAGATTTTCGTTTGAAATCGCTATATCTCTGTCATGTACAAGGTGGGTTATTACTATTGTCAATATAGTGAAAGCTCACAATCGTACAAGCAACAAAGACCATTCAATTACATTCAAAATTGCATTGACATTATTGGTGAACCAAGCAATGAGAGCCAGTAAACATAAAACAGAAAGGGGAAGGGATGGAAATAGAGAATGGTAATAATACAAGACAGATAGAAGCTAGCGGGTGTATGATGGATGCATGAGAAGAGTTTTCATACATAGAGATACGACGACATAATTAACAGTACGATTTTGCTTGCATACTGCAATACAGTGATGATAGATCAACATGAATATAATGTAAAAGAAATAGTATAATACTGTAATTAAATATGTATTCACTTAAAACTGAACATGTATTACAAAAGGGATCCTGTGTGTAATTTAAATATGATGACACATCACTTTGCCCAGAGACTATCCCGAATTAAAATTATTACATTTTCTTTGAAAGACGCTCCACTTGGACCTAAATCCAATTCCATCTCAGATTAAAACATTAAAAAAAAGTATATAATTAATTTGTTGACATACGAACATTTATTACAAAAGGGATCCTATTGACCCGTTGAGGACGAATTGATTTTGGTATAACATGAATTCTCCATAGACTCAAGCCCGAAATATTTCGGGACCAGTCCTGAACGGGTTAACCAAAATACTTTAATGATGACACATCATTTTGCATCAAGATTATCCCTTATTAAAATGTATTACATTTTCTTTGAAAGACGCTCCCATTGGTGCTTGGACTTGAATCCAATTCCATTATTTGAGTGCAATACTATGCCTAATTAAAATGTATTACATTTTCTTTGAAAGCCCCTCCACTTGGAATTGAGTCCGATATTACCATCCCTGATTCGAGTCTGAGTGCCTCTACCGAGTATGATGCGTACCACGGAGCCAGACGGGGCCGGTTGAATGCGGTTCGTGTCGGTGACGGGTTTGGAGCATGGAACGCCGGTCGCAAGGACGTAAATCAATGGATTCAGGTTAGAGAAAGGGCTGTTTCACTTTTTTAAAGTTAAACACTGATGTATTTTAATTATGTGAATCAAAATATAGATTGTTATATGTCTATAAAATAAGTATGTCATGTGTACATCATATATATAGTTAATAATAGTGCAATGATGTTTTGGGGAACTCAAATTAATTTTACAATGTAAGGGTAGTATAAATTACTTGTGATATATATTTCAACTGTAATCAACATTGAATGTATATAATATGTATACATGATGTTAAATGATATTAACATAGCCTATACAATACCTCCATTGTATTATAATAATTATGTCATTGTCATTGTAGATACTGTTATTATTTATTATTGTTATGTTGCATTATTATCATCATTTTTCTTAATAGTAGTAGAGTCATCAATATTAGTTACCTTATTATATCTATTAGTATTTTTGTATCATTATTATTTTTAGTTTTAGTAGTAGCAGTTGTACTATTTGTATTTGTGTTATTATTTGCATTATACATATTTGAATACTGAAATATAGAAGTACTGATAATGCCGACTTAACATAATATACTATGACACAATTTAGGTTGATATCGGCTCTCCGTATGAGGTCGTTGCTGTGGCAACACAAGGACGACAGGACTTTCCCCAATGGGTGACGAGCTACAAGATCAGCTACAGCTTGGACGGTGTGACCTTTGACACTGTTACATCTAACGGAGTAGATGCGGTAAGTTGTATATTCTATTCACTTGACTTAATCAATGTTATGTTGAATCCTCCACCTCCTCACGGTTTTTCTAAACCCCTCAAAAAAAGTTCGGAAACTCAAGTTTGATCGATCATATCTCTCGTATTTTTTAATAAGAATACTCGAAATCGGTGTCACAATAAAGCCTCATTATATACCTTTCAAACGGTGCATTATGTGTAGTGATTATGCAATTGGGGTGATTGCAGTAGCCCAGAGAATAGGGGGAGGCAGGAAGTGAAATCTCGCAAAATGGCCCCAATGCATTCAATTTACGAGTGCATGACTGTGTTGATCAGTTTTCTAAAGGTTAACATTCTATTGAATACTGCCACCCTTTCCATTCATCAAAATTGTTGAATTGGATACCATTTTAATGGAAATTATCTCTTCATTACGATGGCATATTAATCGTAAGGATTATGCAAATGGAGTGTGTACAGCGAACCGGAATATGGAGATGGGTCGAGTGTGAAATCAGACAAAAAGATATGGAGTTGACAAAAAATCAGAGCGTTGCATTTTTTTCGAGCTTTTGGGAGGATTTTTTAGCATTTCAAATAAAATATTAAACCGAACCCTCGTTGACTTTCAAATTGGCAAAATTTGGTATGTTTGTGAAGGAAATGTTATTTTTTCTAAGGATATTAACTTAATCCGCGATAAAAATGTTGAAATTTGACTAAAAAAGTCTTCGAAAATGGGGCAAAAGTGAGCAGTCTCCGAGACTGAAATTCGCTCAACGATCGGCCTGAAAATCGTGACGTCATCGGTAGAACGGGCCCGGCCGATCAGCTGATCAAGCAAAGCGATGCGCGTGCATTATACGGTGTTGTGTATTACTTTTTGATAACGTACGAATATATACGATCGAGCTGGACAGTTTTATTTCGAGGAAAATGGAGGAAAATACTCTCGAACTGAGTTTCGCAATGGATTTTTCCGAAGAAGATGAAGAAGAGGACAGGAATGATTCATCAGACAGCGACAATGATGACGGGATTTGGGAGATTTTTGGCGCTAGTTCACTATTGTACCCGCACTCCGGTGTCGGCACGCTACGCCGCTAGCTGCCCGTGACGCACTCGTGAAGAGTACCATACAAAACACAAATGTAATGTACCCAAAATCAACTAAATATTCGACCATTGCTCAAATTATGGTCATGATTTCAAAGTAGTTACACAGAACAGGTAAAAAAAGATAACTACTTTGAAATCATGACCATTATTTGAGCAATTTTTGAAGATTTAGTTGATTTTGGGTTACATAAATTATGTGTTTCGTATACTCTTCACGAGCACGGCACGGCCAGCTAGCGGGCCAGCGTGCCGACACCGGAGTGCGGGTTTCAATGCGCCCTTTCCCCCAGCATCTTCCCCGGCAAACTGTGCATGGACATGGTGCAATTCGCTATACAATTGCCGCAGTCATACGCCAGATCGACAAATCTATCACTTTCATGGCCTCTTTGACATTATTATAGTTATTTTTCACTGTCGGCTTAGAATGCCGACAGAGAAAAATACAATATAATGTCAAAGTCAAAGAGGGCATGAAAGTGATAGATTTGTCGATCTACCATACGCCATGCACCTTTTCCCGACTTTGCGACTCGAATTCAACTTTGTCGATACTGGCGAACTCGCGATTTCCACCTCAAAACCATGCCTGAAATCTTCACTTCCTTCAGACATTTCCACCATTCTCCGATTTTGCAGATTTCAGGTCAAATCTAACAAAAAAAATGATATTGACAAGGACGGCGTTCTATCGATTGAGCAGGGCAGCATTACTCGCGCTCGCTGGACTGGGGGATCGTTGGGGGAGGCAACGGGTGCCGCGCGCGCGCGCTCTACCATCAGCGGCCGTTCATGGTTTGGGCCTATTCTACCTGTGACGTCATCAAATTTCTCTGCACCAAATCGCCGTCAAACGGCGAAAATCGGGGTTCAGAATAAGAGTTTAAATTTGCTTTTAATTGTTTTCTGGGCGGTGTTAGGGCTTCAAAATTAACTTTTTCATGCTCAGTATGTTCTCAGCTTTCAGAAGAGGTACAATATGCTTATTATAGGATCTTCATTGAGTTTTCGGTTTAATGATCAAATATGATATCAACGGAAAGCCCAACAACTCTTCTGTATGAAAATGTGAAATTTATAATGATTTTTGTAAAGGGCGGCTGCAGGGAGATGAATGAGAGGGAGCCTCAAAAGTGACCCATTTTGAAACGCTCTGATTTCAAGGCACTATTCATGCGTTTTCAATTGAATTCCTCTCAATCATGGCCAACTCATTCAAGTCGCATACATCCTCTACACAATGGTATACAGATACCGACACCAAATCAGAGCGTTTTGAAATGGGTCACTTTTGAGGCTCCCCCACATTCATCTCCCTGCAGCCGCCCTTTACAAAAATCATGATAAATGTCACATTATCATACAGAAGAGTTGTTGGGCTTTCCGTTGATATCAATTTAAATCATGAATATTTTATTTGAAATGCTAAAAAATCCTCCCAAAAGCTCGAAAAAAATGCAACGCTCTGATTTTTTGTCAACTCCATATCTTTTTGTCTGATTTCACACTCGACCCATCTCCATATTCCGGTTCGCTGCACACACCTCATTTGCATATTCCTTACGATTAATATGCCATTGTAAGGAAGAGATAATTTCCATTAAAATGGTATCAAATTCAACAATTTTGATGAATGGAAAGGGTGGCAGCATTCAATAGAATGTTAACCTTTAGAAAACTGGTCAACACAGTCTTGCACTCGTAAATTGAATGCATTGGGGCCATTTTGCGAGATTTCACTTCCTGCCTCCCCCTATTCTCTGGGCTACTGCAATCGCCCCAATTGCATAATCACTACACATAATGCATCGTTTGAAATGTATATAATGAGGCTTTATTGTGACACCGATTTCGAGTATTATTAATCAAAAATACGAGAGATATGATCGATCAAACTTGAGTTTCCGAACTTTTTTTGAGGGGTTTATATTGAATGGCAAAATTAATATACACAACCCGGTATGATTACATTGAATAGTATTTGGGAGATAGCGCATACTTAGATTATTCGTTGATTTATATTGTCTTTGTAAATTACGTTTGATTTGGTAAATCAATTTCATTTAATTTCAAATACATTATGTAGACACTCTATGTAGTTCATCTTTGGTCTTAGTTATAGATTGAAAACTATCATACGCTATCGAAGTGTAAGTGTTACTTTGATAGCAATTGGAAATAATAAACATGAAATAAAATTTAAAAAATAATGTGTATACACTGTCTGTAAGGTAAACCCAAGTACGGTTTTGTGAGTGTTTCGGTTTGTTTTTAATTCCAAATAAACGTTAATTTAGAAAAGGAACATACTGCAGAATAATACATCTCCAAACACTCGCATTCCTTTAAGACAATGAATATTATTTCATAGTCGTAGCTAGCTATGAAACCGTTTCCATATGGTACAGGGGAATGACAGTGCGGTTGTTATTCTCGATGATGACTAATATAAGATTGCTTCATTCCGAATAACTATGTACGTTGATCATTCAAAAGGCTTTACAACGTGTTTGATGAAGCTTTATTAAGCTGATACCGGTACACTCTATTACGTGTAATGTTTGATTACTTGACTATTTTATTTTGACTTAACAATGGGAGGACCTGGTATGACTTTTTCAGCTCAGTATATATACATTATGTGCACTATGTTGGTCATCTTTACACAGGTATTTACAGCCAATTATGATACAAGCACAGTGGTTCGGAACACCCTCCCCGCCCCGGTAGTGTGCCAGTATCTGCGTATTCGACCCGTTACCTGGCAAGGATGGATCAGCTTGAGAATGGAGCTTTACGGGACAGGTATGAACGGTTTTTAAATATTGCCTTGTATCTACGCATAAGGGAATCGCATGTAGACATCTAAAAAGATCGAGTAGCCCATGATAAATGATAAGGAAACCGAGTCCTTACCTCATTTGTAAAACTCATTGCGTAATCTGTAATAATATAGGATGTTTTTGCGTTTCTGTGTGATGGACATTTTTAAGCCTCGACAACGAAGTGGCCGGAGGCATTATGTTATCTGGCTGTCCGTCCGTCCGTATGTCCGTACTTACGTCCCGTTCTCGTTATCGCGATATCTCACGAACCGGTTGACGGATTTCGACCAAACTAATTACATCTATGTATCTTGAAAAGCCAATGGACTGAATAAGTGGGGTCATGTGGTCAAAGGACAAATGTCTCAGTCTCTTATTTATGTGAAAATAGCTCGTTATTGGCGGATTCTAAAGAACCGATTGACTTATTGTCACTAGAATTGGTACATGCATGTATCCTGAGGAGCGAATGAACTAATTAGATGTTTGGGTCATGAGTTCAAAGATCGCATGGCTCATTACATATGCCAAATAGCCCGTCATGATATCTCAAGAACCAATTGACTTATTGTCGCTAAGCTTGGTACATGAATGTATCTTTATGAGATAATGAAGTGATTCAACAATTCTGGTTGACAGTTTGCCATGTAACTTGATACATGTACGTATCTTGAACGGCCAATAAACTGATTCGATTTAAAGGGTCGCTAGGTTAAAGGTCAAATGTGACTCTGATTATATGCGGAGGCATCCATCTAGTTGAAATTGAGTCCAATTTCATCTCTGATTATAATTTAATTGTGAATAAGAATGAAAGTATGCTGTTTTTTAAATTTATTTCTTCTGTTTTGTTCAAGCACTTTAACCTGATCAAGATGGACCAAACTATTACAAATGAGTTACGATAATGTTGATATTAAAGGGGCCCTGCAAACCAAATGCATATTTACTTCTGTTCATCTGTATTAGTGTACACATTCAATAAACGGTTTGACCTAATTATGTTATGTATATTTTTAAACATTTTATCATTTATTTTTCTTCATGTTGCTAAGCCCCATCTCCTAAAAAACCCTCCAGAGTAAATTATATTGTTGACCTGTTGTGACATCATCTTTCAATCTCTGATCAGCTACCATAAGATTAACAAAAGATAAAAGTACATAAAGAACATCCACACAACATCATGCCCATGCAATAGCTTTGACAGTGCTAGGGTTAGCAACATCTATTGAAATTGAAGATGTGTGAGTTCGTATTCTATTCAACCGTGTGACGCTATTGTGATTAGGCACTCAGCTTTGGTGAACTTCTTTGTAACGGAGTAGTGAATGGCTGATGATGTCACAACAGGTCAACAATAGAATTTTCCTCTGGAGAGGTTTTCAGAAGTGGGGGCTTCACAATATGGAGAAAAATAATTATAGGTTTTCCCATTCATTTTAACACTATTGCCATTCAATTTCATTAATTCGTCATTCAATTTCGTCCCGAGAAACCAACAGAGCGTAAATCCCAACTTCAATTTCGTCAATGGTCATTCTATTTCGTCATTGGTCAACCAATTTCAAATATTTCGCATTCAAAATCGTCAATTGTCATTGGAATTCGTCTCGGCCACTGAGCGGGTGGTGAATGTTAAGTTCAATTTCGTCATTGTGCAAACAATTTCGTGAATTTGTCATTCAAATTCGTCAGGTGGTATAGCCTTTTGTTGGGATAGGAAAACCAGTGTATGTGTGTGTGTGTGTGTGTGTGTGTGTGTGTGTGTGTGTGTGTGTGTGTGTGTGTGTGTGTGTGTGTGTGTGTGCGTGCGTGCGTGCGTGCGTGCGTGCGTGCGTGCGTGCGTGTGTGTGTGTGTGTGTGTGTGTGTGTGTGTGTGTGTGTGTGTGTGTGTGTGTGTGTGTGTGTGTGTGTGATGTGTGATGTGTGTTTGTTTGTTTGTTTGTTTGTTTTATTTCCATATCAAGATGAAACAAAATAAATAAAAAGTCCAGTTTGATTTACTTCAAATCTCTTACAAAATATATAAAACAAAACATAACAACATTACATATATTTCTATACAAAAAATATATAATTGAATGAAGATATGTTTTAAACGTATGTGTATGTGTGTGTGTGTGTGTGTGTGTTTGTGTGTGTGTGTGTGTGTGTTACCCCTATATAATTAATGTTACAATTTAACAATTACATCAAGACAATTTATAACAGAAAATTACCTCCTAAATACATAGGACGAATTTGAATGGAGTTTTGACGAAATTGGTTGCCAATTGACGAAATTGCTTTCGCTTTTATGTGTTCAGCAACTGTGACCGACGAATTTGATTTGCAATTGACGAAAATGTGTGCCTAATGACTAAATTGTGTGGTGATTGTGTTAAATTGATTGACGAAAGACGAAATTGAAGTTGGGATTTCCGCTCTGGTGGTTCCTCGGGACGAATTTGAATGACGAATTAATGAAATTGAATGACAAAAGTGTTAAAATGAATGGGAAAACCTATACTAAAATATGTTTGGGTCAAATGGTTTACAAATAGTTGATGTGTACACTAATAGAGATGAACTGAAGATAACATGCGTTTAGTTTGCCTGGCCACTTTAACTTCAATAAATACACCTTAATAATGTAGCTATTGAATCATCTTAGTTCTTCGTGTAACAATAGGGGCTTTACCAACGAACTATCGACAATAAATTAAGTTACCTAGTTCTAAACGCTACTAATGGTAATAATGTATTTTCTGTTGTATCCACACTTATAGCTGGAGACGCTTGTTGGAGCAACGCATGTGAACAGGGTCGGTGTAACAGCACAATGGATGGTTTCAGCTGCACTTGCGAGCCTGGATGGACCGGAAGTACCTGCAACATTGGTAATTGATTTATTCCAAATCTCAATTTTTAAATTGGTGTCATTTAGCGATATTTATGAGTGTTAATGATGATACGAAAAGAAAATATGTTGTCAAGAAATACACCATGATAATAATTATGAAAAAAAGGCACTGGTTGGTGTTACAATAGCGACGCCTTGCTTTATGATTGTCAAAACTGGAGCTTTATGCGTTTTGCAACGCATGTCATTGTATCAATATTCAAGGTTAATAAGTTGTCAAGTAAACAATTATGAGAAAAGAGTGTTCAAAGTCTAACAAAGATGTAATGTTTGAGTTTACTGTCATTCTAAGAGGACAGTTTTCTGTTGGTTTGTATAGATGTTATAGTGACAAAACTTGTTTCGTGCTCGATTATTGGCATAAATAAATTATATGTCGTACTTGTAGAATTATTTCAAAATGTACATCATACGAATAATAAATGTCAGCACATTGTTCACGGTAAATTGGTTGTTCCTGTATTAACACAACATTGCTGTAATGGGAAACTCACTGCACACACAAAATGGTATATACGCTGTTATCAGCGAAAATGTGAAAGAATATCATAACTAATCTGTAAATTTAAAACGTTGGAATTTTTTTTTCTTCATGAATTGACTATTTGAGCAATAAAATGCACTTACCACGGACTCACTTCACCCGCATTCTGTGCAAACCACGTCGCACGTTGATTCGAGTGAGTTGCTATGGGAATTACGGGCCAAACAAGCTGTAAAATGTTGGCCCCATCTGAGCGGCGTGTATGGAACTTTCCTTATACTCCTGCAGTTAACGATGTTATTGTTAAGATGTTACCATATAAAACCTATAAAACCTCTTGTATACAATTTCAACCATGTTGATCAGTTAGAAAATGCAGTTAGAAAGACGCGAGGGTCAATTTGGTCTTACAGCAAGGCAATTCAACTGAAAGGGTTGACAAGAGAGCAACGTAAACTGATCAAATAAATTATATTACGTGCATTCAATTTCGCTGATTCTGTCACTGCAGCTATATGTATATCTTGTAGGTAAATTCAAATTCGTTTCTTAGCATTTGAATTGGTGTAAACATCATTCGAAAAAGGCGTTTCTTATTATTCAAAATTGTCTTTCAATTTAAATCGTTAGTGTTAGTATGTACATTTGAATGATAATAGCGGTCTTGCTGAATATGTCGTTCAGATTGAATGCAACTAGTGCTAAAAACACTTGACAGAATAGTGGCCTTGCAAATCTTGAACATGTTGAAGGGGGATTGTAGTTTTTATCTCAAAGGGATCAAGTAACATTGTCACAATCCAACAAACTTTTCTTAGAACTTGAGCAGTTCTCACATTCCTCGTTGTATAAGCATTATCAATACAATCATGGACCAGGTATCGCTTTTCCTAATTTCTCTTCCGTTAAAAAGAGATATGTATATGATTGAAGCATTTTGGTTTGGCATTATCCACTTGATAATTTAAACTTTGTACGAAGTCAGTACAACGAGTAAGCAAATATCACTCTGCATTTTCGCTCATTAATCGGTCATAATTATGACTCAGTGGACATATCAGATTACAGAAGTACAAATGTTTATCAGCCCTTCTTTATCTTGTGGACATGTCAACAGAGTTACTATATCTCTGTAAGGGGCTCTTATATTTTATTTATTAGTTTTCATGTAATGAACTGTAAAATATAATTTCAAATCAGTTGGTCTTATCTTTATAAAGATATTAGTAAATACAAATTATTACCTTATTATATTCGTCATTTTTTTGTAAAGATCTGGTAATGTTTTTTTTTCATTAATATTAGTAAGTACTGTATACAACTATGTTTCTAATTTGTTAGATATGCCGATGTATTTCTTGATCATTCGAATGTGTAATTTGTAGCTTTTGTATTAATCTTAGATTAAGATTATTAAGTAAATTGTAAATAATTTAACATGTAAGTTTATTTAATATACTTTGTAAAGCGCCTAGAGATAACTTTATATTAGGCGCTATATAAATCGAATATATTATTATTATTATTATTATTCAATATTTAACTTGTTAGATTCATTAAATATATAATGCAAATAAGTATGAATAGGCAAAATATTTTAATTGAATTTAATTTGATAAGGTCATGTGGATTTGACTTGTTTGAATTAGCACGAACATTTCAATGCTGTAGCTAAGAAATGGCCTTGTAATAAAGCATTGTAACCCCTAATAAGTCCTAACCCCCTCCGCAATTGATCCACCATTACGCAGTCATGTGACCGTTTGTCTGATTTGTGTATAAAACATATGGAAATATCATATTTCCTGAAAAGGGATAGAACATTGGAAATTTGGTATTGTTGTCATTGTAGGTGTTTGTTTTGGGGTTCAAATCAGTTGAATTACAGTCAGAAATTAAGAAAAATATATATATAAGAAGTTATCAAAACCATTGAAAACATAAGGAATGACTTTGCTCATCCGATTATGTAAATATGCAAAACGAAAATACCATATTATTTCAGGGCGTTTGGCCGTTACACGGCTGAGATCTTGGCACCCACCACCCCCCCCCCCCCCCCCCCCCCGGCCGTAGACAGAACTCAAGAAGATAGAACTCAAATATCCCGGCCTTGTTAGGGTCAATGCAGTAGTTAAAGTGTAAGTGTAAGTTAAAGTATAACATAATCATTACTTTACTACATTTCATTATTTGTTTGTTCTGCAGCTCTTACTTTTGTATACGAGGGGCGTTCAAAAAATTCATAGCCTGACTTTGAAAGACTTTGAAAGAGTTAAGGTGCAACACATTATTGGTATAGGCAGATGTTCATTAGTCTATATAATCCTCATCCACAGCCATGTCATGTTCGGCATGCTTCCGGAGGGCCTCCATGACCTCCTGGAAGAAGTCTCTTAAAACCCTCTCAGAAACGTGCATAACAGCAACGTTTGTATCATTATGCTCCTGAAAAGCACACCTCGGGAGTGTTTCTTCATCTTGGGAGGAAATGTAAGGATGTCAGGTCCTGGGAATAGGGTGGAAGCGGCAACAATCCCATCCCAGCGTATATGTTTTGTTCAGGTTCACCCTGCTCTTAGGAGCAGTCGCATTGTCCTGGAGTAGCGGATGCCTATCATCAACTTGCATTGCTTCTTTGTCACTGCAACATAAAATGCCAGTCTGCAACAAATAAAGAATACATTGCTCTTCATCACTGACTATGACATTGTGAAGGATGCAACATTGCATACACAACATTATATTACCCAATCACCTGCTCCGACAAAGTCAGGCTATACATTTTGTGAACGCCCCTCATAGAATGAATTCATTTCTTAGTTGTATTTCCTGTGTTGTTAACATACATTTCAATTAAAGTCTATGATAAGAAAGTAACTTCCTCGATTCATTGTGTGCTTGTGTGAGAGTGTGTTCGCGTGTATTTTGTTGTGTGTGCTTTCTTCTTCAAGTATCAAGGCCGGCATTCTTGTGGGGTCTCGTGTTGGTACAATTCTTGTGGGGTATTTTTTTCTTGTGGGCAATAAATCATACACCCCACTAAGGAATACCCTTAAATCGGCGTATTTAGCTTCATAATGTTATGTGACAAAATACTGTGACTGTACCCCATAAGTGATACATGAGGAAATCAAAGATTCTAGACACACCACTACCCTCCCATACACTCGGAAGGTAGCCTTTTTTCGTCGCAAAGATTTTGTGAATAATGCCAGTTTGTAGTAGCACTCCTCCATCTTGTAGTAGCACAAGTACGCCACAAGTCGGGTGCCCTCAAGTATGCCCATGTAAGTATGTGTGTGTGTGTGTGTGTGTGTGTGTGTGCGTGTGTGTGTGTGTGTATGTGTGTGTGCGTGTGTGTGTGTGTGTGTGCTTGTGTGTAGGTATGTGTGTGTGCGTGTGTGTGCGTGTTTGTGTGTGTGTGTGTGTGTGTCTGCGTGTGATGTCGCGTGTGTGTGTTTTCCTATTTGGCACGATCGGATGAGTGGTTGACTACCAATCGCAGCAAGGCATTTAATTCGCAGTAAAGCTTCGTTTTGTACGATGTTATACTATATACATTTCTGTTGGAAATGAAAATAAACTGAACTTGAACTTGAACCCACGGGCCGATTTCATCTTAGTTATAATAGTTTTACCTGTGTCTGATCAACAGACATACAAAAATTGTCCTAAACTGACCCACAAAAGGCTCTAGGTACAACATTATGGACCCTCGAAAGCACATTCTGTAACCCCGAGAGGTTACAACAATATACAACCCGTATTCGAACGAAAAAGGCATTTCAATAATTAGCTTCTTTTTAAAACGTCAAGTAATGTAAATGCAACACAATATTTTCGCGTGAACATTGTTGAAGCTCATAATGATGAGCTACCAAACAATGATATTCGGTCACCCCCCGCGCCGCGCCGCGCCGCTAGCGCTGGGCTTGAGATTTCGACAAACCCCCAAACCGCATACCACATGGTAAATAGCACGTAGCGTATATTGCGTAGCGCACGCGGTTAACACGGACTTTGTCAAATACCGTTTGATTTTTGGAACCAATAAATGCTCAATTAGTAAATTTCAAAGCAATATTTGTCCAAATCTTTACATCAACATGTAAGTTATGATATATTCTTTCACGTGGTAGGCGATGAAAGCATATTTTGCATTTTCTGCGTGTGGGGCGTTTCCCAGCTTAAAGTGTTGCAACTCCATGGTGATGAATATAACATGCATATTCATGAACAATGTTGGTATAATCACAAATTATGGCATAGCAAACGCGTAACCACTGATCGGCTTGCGGCGATCTGTCACGTAATCACGTTACGTTCACATACACGTTTTGCATAATTACCCCCTCTTATCTACAAAGTTCTAGGTTATACAATAATAATGGTATTGTATTCAACAAACAAACACAAATTTCACATTTGCAGCTACAAGCTGAATTGCAGTTCGATGTACAATACAATTCAACGATATTTACGAACATCTAAATAGCTTAGACGGAATCACGAGAATTTTCGTCAATATACATACAATAATTAGAGAAAGAGCTAATAATGCATGCATAATATTACGAATAACGTAACAATTTACATTTAACGCTACATTTATTTTAAAAAGAAAAGTATACGTAAACCGTAAACGAGAGTAAGTCATGGCGTCACAAATAGTGCACATATATATATACACACACGAAATGTCAAGTCCCACACGAAATTCTCGCGATGGCTAAAATTCGAATCACCAAAGATGAATGGTTTTGTCATAGCTTGTTAGCTTGTTTGCTGGTAGATCGTTTTGAGTGAAATGATGTCCGTATCTGGCTCGGGATCAATCATGACTTGTGCTTAATACATCGCCTTAACTGGCTTTAGTCTGCACTCAATGGCCCTTCAAATGTATTTGTCGGCGTCACGTTACACGTGGTGTGCTAAAGAAACATATCGTAGCAATCCACACTAATAAATTATCACTAAAAAGAACTGTGATGAGCTTTTATTGTTAACTGGGCGAAGGACAATGGAATGGCATAGCCAAGGACGGGGGATGGGGGTCGGAGGCACCTTTCTTTCTTCACCTATTGAATTCATTGCCTACGAAAAAAAACCTGGTGGGTCAGTAAGTAAATTGCTATTTGGAGATTATAATATCCAGTAGGGAACAGGTATATTGGTAGCATAAATGATGATGATGGTGACTATATACATATAACATGATGCAGTGGCGTAGGGTGGTCGGACTGATTGGGGGGGGGGGGGGGGGGGGCACGCGAATGATTGGGTGGACAGCATATGTATTTATGTATGTTTAAAATGATTGAAAATGAGAAAAGAAAAAAAGGCTTCGCCGGGAATTGAACCCGAAACCTACGGAGTGCTAGACCGGTGCTCAACCATTGGGCCACAAAGACCATTGAATGGGGGGTGATCCCATGAAACCATTTTTATTGCTCGATTAGTCAGAAGCCGTATAAACCGGGCACTAACCCAATGATAATTAAATCAACTTTTCTAAAGAAAGTGCGCGTGATCACACGATGTGATGCAGCTATGTATTCTTTAAACATATGTCCCCTCATGTTTTGTTTTTTTGGGGAAATTAATTGGGGGCACGTGTCCCTCTCCCCCCTTACCACCCCTACCCCCCCCCCCCCCCCCCCCGTAGCTACTCCACTGACATGACGAACAGTGTAGCCAATGTCACTCTCGCAATTTCCATTTCACTGGTAAATTTTCATTAAATTAAGTGTTTTCAAGTTGTGGTATATTTATATAATTACCAATAAATGCTTATTAACAAAAAAAAAGTGTTGGCATATTTGTTAACATTTTGCCATTACCACTGATCAAGTTCATTCGAAAGCGATAATTTATATAATTCCTTAGACTAATTATTTAAAATTAACTAATTTATCTAACTGGACCATGATCACTGTTGCATCGGGGCATCCGACACCCCCTCCACCCGATCAAGTTGTACACATACTGAATAGCAGCAGTGAAACATTACATGACAAATCTAACGGCAATCAATATATCTTTGTTGACAGTATCGAAATTACATTTCACTGAAAGAAAAATCATCAAAGTGAGTATTGTCAAACTGTGGTAGGTCGTAGGTTCGGTTACAGTCCGTTATTCCGAAGGTTCGTTATTCCTAAGGTTCAGTTATTCCGAAGGTTCGTTATTCCGAAGGTTCGTTATTCCGAAGGTTCGTTATTCCGAAGGTTCATTAGTCCGAAAATAAAATAGGGTTCGTTCATCCGAAAATTAAATCGGGTTTGTTATAATACTATAATTTGTGTTTTGTTTATTTAATTTACAGCCTGCATTGAGCATACCCCTCTCCCTTTCCCTCCCTTGGCCAGACCAATCAAACATTTAAGTTTATTTTATCTCTTTATATGAAATTATAGCATTATAACAAACCCAAATTCATTTTCGGATTAACGAACCCGATTTCATTTTAGGAATAGCGAACCTTCGGAATAACGAACCCTCGGAATAACGGACCTTCGGAATAACGAACCTTCGGAATAATGAACCTTCGGAATAACGAACCTTCGGAATAATGCAACAAATGTTCGGATTAACGAACCCTTTTTCATTTTAGGATTAACTAACCCTCAGGTATACGAAATTTGTGTGTTCGGAATACCGAACCTTCGGAATAAAGAACCTTCGGAATAACGAAGCGCACCCGTAGGTTCATGTATATGCACAGTCACAAGTTGCTCTGCCCTCATGTGCTGCTCTTCACGTTTATACCATTTTAAAGTCATCCATTAGCTTTATTATTTGTTTCCAAAAAGTGATATTTGAGACTTCAATCATATAGAGTCAAACCTGCTAATGTGACCACCTGTCTGTAGCGACCACCTGCTCATAACGACCGCTCTCCGGTCCTCCCCTGAAAATCACGTGTTTAACGACCTGTGTAATGCGACCACCTGCCTAACGCGACCAGCGACCACCCCATTTGGGTCCCAACGCACGTATAAAATTGTGTATAGCGACCAAAAAATTTGCGCTAATGCGCGACCAAGGCATCAACTCGATCGTCTCTGGTCGTACCTTTAAAATGACTATGAACTTCAGACAGACGCTTTATTACCGACATCAAGTGGCTCAGACTCATAAACAAAGCTTATACGTGCCCTTCAGTACCTCATGCTGATAGAGAAATGCGTCGAACTAAAGGCACTTCACTCAACATCACAACTTTGACATCTATCAAATATTTTAATCGCCGAGGCGGGGTGTTTCTCCCCTGTTTCTTAATATTTTCATTGATAATCCAGGCGCTTGTTACGACCAATAAAAACAATACATCTTGACTTTAGAATTCTATAATAAAATAACTAAACACATGCGCATCTGATTCTCTCAAGTCTCAAGATGAGAAAATAAATTATACATTGACACATTTCGCATTTAAATTTCACTTTAAAACATAATACAAATATGTAATATCATTCAAAATATAGTGCCAATATATAATTTCAATTTTTGTCGTGGTTATGAATGCAACAAATACTAAATAAAATTATGGACACATGCGTGTACAGATGTCAGTTTTGTGCATATAGGCACAATTTATTAAACCAGACATTAAAAATGGCCGCTAACTTGTATAATGCGACCAACTGTCTATAGCGACCACTTTTCGCCGTCCCTTGAGTGGTCGCTATAGACAGGTTTGACTGTACCAATATCATTGGAAGATTATTGAGAAAGATATGTGAGATTTTCATAGTACAGGAATAATGTTTACCTAGAGACAAAATAGTAAATCGATGTCTGATTTTGTTTCTGATCGTTCGCGTAACGTATTCGAATGCAGATACTATGGAGGATTTAATCTACGAATTCCGATACTCTGGACTACTGTCGAAAGCAGTCTAAAGACGCTATAAAAGTTCAATCTTAAATATCTCAATAATTAGGGAGACATTTGACAAATCTTATTTTATTGTTACCATAAGCCAAACAACAACGTAGAAGAGAATTGTCAAAGCTCAAAGTGATTTTGGTTGAATTTTCACAAAGTTAATGAATCACTTTAACATCCGTTGTCCAAATTCACACAATTTCTTTTCTCACAAACTAACAAAATATAAATACATAACAAATATTATGGCAAATAAACTGAACGACAAATCAACTCCATAACAATTATACTGTTTGAAAGGCGGTACGCATGCGCATTACGTCCGCTCGTATTGGATATTGGACGTCGTGTCGAATTGAGAAAGGACGTGCCCTGCGCATGCGGCGCATGTGCACTGACATTATAGCCGCGACGTATTCAAGCGGATAACTGTCCACATTTATATAAATGATGTGCAATCGAAAAAAGTTCTGATCATCCTTCGCATTTATTTCAACGAGTCGAAATGTGTCTGATAACCACGTCGTTTCAAACTAGCTACATCACTTACCGGAGAATAGGGATAATATTAGTTATATCTAAAGACCCCTGACATAATACCGGTAGTAATCTTGCATTTCATCACCGAATAAAGTGATCTCATGAGCCATCGTTTTCTTTAATTGTTGGTTGAATATTAGCATCGAATTAATCATTGCTTCACATTCGTATACTTTAAGGACTGTGTTGAATTGCTGGTCGTCGAATCAAGCTTTGTTTAAAATCAATTAAAGCGGATGCTAACACGATTGACTGCAGTTCATTTCTGGGTGTGAATCTCCAGAATCGCTCTATCGTATCGGCAGAACATCACTCCATGAAATGGCAAGTTATTTGAAAGTTTAAGCAATAAGAACAATGACTTATAACAATGCTATTATTTTTTGTCCGATTAATGCTTATATCTTATTTTACATTATTATACATTATTCCTTTTCCTTTTTCTTCTTCTCCTTCTTATTCCATTTCTTCTTCTCCTTGTTTTTATTCTTCTTCTTCTTCTTCTTCTTCTTCTTCTTCTTCTTCTTCTTCTTCTTCTTCTTCTTCTTCTTCTTCTTCTTCTTCTTCTTGTTCTTCTTCTTCTTCTTCTTCTTTTTCTTCTTCTTGTTCTTCTTCTTCTTCTTCTTGTTCTTCTTCTTCTTGTTCTTCTTCTTCTTCTTCTTCTTCTTCTTCTTCTTCTTCTTCTTCTTCTTCTTCTTCTTCTTCTTCTTCTTCTTCTTCTTCTTCTTCTTCTTCTTCTTCTTCTTCTTCTTCTTCTTCTTCTCACTCGTATTTTACTTATTATTCGTCTTCTAGTAGTAGAAGAAGCAGGAGTAGTAGTAGTAGTAGTAGTAGTAGTAGTAGTAGTAGTAGTAGTAGTAGTAGTAGTAGTAGTAGTAGTAGTATTTATACGATTAAGCCGTTCTCTTCATGATTCTGTAACCACAATATAGTTTGTTAGCCCACCAGATTCCCGTACACAAGGGGTTAATAGCATCACGGAAATAATCAGTACATTTATTACTATTTTAGTTACACATATTAATTGACAAATTTGTGACACAACACGATGTATTGTATAGTTATATCAATTGTTACATGTATATGTATAGTTAGTCTAGGTTCTATACTCTGTATACACCTTTCCCCCATATATCGCTTAACCCTGTGAACAGGTACGCCCGGTGAATCTGTTCGGATACAGAATATAGGTCGAAGACTTGGCAATGCGATGGAATTCGTGAGGAATTTCACGGCGGGCATTATAGTCTTCAATATGAGCTGCATTATGGACATTGTACTCTTTGAATAACAAAATAATGAACAAAGTGAGAATCCCGTTGTAAAATGATAATATGTTTCATTAGTGGGTGTATAAAAAGAGAAAACAACATTGATTACAAGTGTTTTACAATAAACTACTAAGTTTGAAGTGAAGATATTCGGCTGACATTTGTAATTTGGTATGCAAACACAGACTACGCTCTGAACCCCCTCGATATGTTCAACACAGTCGGTGCCCTGTCTATCACTCGCGATGGGCGGAGCTATTGCCAAGTCTTCCTATAATCTGTATCCGAACAGATTCACTGGGCGTACAGATTCACAGGGTTACGCGATATATGTGGGAAAGGTGTATACAGAGTATAGAACCTAGACTAATGTATAGTATGAATTAGGTGAAACCTTTGTGAATTCAAAAATTGAGAAGAGGAAAGAAAGATGTGAGAGAGGATGGTGAGTGTAAAACGATTCGCAGATTTTACACATTAACGGGATCTAGTAACTTTGTTGACATGTGCAAAATTATTATGTGATATGTCTACTGAGTGATGTGTGAAAATTCCATCGCATAAATGAATGTCATATGACCGATTAATGGGCGAAACTGCAAAGTGATATTCACTAACTCATTGCACTGATTTTGTGCACAGTTTAAATTATTCACTAGATATTTCAATTCCGAAGACTTCAACCATAACTACCTTTTTAACGGAAGAGAAATCCGGAAAACCGAACCCTGTCCCATGCTTCTATTGATAAATACAAATACAACAAGGTATGAGAAAATGTCCCCTTACGTTTTTTGTATTGATTTGTCAAATTATTTTGGGGCGCATGCCCCCCACACCTACGCCACTGATCCAACCCTAATCATAAACAACTAGCTGTACCCGCGGAAAATCCGCGGGTAAGAGAAAGACGATGATGACATAACGACATTTTAAAACTTTACTAAATATCCCACAGTCATCATTTAAATAATAAGACAAAATAGACTCGGCAATCCCACCCAACAACCCGTCGGGGCCCCGTCCAACGATACATCCGGCCAATGTATAACAAAATCATGATGGTTTAGTATCCAAGCAAAGTTATTCAGTTATCCCCCATATTTCATATGATCCATAATTTGTTCCGCTTGTATTAAAATAGACACAATAATATATGTTCGTGTTCTTGCTAATAAAGTAGCTTTGCTGCTCCCCCCCCCCCCCCCCCTCCCCGCGGCTTCAATTGCCTGAATGACAAATAACCCGTCGTGTCCCCTACACGTTTCATATAATAAACTAAGTTCTCCCGCGTATACCTTTGTTCATATGTTTGAAAGGAATAGTAGCTGTCTATACATGCATTTGCATGCTACATGAACAGATACTTCCCCCATCCATTCTACCCACACCCCCGATAATTTGTTCCGCTTGTATCAAATTAGATACAGTACACTATGTTCGTGTTCTTGCTAGCTTCGCCGCTGCCCCCCCCCCCCCCCCTGTGTCTCCAATTGCCTGCATGACACATAACCCGTCGTGTCCCCTAAACAATTCATATCCAAACTAAGTTCTCCCGCGTATACATTTGTTCATATTCTTGTGAAACCCGATGATATATTCCTTTGAAGGGAATAGGAGCCGTCTACACATGCATTGCATAATAAATGAGCAGATACCTCCCCCGTCCATTCTACCCCCACCCCAACCCCCCCCCCCAACCCCCCCCCCCCCAACCCCCCCCCCCCCCCCCCCCCCCCCTCGGCGTCTCCTCTGGTACTGCATGGTAGCTTCGTGGCTGACTTAATACATCTTCCCACAAGCTGGCGCAATTATAGTATCGCGTGTACGGTAGGGCGAATGAGATAGTGACCAGAGACGATGGTCAGCAGGTTAGTGAGCTATGCAAATAAACTACGATTCGGTGGGGTAATTAGATGACTGCGCGACCTGTATACACGGCTGTACAGCCATTGCGCGTTGTATAACCGCAGCTAAATTGAAGTTGTTGCATTTTGTCGTCGATGCACTTACAAATACGATGCCAATCGGCAATAGCGATCATTACCATACCATACGCGTAATATAAATATTGATATTTATTAAAACCTGGGTAGTTTCGCAACGTGTTATATCTAAAACGCTTTCTCAATATATTATTTGTTTTATCTACTCCAATTTATATTCTTATAAATACTTTTACGGCGATAAATCGTTAGTCAATGCTCGGCTTTTTAAACGGGCAATTGACATTGCTGACTTTCCCTTTTCTTCGATCTGGAGGACGACCACGGGGCGGGAGCGACGCTGGAATGCCTTATTGTCCTCCGCAAAACGTATATCCTTCGATCGCGACGGTCGGGGAGTCGCCGAATCCTCGGGGTGAGGATATCTCGAGTGGGAGGCGATTCGGGGGGTTGAAGCTTACCGTATTAATATAATAGATAAGCGTGATGATCATGCTTCGGGAAAGGTAAAGACAATGATTTTTTTGTTAAAGTTAAATTCAAAAACAAACAAAAATCAAATAGTTTGATTATAACTTTATTTATAAGTTAATTTATAGAATTTTTTTTTCATTAAATCATTATTTACAAATAACAACAATTTAATTACAAAATAATAATAAACATCCCTGGGGGGTGTTTCACTAAGATCCCAAGTCGAAATTGACACTAAGTTGGACTTTATGGCAAGCAATTTTTAGCTTCAGATTAATACAAAGTCAAGAGCCCAAATGCGAATATTTGAAACTTTCCAAAAACATTTACATCAATATCTTACTTTTATACAATTCTCTATGATAAAAGAAAATGATTTTATTAAACTTGTAGGCCTGTTTAATGAACTCGTTTAGGATTAAACGAAGAAACTTATGGCTACCATAATGTTTAAGTCCAACTTGGTGTTAAGTTCGTCTTGGGATCTTTGTGAAACACCCCCAGATCATTTCCTAAAAAAATAAGTAGCATCAACAATTAAAGGGGATGTACAGTTTTGGTCAAACATAATTTTAGTTACTGAAACTTGTTATCTTTAAAAACTAACGGTTAGAATTCAATGATTCTTGAATGGTAGTTAAACGGTTAACCCTAATAAGGCCAGGGAGGCCATTATGCCCCTCCCCCGGGGGTTTTCTGATTGTTCTGAAACGCGTAAAGATGTCGCACCGCCGCTTCGTGAACTTTCTTCTTTCGAGTCTTTGGTATCTTTTAAAATCAAATTTTCGAATATCGGACTTACCGTTACGAAGTCACGTGACGTTTTGTCTTTGCATGTCAGCCCGAAAATTGCTAAAAAAACATTAGTTATTTGGTCTTGTTCTTAGTTAAGGTGTTTGTTTTGGGGCTTAAAAAACAAAAACAATTAAATACATAAGTTAAATAAAACAACAAAGAAATACATAAGAAATTGTTAAAACGATACGAAAATTATGGAATAACGAAGCTTTTCCAATTGTGTTTCTATTATTATTATTTCAAGTTGTTGAAAGAATGCTTGTCAAGGACCATTTTTACACAGATACACCCTTCTGCCATATAAATGTGAACAAGTCCGTAGTCGCTATATTTTGGCGAAAGGGTGTTTCTCGAGATACGTGGAACTTATGCGTAGTATCGTCATGCTATCGTTTGGCAAAAAGAGTGTATCTCGAGATATTGCCGTACAAAATGATGGAAAGTAAACGCTAAATTATTTTAGCAGAAGGCTGTATCTATACAGAGCGTATACAAAAACAAAATATGAAAAATCTGTCAAAAATCTACATTTCAAAATATGTAGAAGATTTGTTCATGTCGATAGATGCCCAATTGTCACATCTATCAAGTGCCACTAACAAAACAAATGTTCGTTCACGCTTGGGCGAACACTGACTGTTTTTTGTCCAGAGTGTGAAAAATGACTTGCGCCAAATTGAAAGAAGAGGGAAAATTGTCGAAAATTGTCCACGACTATCCCCTCGCTTACAGGATTCTCAACCACTGGGTCTTGGCCTCGGTCTAAAAAATGTCGAAAATTCGCGGTCTCGCCTACGAAAATTGTCTAAGACTACTACCCCCACCCCCCCCCCCCCCCCCCCCCCCCCGCCGCTTACCGCATTCTCAACCACTGGGTCTTGGTCTCGAAAATTGTGGACCGGACCTGGCCTCGGTCTTGAAAATGTCGACAATTTGCGGTCTCGGCTGCGAACATTTTCTACGTCTACCCCCCCCCCCCCCCCCCCCCCTCCCGCTTACCGGATTCTTAACCACTGGGTCTTGGTCTCGGCCTCGAAAATTGTGGACTGGACCTGGTCTTGGTCTTGACAATTTTGCAGGTACTTCATCTCGGCTTCGAACATTTTCTACGACTATCCCCCCCCCGCTAGCTAGCAGATTTTTTTCTGAACCCCCCCCCCCCCCTCCCTCCCCCCTTCCCCTTTTGAAAAATACTGGGTACACCACTGGTGAATTTTCTGGCAAAAGCAATTTGTTTGAATGGTAGTACTTATTTGGACTGCTGGTTTAATTTTCCCTCTTCTTACAATTTGGCGCAAGTCATTTTTCACACTGTAGACAAAAACATGCAGTGTTCGCCCGAGGGTGAACGAACATTTGTTTTGTTAGTGGCACTTGATAGATTAGACTATTGGGCATATATCGACATGAACAAATCTTCAAAATGATTTTAAATGTAATTTTGACAGATTTTCAAAAGTGTAACGCTTTTTTTTAATACCCTCTGTATAGATACATTTAGTACGTCGCGTCGTCAAACCTATAAATCTGCTGTATAATTATGTACAGCGTGGCGTACTTTGCTGCAAAACATAGTAAGTTATGTTGTCGCTGGCTCTACCATCGTAGGATAAAGAACGTAAGCTTCAATTGAAGAGTTTGTTTCCATAACGTGTTAAAGGGACGGGCCCTCTTTTACAAAACGTCTGAACAGTTTACAGTTGACGGATGGGGATGAATGCAACACACACACACAAAACCAGATCGAACAACTCTGTAATTTTGATTCTACGAATGAAAAACGAATGCGTCCCTTCATCAAACTATATATCGGTCAATAACTGATTTAGCATTACATGTATATTACAACAATATTGTACTTATTCTTGTAAAGGTATTGTGAAGCCGACATTTGTAAAGGTATGTCACGGACATTTTTTTCAAAAATGAAGAATATATAATTACATGTAGTCAGTTTAAGCGAGGTTTGGTTATTTTGTTTAGTATTCGCTTATGCCGTTATTATTTGTGCGCGGGTCACGTAGCTAGCGCGGGTCACGTAGGGACCACGCATAGCAATGTGGTACTCCGTGGAATCCGTGTGTGAACTTTCTCACCGGTTGAATACACGTACAATTAAACGTTGGACGACGGTTTATTAGTTATAGGTCTATATCCCCACGAAAAAGAGATTTCAAGCCCAAATTTTTTTCAGGCATGCTGTTAAATGACATTTTCTTTCATATAAGACAATATCCTTGCAACTTTGGACATTTGGCTTGGAAAAGAGGAACTGTCCCTTTAAATCCACTATAAAGAAAAGGGAGAAAGGGAGGGTTTTTTATTTCACATATTTCCAATTTCTCTAATGCTTAGTTATTGCAACAAAAGAAACATCTTTATCATAGGATCACAAAACTACCCTTCGAAAAAATCTATGTTCCCTATAAACCTTTAATAAATATTAATTTGAATTTTCAAATTTTGTGGATTTAGCTGATTTTGGAAACAAACATAATGAACCTCCATAATTATTACAAATACAGAATGGGGATCTCGTTAACCCGAAATCTCAAGAACCCCGAGGGGGATTGTTGTCATACTTGGCCCAGGGGTGCACCATGACAAGTAGATGAACTAGTTTGATTTTGGGCGAGATCCGCCAAAGGTCAAAGGTCAATGAACTTTGTCTAAATATGCTATTTTTTGCCTCATTAACGCGTAATCTCAAGAACCCCTAAGTGGATTTTCATCAAACTTGGCACAGGGGTGCACCATGAAGAATAGATGAAACTAATTATATTTTAAGTGAGATCCACCTGAGGTCAAAAGTGAGTACGGGTTTGTAAGGAGAATAAAACAATGATATATAACACTGTAACTTTCAACAAGATTTCCAATTTACTCTATTATACAAAACTACACTTTATTCCGTATTATCAACATGACCACGCGATGCCTGTATTATGCTGATATAGGTAACGAGTCTTTTTAGTTGGTTGATATTATAGTCTTTTTGAATGATTTATGAATTAATGCGGGCAGCGGAAATTAATGTATCAGATAAATAGACAGACCGCTAAATATCCAATCATCTTAGTTGAGGAGTTTGCACCTTTTTTCCCATTCCATTTTCACACGATACAAAGCAGACCGCCGCGGTTCGGGTAATTATGGTAATGGCTGCCTAATCGCAAAGGTTAAACCGTGGAATTATAATTATCATTGTATACAAATGCATGGGTACAACTGGCATGATCAATTGAATTAGAAATTTGTTAATTATTTTTAAATTGTTTTCAAAGGCTTGTGCGTACAAACCTGTACTTTCATTATTTGTTTTGCACCCTTCTTTGATAAACTATTTTTTCTATCCCACATTTACATAATTTAGGGTAATATTCATCTTTCTTTGGAATGTCTTGGCATCAAGCCAGCAGATCATTATGAAACCCACTGCGACTCTCTTAATACACTGTAAACTTTCACACTAACATCAAAATAAAATATATATTTTTTAAACAAATAATTTATTATTTTTGTTTCCAAAATTCTAATGCAAATTAGCACAGATATACGATATATTTATTCGTTGTATCATATTCTATTGAATAGATGGTTTGTATTTATATAATGTTTCACCTCTTTTGCTGAAAGTTGCTAAATGAATTAAAAATAATTAAATGATTGCGTCATGGAATTCGTACCGGAAGTGAGAGAGAAATATATGACTGCCCCCAAACATTCGAATGACTTGGATACGTCACTGTTTGTAATATAAAGTTTTAAACTAATATCACTGTTACTTTCAACAAGATTTCCAATTTACTCTATTATACAACATTACACTTTATTCCGTATTATCAACATGACCACGCGATGCCTGTATTATGGTAATATAAGTAACGAGGCTTTTTTAGTTGGTTGAATTTATGATCTTTTTGAATGATTTATGAATTAATGCGAGCAGCGGAAATTAATGGATCATATAAATATACAGACGGCTAAATATCCAATTATCTAAGTTGAGGAGTTTGCCTCTGTTTCTATTCCATTTCATTTTTTTCACACGATACAAAGCAGACCGCCGCAGTCGGGCAATTATGATAATGGCTGCCTAATCGCGAGGGTACAACCGTGGACTTATAATTATCATTGTATACAAATATATGTGTACAACTGGTATGATCAATTTAATAACAAATTAGTTAATTGTTTTATATCGTTTTCAAAAGTTTTGTGCGTACAAACATGTACTTTCATTATTTGTTTTTGCACCTTTCTTTGTTCAACTATTTTGTCTATCCCATATTTACATAACTTACGTTAATATTCATCTTTCTTTGGAATGTCTTGGCATCAAGACAGCAGATCATTGTGAAACCCCTTTGCGACTCTCTTAAAGGGACATTCCCTCTTTACCAACAATTTCAAAATGCTTCAAATTTGGTACAGATCTGTATAATACTTGTATTATGCTGCGTATGAAATTTCATAGCCGTAGGTGCCATCATTCATAGCGATCACTGCTGTTGTGCAGATCTCTCTCGTTGTGCAGATCTCTCTCGTTGGTGGCGCTATCTATTATGGGTGGTAGGCATCACATTCATACCACATATAATATCAACAGCGAACGTAGAGGGAGCTAGACAGATTATTGTGAGGTTCGGTTATTAAACCGTCGTCCAACATTTTATTACTCTATAGGTAATTACAAAAATCATAAAATTCATAACTCCACCAAAATACATTGTCAAGTTCTAATCTTTTTAGAATACATTTTTAAAATCATGATCTATAATATTTGAGGTTAATAGGCTATGCCAACTTATATTTTTTAATTATTTTTGGCTTGCAAAGTAGGGAATGCCCCTTTAATACACTTTCAACTATTATGTTGTATAATTATCGTTCACACTAACATCAACATTAAAACAAAATGTTTAAAACAGATATTTCATTATTTTTGTTCACAAAATTCTAATGCAAATTAGCACATTTACGATATATTTATGAGTTGTATTAGATTCTATTGAATAGATGTTATGTAGGGTGCGGTTTGTTATTCCGAAGGTTCGTTATTTCGAAGGTTCGCTAGTCCGAAAATGTCATCGGGTTCGTTAATCCGAAAATGAAATAGGGTTCGTTAATCCGAAAATGAAATCGTGTTCGTTGTTCCGATTACTATGACATATCACACACGTAATCCCTCGGTCAATTATCAATAGAACCAATTATCAATAACCAACTAATGAAAATGCAAAACTATAATTTCGGGGGAAGTTTGTTGAAGGCAACAAGCGATGATATTCGGGCACCGCCCACCCCCGCTTCCCCTCCCATGGAAAAAGGAGACATGAATAATTGCCTTTATTGTGTTGCTGTTGCTGTGTTGCTGTTCCCCCCGAAATATTTGAGGTGGGGGAGGGGGGGGGGGGGGGGGAGGCCTATATTATTATCCCCCCCCCCCCCCCCATATTTGGGGTTCAGAAATATAAAATAACATGAAAATGACGGGCATTGCCCCCTCTTATTCACTATGTGCAAGTTTGATACAATAGTCTTCTTTAAACCACTTCTTGCGAGTGCTTAACTGCCCAAATCCAAAGATTTGTTGGGGCAGCGCCCCAGTGGACCCCCATTGAGGCCTTCTGACCCTGAGTCCTCTGTACACACTTATTCAAGATTTCTTGCTATGCCGACTAAAATTGAGCTAACCTTATAATAACTTACTATTTAATAGCTAACTATTTTACTATATACATACTTAGATACAACATCTTTAGTTATGGACACCCATTGAGATTCTAAATGTTGATATCGCTTGACTGATTCCATTCAGGGTTCCATCAGGGTAATTGCAATAAACAGCTAGCTAACGGGGGCTCTGCCCCCTGGGCCCAGGCAGGGACTAAATAGCGGGCCCTTTACACTACACGCCTTCCCAAGGGTTTCTTGCCAAAGTGCTCACCAAGTGTGCTACGGGCACACAATGCCCCTTGACTTTAGATGTCATTCGGTTAAAAAAATAGTCCCCCCCCCCCCTCTCATTATACACTGTATACGCTCCCTAGTTAGTCGCTTCGCTCCCTCGCCGAAGATCATCCTCCCCCATTGCTAACATAAATAATGATGATGGAGACTATACAACTACATATAACATGACGCAGTGGCGTAGCCGGGTCGGACGCATTTGGGGGAATGCGAATGTTTGGGGGCACATCTCATGTATTTATGATTTTTTTTAAACAGATTTCTCCTCTTGTTTGTAATTGTTTGGCAAATTATTGGGGGCACGTGCCCCCTTCTCCTACCCCCCCCCCCCCCGATAGCTACGCCACTGACATGAGGACCAGTGTAGCTAATGTCACTCTCGCAAATTATATCTTACTAGTACAATTTCAATAAATTAAGTGTTAATAAATAATCAAGTATCGGTATATTTTCATGTTTTGCAATTACTACTGATCAAGTTTCAATCGAAAGCGATACTTTCTATAAGTCATTAGACTAATGATTTAAAATGAACTCTTGTATCTAACTGGACCAAAGTGGAGGCGTATCTAAGAGGGGACATCAGGGGCTCCTGATACCCCCCTCCCCCCCCCCCCCCCCCCCGTTTAAGTTGCAAAAATTAACAAATAGCATCGGTGAACAAGTACATGACAATTTTAACACGGCAATCAATATAGCTTTCTTGACAGTTTCGCAAATGACATTTCACTGATACAATTTCATAAGAGGGAGTATTGTCAAACTGTAGTAGCTTCAGATAAAATTAGATAAGTGATGGTATATGTAAACACTATGACACACACGTCACCACTGGTTAATTATCAATAGAACCAATAATCAATAACCAATTAATGACAATGAAAACTCTATTTTCGGGTGAACTTTGTTGAAGGCAACAATCGATGATATTCGGGCACCGCCCACACCCGCTTCCCCTCCCATGAAAAAAAGGAAATATGAACAATTGCCTTTATTGTGTTGCTGTTCCACCTGAGAAGCCACGTGCCATTAAGTCTTTCCTATTTTAAGTGGCTCGTTGAGTGCAATTAGATAATTGCATGTAATATTAACACGACGATCTATATAGCTATTGTCACTCTTGCTAATTCACTTTTAATGATAGTGTTTCATTACATGGAGTGTTGCAACTCCATGGTGATGAATATAAAATGCCTATTCATGAACAATGTTGGTTTATTATTCACACATTATGGCATAGCAAACGCGTACACGTTTTGCATACTTTTGAAGGAAGTACCTCCTCTTATCTACAAAGTGGTAGGTTGATACGACATTAATTACCTACAACTAAATCATGATTAGTCACAGTTTTTAGATTTAGTTTTTAGTATGAGACGTGACTAATTAAGAACCTTACGCAACAATTTACTTTTGACGCTACATTTATTAAAAACTTAAAAGTGTATGAAAACGAGACTAAGTCATGAGATCACACATAGTGCACAGAAAATAGTCACGAAATGTCAAGTCCCGCACGAATTTCTCGCGATGGCTAGCCTAAAGTTCAAAATATCAAAGATGAATAATCAAAGAAGATTAAAAACACCGTCCTCAAGTGAGCAACTTAATACGTAAAAAGTATAGTATTTCATTATTGTAAGCTTATTTGCTGGTATATTGTTTTGAGTAAAATGAGTTAGTTTAATGTGTTCAGGTCGATATCTGGCTCGGGATCAATCATGAATTGTGCTTACATTGCATCAATGGCCTGCACTCAATGGCCATTAATATTTATTTGTTGGCGTTTCGTAGAAATTACCCAACATATCTTGTAATGATCTTCATAGATAAGAGGGCTACATAAGTATGCAAAATGTGATTACGTCACGGTGAACGTGACGTGTTAAAGTGACAGATCGTTGCAAGGCCCACTCACAAATTCTCAATAAAGAGAAAC
This sequence comes from Echinarachnius parma, assembly GCA_037951105.1. Classification (NCBI taxonomy): domain Eukaryota; kingdom Metazoa; phylum Echinodermata; class Echinoidea; order Clypeasteroida; family Echinarachniidae; genus Echinarachnius; species Echinarachnius parma. Next base: position 36,478 of record JBAMJV010000636.1, read on the forward strand.
TAATTTATATAATGTCTAGTCTAATTAACTGCAATAAGCTTTTTATTGTATACTGGACGAAGGAAATAGGCATAGCCGAGGACGGGGTGGGGTTTGGGGGCGGGGGCACCTTGCTTACCTCACCTATTCATTTCGTTGCCTACGAAAACCTGATGGGTTAATAAGTAGATGCTATTTGGAGATTATAATATCAAGCAGGAAACAGGTATATTGCTAGCATAAATAATGGTGATGGAGACTATACAAGTACATATAACATGACGCAGTGGCGTAGCCTGGTCGGACTGATCGGGGGGCAGGCGAATGTTTGGGGGCACATCTTATGTATTTATGCATTAAAAAAAAACAGATTTCCGCTCTTGTTTTGTATTTGTTTGGCAAATTATTGGGTGGCGTAGCATGGTCGGACTGATTTGGGGCACACCTTATCTATTCATGTTTTTTAAACAGATTTCCCCGTATGTTTAGTATTTGTTTGGCAAATTATATGAGGCACGTGCTCACTGCCCCCCCCCCTTTTTTTTAGCTACGCCACTGACCCCCCCGTAGTTACTCCACTGACATGACGACCAGTGTAGCTAATGTCACTCTCGCAAATTACATTTCACTGGTAATTTTTAATTAAATTAAGTGTTGTCAAGTTGTGGTATTTTTATATAAATACCAATAATTGCATATTTGTATACAAAATGTCTAGGTATATATTTCACATATTGCCATTACTACTGATCAAATTTCAATCGAAGGCAATACTTTATATAATTCCGTAGACTAATGATTTAAAATGAACTATTTATATCACTATCCAAGGCACACTCGCGTACCTAGGAGGGGCCATCGAGGGCACCTGCCACCCCCCCCCCCCCCCCCGATTAAGTTGCAAAAATACTGAATATCAACGGTGAGCAAGACCAAGACAAATATAACACGGCAATCAATAACGACTTGTTGAGGGTATCGCACATTATATTTCAATGAACAAATTCCATCAAAGTGAATATTGTAAAGCTACGATACCTTCAGAAAGTGTAGGTATATTTTAACATTATTAAAAGCAAACACGTAACTACTGGTCAATTATCAATAGAAATAACATAATTTATATTTTTGTACAGTAATAGTTACAATGAGCTATTTTTTTTAATTTTCTGACCGATATGGCGTTGATCAATGAGGAGAGTGAGTGTCGTGTGTATTGACTTAGGTACGTCGACACTTGGAGGTCGTAGGTATGAGCCTATATAAAACCGTCACAAGTACTCTTTAGGAAGATACTCTGCCCTCATGTGCTGCTCTGTATCATGTTTGCACCTTTTTATCATCCCTTGTCTAAATTGGCATAATTTCTCTTCTCACACACTAACAAAATATAAATAAAGTCAACCTGCCAATGCGACCACCTGTCTATATCGACCACCTGCTCATAACGACCGCTCTCTGGTCCCCCCGTGAACAAGTCATGTGTTAAGCGACCTGCGTAATGCGGCCACCTGCCTAACGCGACCAGCGACCACCCTACTTGGGTCCCGACACACATATACATCTGTGTATAGCGACCACAAAATTAGCGCTTGAGCGCCCAATGCATCAAATATCTTGCCTCTGGTCGCTCAAGGCTCCAATTCTGAACATGTCGATGCATAAAACAAGCTTTTAAAATGACAATGAATTTCAGACAGACGCTAAATTACCGACAAAAAGTGCTTCAACTAATAAACAAATAATATTCAAGCTCTTCAGTACCTGGTGCTGATACAGATATTCGTTGAACAAAGGCACTTACACTACATCACAACATCACAACAAATTTTAATCGCCGAGACGGAGTTTTTCTCACTCTTTTTAATGATAATTCTTGCGCTCCTTGCATATCACTTCAGAATTCTATAGAAAACTATACTGTGCATTAGCGTAGCTGATTCTGTCATGATGAAAAACATAATAAATGGCACATTAACACATTTTGTAATTTCAATTTAACTTGAAAGATAATACAAACATTTGATATCATTTTAAATATAACGCCATTGATATATAATTTCAATTTTGTTGTGGTTATTCATGCAACAAATACCAAATGTAACTAACTATCGAAATGTGCGTGTACAGATGTCAATTAATTACACATGTGCATATAGTCACGATATGCGACCATAAATTCAAAATGGCCGCCATCCTGTATAATGCGACCAACCGTCTATAGCGACCGCTTTTTCGCCGGTCCCTTGAGTGGTCGCTATAGACAGGTTTGACTGTAAACAACAAATGTTATAGCAAGTAAACTGAACAACTCAACTACATTACTATTATACCGTTTGAAAGGCGTTTCGCATGCGCATTACGCCCGCTGGTATTGGATATTGACGTCGAGTTAGAACGGACGTTCCCTGCGACGCATGCGCACTGATATTAACCGCGACGTATTTTTCACATGTATATAAATAACTTGCCATCGAAAAGTGTTCTGATCATCGTTCGCATGTATTTCAATGACTCGAAATGTGTCTGGAACCACGTCGGTTCACCCTGGTTACATCACTTACCGGAGAATATGGATAATATTAGTTATCTAAAGACCCCCGACACAATACCGGTAGTAATCTTAAATTTCATTACCGAATAAAGTGATATCATGTGCCATCGTTTTCTGCACGGGCGTAGCGAGTTACGTAATACCTATTCAACTGGGGGGGATGTAATCCGATGAATGAATAGCTCATCCCCCCCACTTGAATGGGTATCAATGTCATGTCTACGCCCGTGGTTTTCTGTAATTGTTGGTTGAATATTAGCATCGAATTAATCAGCGTTTCACATTCGTACACTATAAGGATTTTGTTGCATAGCTTGTCGTCCAATCAAGCTTTGTTTAAATACAATTAAAAGGGTTGCTAACGCGACTGACTGCAGTTCATTTCTGTGCGTGGATTTCTAGTATCGCTCTATCGTATCGACAGTACATCAATCAATATAATGGCAAGTTATTTTAAAGTTTGAGAAAAAAAGAAAAAAATACTTATTACAATGCTATTATTACTTGTTCATATTTATGTTTTAATATTTTGGTATGTTATTATATATTATTATATTATTTTGTAAGTATATTCGTTTTTCTTGTCCTCAATCTTCTTCTTTTCCCTTTTCTTCTACTTTTTTTTCTTCTTCTTCTTCTCCCTTTTTTCCACTTCTTCTTCTTCTTCCACTTCTTCTTCTTCTTCTGTTCTTCTTCTTCTTCTCTTCTTCTTTCTTCTTCTTCTCTTTTCTTCTTTCTTCTACTTCTTTCTTCTTCTTTCTTCTTCTTCTTCTTCTTCTTCTTAATTCTTCTTCTTCTTCTTCTTCTTTCTTTCTTCTTTTTCTTCTTCTTCTTCTTCTTCTTCTCCTTTTCTTCTTCTCTTTCTTCTTCATTCCTTCTTCTTCTTCTTCTCTTCTTCTTCTTCTTCTTCTTCTTCTTCTTCTTCTTCTTCTTCTTCTTCTTCTTCTTTTTCTTTTCTTCTTCTTCTTCTTCTTCTTCTTCTTCTTCTTCTTCTTCTTCTTCTTCTTCTTCTTCTTCTTCTTCTTCTTCTTCTTCTTCTACTACGTCTTCTTCTTGTGGTAGTAGTAGTAGCAGCTGGAACAGCAGTGAAGTAGTTGTATCACTTATAGCAGTAGAAAAGGTAGTAAACGTAGTAGTAATAGTGTAGTAGTAGCAGTAGTAAGTAGTAGTAGTAGTAGTAGTAGTAGTAGTAGTAGTAGTAGTAGTAGTAGTAGTAGTAGTAGTATCGTGAAGAAAATCGTGAAAGCGGAGCCAAAATCGCCGTCTTCAACTGTTCAAAACAATCGCCACGCCACGACGATTTTCACCAAAAATCATTGTATTTACCGTTGCATATTCGTGTCATGTCGTTCCACATCGTTGCAATTCGTTGCGCCTCGTATCGCTTCGTTGTGAAGATTGCCGCTTTCTGTTTTTGAACTGACCATGGGCGTAGAGACTTACGTAATACCTATTCATCACGAGGGGGGGGGGGGGGGGGGGGGGGAGGGGGTGAATGAATAGATTATCCCCCTGTTGAATGACAGATCTACGCCCATGGAAGTGACTCAAACAAGATCGAGTGTTCATATTGTGCACTGCCCGATTGTTCCATACAAAGAATGTGAGGAAATTGTTGCGACATGGCGATAGTTTTGATCAGTTTAAAACATTCGTTGTGCTAACACGATTCATGTCGTTCTTCGCGATGCGCAACGGTTCGAAGAACGAATTACAACGACTCGCAATGAACTACAACGACTCGCGACGACTCAAGCAATTTTCTCCACGAATGATAATTCGTTACGAGTCGCCGTAAAAATCGCCACTATGGGACCACAACTTTTTTTCTGCCACGATTTTTCTACCGCAATGGTTAAAGACAAAAGAAGGACGAACTGACTCGTCGAACAACGACGAAGAACGAATATTCGTCTTGAATCGCCGTACAATTATTCCCAATTCGTTGTTAAATCGTGGCTCAATCGAGTCGATTCGTTCTAGTAAATCGTTGCGAGTCGTTGCGAGTCGCCGTGAAAATCGTCAGTATGGGACTGGGCCTTAACCCCATATACTTTGTAAATATCACACCAGATTCCCGTACGCAAGGGGTTAATAGCATCATCACCGAAATAATCAGTACATTTATGACTATTTTAATTATTGATATTTATACAATAGGAATGAAAAGAACATGTTAAATGTTATGCGACCTATGTTATAATAATATCAATGATTATATGCATAGTATAAATTAGGCGAAACCTTTGTGAGTTCAAAGAGTGAGAAGAGGAAAGAAAGATGTGAGAGAGGATTGTGAGTATAACACGATTCGTAGATTTCACACATTAAAGAGATATATTAACTTTGTTGACATGTGCACAAACTGAAGAAGGGTTCATAAAATGTATATATGTTGCTAATGGGATATGTCTACTGAGTGATGTGTGAAAATGTCATGGTTAATGAGTGTCATATGACCGAGTAATGAGCGAAAATGCAAAGTGATATTCACTAACTCATTGCACTGATTTTGTACGCAGTTTAGATTCTCCACTAGATAATTTCAAATCCTAACACTTCAACCATAAGTATCTTTTTAACCGGAGAACAACTCGGAAAACCGAAACCTGTTCCATTATATTGTTTTTTCTCAATTTGTGTTTCAAATATATCTTTTTAATTACATTTTTCAAATATACTTATGTAGCTGTCTATCTGGTCGACTGCAACAGAAAGTGTACACTGCCAGATGTTTTAGATTCGAATTCGAACTGCTTTGTTTGTTTAATCCTTTTGCACAGGTTAATTAGACATGTCAACCTTTACCAGAAAAAAAGTGCCATCATTAGTCTTTCCGAACAGCCAAGTAATGGCCTGTAAAACAAATATTTGCTTGTATTCAATTAATAAGATGCCAATCATGGAATACATTCACACATTGTGTCTTAAACATGTTTTGATTTTTCAAGTTAAAATCTGTTATTAGTGTGTTGAGATTCTCCTGTCTTAAAAACATGAGGTTGTTCAACTTTCCATTACAACAAAATATATATTTTCAGTATTCTAAAACGTGGAAGTTGCCCTTTCAAAAAATATCAAACTCAGGTTTGTGCGCATAAGTATGATGCATACACAATTGGCATGAAATATTCGTAGGTAACATGTAATTTACTGTATACGTAGGTAACACAAACTTTGTCCACAGTGACTGTCACGAAATATGGGGCTCCCTTGTCAGCTTCAAGTGTTAAAAACATTGACATTATAAGTGGTTTCCTGAAAACAAACATGTGAAATGTTAACATTTAAACCAGATAATATGAATTTGTAATGTCGATCAAGTATACCCACACCATTGACATTGCAAACATTTTGTAAACAAAATGTAAAGCCTCTTTTTTACTCGATTTCTAAATGTTTCACAGGATTCATGTTGGAGGTTGTTCGTTCGACTAGTTGTCACAGCTACAATGATCATTGCAGTTGGTACGTATAATTATGTATCGGGTGGTATTCACTTACTAGTGGCACAGTCTTCATAAAAAAACACGTACTTTATACCAATTACGACCATACTTCCACTTTATTTCTCTGATCGTTTCTCTCTTAATCGCAATAATGATTATCAGGTTTATGCGTTTTTGTCAATACGCCCCGCTTGCACGACTCAACCAGTGGTCTCGGCCACGTTCGGTCTAGAGTCTGGAGGTCGCTTTTTGTGAAGACAGCCCTGTAACATAGCGATTTAAATGTGTGTTTTTTACCATTCAGGCATCATTGAATTATAACTGTTAGTTGTTAATGTTAACTTAATAAAATACTTAATAAAAGTTTAAGTTACTAACATTTTGTTTGACCAGAACTGCACTCTCCCTGTCAAGTGAATATTTTCCTTACAAATGAATTACTTTGATCGAAAGATTGAAGTCCACTTTATTTGCATATATGTGTGCTGATGATCTAAAATTGCCTACTTAATATTGTATTACAATTTGAATGCAGCTAAGTTAGCTGAGTTTCTTGTAAACTACGTATATAAACATAAATAATTCATAAATCATCAGGACGATTTTGACTTTCGCAGAGTCTAGTCATCTTTCTATTACGCTGTCCATGGACTTGAACTGCGACCTTTATGTTAGGATGAATAAAAGTGAATGCAATACATGGCAAGTCGGATATCGATCTGGTGTATTACAGTGCACGCTCGCTACGCGATCCATTAAAGAATCTTGTATCAATTAAATATAGATGGGAATTTCAACGGAAAGGAATATTCTCATAACAAAAATGAATACAAGTTGATTAAAGGTATTTCTCCTAAATCAAAAGGACAACACAACATTGGGAGACGAATTTTAAAATATAAAGTCATACATAAAGTGTCCACCCTATCAATCTGACTATCTTTACGATGCGGATCCAAGCGGTGACAGGACGGACACCAGGGATGCACCCCCATGATTTATCTTCGTCTGAAAATACAAGGTGTTTAACGAAAGTGCCATTGTAAAAACAAGTGCATTTTCTCTAGCTCGAGTCCAACGTGCCCAGGTTGACATACAGATGAACAGGAATGCACCGATTCGTCCACTATATGCATTAGCTTTGTCGGAAGATACATGACGTGTTTACCTATACCAAAAACGGCATTGTAAATACAAGTTAATATTTACGCATCTTCCTCGCTTGCTAATGCCCCCTTTTTCTGTCACACATATCATCTTCTCTAGCTCGAGTCCATCGCGCACAGGAGCACCAAGGGGTACAGGATGAGAAACAGGGGTTCACCGATTCGATCCCTAAGGATGAGCTTTGCCGGAAGATCCCAGACAGGAGGGGCGGGATGATACAACCAGTCGTGAAGGTGAAGTCCATGGATCCAACCATTCTGCCGGGGATGAGACACTTCTCATGTGAAATTCCAGGTGATTAAGTCCCTCTTGCTGATGTTGTTGTTTTGTGGCGTCCTTTCCTAACGGCTGCACCGCTCTGTCGCTCTCTGATTTTGTGTAATTATTTGCTGAATTGTGTATCTTTCTACTGCGACTACATTTATTTTTCCTTTTTTTATTTTGTTACTTCTGATCTGTACTGATTTGAGACTGTATTGGATCATGAAAATGCATTTTAATTGCTGCTAAGACCTACTTGTCTAAGGATGTAGGTGGCTAATGGATGTAGGTCCGCAGGCCAATCGTATAATTAATGTTGAACCAGATATGTGGCTTACATGAATTCCTCATAGGAATTTCGTGAATATCTATTTAAAATATCCTGCGATTGATATGTCTAACATATACAACAGATGAAAGATACATTTTGGATATTTTTTTAAGAATATTAGATTGAATGTTAACATTTGTAGAGAAAGAAGCCTATCGTTATTGTTATTATCACTTTTAGTATTATTATCATTATTATTATTATTATTATTATTATTATTATAACAATAATACAAATTATTATTATTATTATTATTGACATCTTTCTTACAGCACGATTCTAAAGGCGGGTAAATTACCATGGACCAAGCGATAGCAAATTACCTATCAGGCTATTCTATGGCTATTCTAGTATATTACAATTAATATAATTGTTATTATTATATTAGTAGACTTAGTAGTAGTAGAAGAAGAAGTAGTAGTGGTAGTAGTAGTAGTAGTAGTAGTAGTAGTAGTAGTAGTAGTAGTAGTAGTAGTAGTAGTAGTAGTAGTAGTAGTAGTATTAGTAGTAGCAGCAGCAGCAGCAGTAGTAGTAGTAGTAGTAGTAGTAGTAGTAGTAGTAGTAGTAGTAGTAGTAGTAGTAGTAGTAGTGGTAGTATTAGTAGTAGGAGTAGTAGGAGTAGTATCATTCTTATTTCTATTTATGATTATTTTCTTGAATAAAATGTTTTTCTCAAGCAGCACACTACATTTTTCGTTCATATTTTAGCATGCCTATCCAACCCCTGTCGCAGTGGAGCGACCTGTACGGAAATCGTCACTGGCTACAAGTGTTCTTGTGCGGTCGGTTTCACCGGGTTTGATTGTGAAACAGAAGCTAGTAAGTTCCTCAACGTATTCAAATCATAATGTTATAATATTCAAGACGTGCATGTTTCATCTCTGCACTTTCCTTTGCTTAGCATGTAAAGAAGACGGAAATTACGTTTTTCATATTATAGTGAGTTCTGCCATTCTATGTCATCGTGGTACCGTAAACAAACTGTAAGGGTTTGTTTACAGTACCACGATGACATAGAATGGCAGAACAGACATGATATTCTTTATTGGAGAGACCATAACAGGACTGTGGTAGTCCTGTAAAGGTTGTTTTGTATTCCCTCTTGGGCTTTTAGCCATGAACTGTACAACAACACATGTTAGAATACTCATCGATTGGACTGCTGGGGACTGCAGCATAGGTAGTTGATGTATTTGTCTGAAGAATTTCGTTGGAAATCGCAATATGTTGTCAAATTTAGGTTTTTGCGGTATTTGCGTTTAAAGATATAATATTTACCTCGCTAACTGGAATTGTGTTGTTATATTTTTTTTCTTTGTTTCGTTGAAGCAATTCAACCTGATATATTACACACTATAAGAGAATTTACGATACTTTCAATAAGAATAACTTGATAATAGCTATGGAATCATTTCAAGAACATTATTTGTTGTTAAAATAACGGCTTTGAAACTGTCCTAACTGATTAAAGCGACTGGGTTCTAAACGCTACTAATATACAGTAAAAATGGTTTCTTTGTATCCATATACATAGCCAGAGACGGGTGTTAGATCAACCCCTGCATACATGGCCGGTGTAACAGCACAGTGAATAGTTTCAACACGCAAAATGTACATACCACCTGTAATAATTTTGTGAGAAGATGACATCTTGAAATGAATATTGGTTAGGATATTGTGAGCAGTTGTTTAAGGGGGTAGTTACTTTTTGTGTTCGGGTTATAACGTAACCACCCGCAATGTATATCCTGTGTTACCATGCGAAATGAAAATCGTGTTGAGATTGTAATGCGTAATAGTAGCAAGATTGTTTTCTTATTCCATAAATTCGCAGAATGGAAGTGTTACAATGGCAAGTGCTATCATGTTGGCCCGGATATAATTAACGGGACCGAAGCACGCGACTACTGCCGCGGCCTCGGCCCGATCACCATCAACGCAACCACGCACAGCGTATCCCTTGTATTTCCAAGCTCTGCGGACGAGACTGATGACATCAAAGCATTCTGCCAGTCAGTGTCTGGCCTCGCTCAGAATTGTGGACCTGGTGGAGAGTATGGACTTACTTGGATAAACTGCCATCGCAGAGGGAACGAAGAGTTCGTCTGCGAGGCCGATGCAAACGGGACGATCTCCGATTATAGGGGTGAGTAATTGTCATGAATCACCTCCACAAAATCAAAACAAACATCAAGACTAACACAGCAACGTCCTTCACTCACATAAAAACATTATGGAAATAACGAAAATTACTCAATAATGAATGGCAGTGGAGGGATCTGAGGGATGTTTCAGCCTTGAACTTACATCGCGTAACACAAGTAGGCCCCGTTTCAAAAAGAGTTGCAGTCGATTGTAATATCAGAAAGTGTGCCCAGTTTACCTAATACAATTTGCGCATTTAGTCATATTTAATTGCAACTTTAAAATCGATCGCAACTCTTTCTGCAAACGGGCTTTAGTCTTTTTTCAGACATTATACATTAGTATCAAATCTTCATTATAGTTATTATGACACAACAGACATCCGTGTTCAACAAATATTTTACATTTTTGGTTAAATGGCCTCGCTGACTTACACATTTAGTCACAATCTAAATTAGTTTGAGTTTTTGAATCGGACGAACTGCATGGATGTATGATGTATTGTATACAATGTACTTCTTTGAATGTGTTACAAAAGGATACAAACACAGCACAAAAGGTAAGTCTTAGACAAAACTAGACAGAAACAGACCAAATGTATTTACAGTCCTGATAGTTATGGTACACAGTTTGTTGTGCATATCAAAGATGGTAGACGTTTGTCAGGACAGGTGATAGACGGAGAGGCAATTGCGATTGCATTGTGGGGTTTAATAACGTTTATTGCAATTCGAAACGATACATTTCAAACAACGATGGATTTCTCGCACTTTTATATTGTTTTACATTTTGCATTCATTCCCACAGCATGGATCCCAGGCGAACCATCCAATGGTGAAATTGAAAAATGTGTCCACTTGAAAGAGGATGGCTGGAATGACACAGGTTGCAACTGGGAGTTTGCTGTCATCTGTCAAATGGTGATGTAGGATGCAATTTCAATAAAATTGTCAAATTTACACCGAAATCCAAGTTTAAAAAGTGTAGTACAAATATATTTAAGTAGTCTGTAATTCTAAGGGGATAGATTGTTTCGGTTTATCTAAGTTTGAGTGACTAGTTAATAATAAAAATGTGACGTTTTAAAAGTTATTTCAAGCATTTAATAGACATGGTAGAGTAGCTATTAATAATTTACGATAACATCTGCGTTCACTTAAATATAATATAACGAAGAATAGCAAAATCTGCAATTAAAAAACATTGTGGTCATTTAGTAAGTAGAGAGTGACTTCAAGTAAAATTCTCACATTTACACTGCAATACGAGTTTCAAAATGGTAGTACAAATATATTTGTATAGTCTGTAATTCTCGGTTTCTGGAAGTTTAGTGACTAGTTAATAATACAAATTTGAGGTTTTTAATAGTAATTTCAAGCATTCGGTAAGGTAGCTAAAAATAATTTACAATAATATCTGTGTTCACACATATCTATATGTTTCTCGCATCACATACATTAAAGTAATGTTCAAATTGATCAAAAGCGATTATTAAGTATGGATTATGTGCCGTATAGTAATTTGATTGCATTTAGTATAGTGCAATACGTAATGCGATCTCTATTCAATTGAATAGAATATAATATAATATATTATAACACAAACTGCAATGTACTGGAACGTCCGTCATCTGTGCAGATGAGAGTGAACGTCATGAAATTTGTCAAGTTAACAATTTTGAGAAAATGAGTGTTCAAAGTCTAATAAAGATAAAATGTTTGATTTTACTGTCATTCTAAGAGGACATTTTTTTTGTATAGATGTTAAATAGTGACTAATCTTGTTTCGTGCTCGATTATTGGCATTAATAATGAGATGTCGTGCTTGTGGAATAATTTCAAAATGTTGTATGAATTGACTATTTGAGCAATAATATGCGACGGTCTAGCTGTCAATCACCAAGGACTCACTTCTCCCGCATAATGTGCAAACCACGTCGCACGCGAGTTCGAGTGGGTAGCTATGGGAATTCAAGCAAGCGAGTACGGGCCAAACAAGCTGTGAAATGTTGGCCCAATCTGAGCCGCGTGTATGGCACTTTCCTTATATTCCTGCAGTTAACGATGTTATTGTTAGGATGTTACCATATAAAACCTCTTGTATACAATTTCAACCATGTTGATCAGTTAGAAAATGCAGTTAGAAAAACGCGAGGGTCAATTAGGTCTTACAGCAAGGCAATTCAACTGAAAGGGTTGACAAGAGAGCAACGTAAACTGATAAATTATATTATGTCCATTCAATTTCGCTGATTATGTCACTGCAGCTATATGTATATCTTGTAGTTAAATTCAAATTCGTTTCTTAGCATTTGAATTGGTGTAAACATCATTCGAAAAAGGCGTTTCTTATTATTCAAAATTGTCTTTCAATTTAAATCGTTTGTGTTAGTATGTAAATTGTAATGCTGATAGTGTGGTCTTGCTGAATATGTCGTTCAGATTGAATGCAACTAGTGCTAAAAACACTTGACTGAAAAGCTCATATGAATGAACAGATTAAGAATGCGAATGAATAGTTTGACAGAATAGTGGCCTTGCAAATCTTGAACATGTTGAAGGGGGATTATAGTTTTATCTTAAAGGGATCAAGTAACATTGTCACAATCCAACAAACTTTTCTTAGAACTTGAGCAGTTCTCACATCCCTCGTTGTATAAGCATTACCAATACAAGCATGGACCAGGTTTCGCTTTTCCTAATTTCTCTTCCGTTAAAAAGAGATATGTATATGATTGAAGCATTCTGGTTTGGCATTATCCACTTGATAATTTAAACTTTGTACGAAGTCAGTACAACGAGTAAGCAAATATCACTCTGCATTTTCGCTCATTAATCGGTCATAATTATGACTCAGTGGACATATCAGATTACAGAAGTACAAATGTTTATCAGCCCTTCTTTATCTTGTGGACATGTCAACAGAGTTACTATATCTCTGTAAGGGCTCTTATATTTTATTTATTAGTTTTCATGTAATGAACTGTAAAATATAATTTCAAATCAGTAGGTCTTATCTTTATAAAGATATTAATAAATACAAATTATCATGTAATGAACTGTAAAATATAATTTCAAATCAGTAGGTCTTATCTTTACAAAGATATTAGTAAATACAAATTATTACCTTATTATATTCGTCATTGTTTTGTAAAGATCTGGTAATGCTTTTTTTTCCCATTAATATTAGTAAGTACTGTATACAACTATGTTTCTACTTCGTTAGATATGCCGATGTATTTCTTGATCATTCGAATGTGTCAATTTGTAGCTTTTTTGTTAATCTTAGAATAAGATTATTAAGTAAATTGTAAATAATTTAACATATAAGTTTGTTTAATATACTTTGTAAAGCGCCAAGAGATAACTTTATATTAGGCGCTATATAAATCGAATATATTATTATTATTATTCAGTATTGAACTTGTTAGATAACATTTCGAATAAGTGTAATCAAGAAATATATAAAGCAAATACAATGTTACATAATTGCTATCTATATAAGTATGAATAGGTAAACAATTTTAATTGAATTTTATTGTATAAGGTCATGTGGATTTTACTTGTTTGAATTAGCACGAACATTTCAATGTTGTAGCTAAGAAATGGCATTGTAATAAAGCATTGTAACCCTATTAAGTCCTAACCCCCTCCGCAATTTATCCACCGTTACGAAGTAATGTGACCGTTTGTCTGAAAGGGATAGAACATTGGTTATTTGATATTTTCATTGTAGGTGTTTGTTTTGGGGTTCGAATCAGTTGAATTATAGTTAGAAATTTACAAAATATATATATAAAATAAGTTATCAAAACCATGGAAAACATAAGGAATGACCTTGCTCATCCGATTATGTAAATATGAAAAAACGAAAATACCATATTATTTCACGGCGTTTGGCCGTTACACGGCTGAGATCTTGGCACCCCCCCCCCCCCCTCCCCCCCCCCCCCCCCCATAACTCAAGAAGATAGAACTCAAATATCCCGGCCTTGTAAGGGTCAATGCAGTAGTTAAAGTGTAGGTGTAAGTTAAAGTATAACAGAATCATTACTTTACTACATAATCCATTTCATTATTTGTTTGTTCTGCAGCTCTTACTTTTGTATACGAGGGGCGTTCACAAAATTCATAGCTTGACTTTGAAAGACTTTGAAAGAGTTAAGGTGCAACAAATTATTGGTATAGGCAGATGTTCATTAGTCTATATAATCCTCATCCACAGCCATGTCATTATCGGTATGCTTCCGGAGGGCATACAGGATCTCCTGGAAGAAGTCCCTTAATACCCTCTCAGAAACGTGCATAACAGCAACGTTTGTATCATTATGCTCCTGAAAAACACACCTCGGGAGTGTTTATTCATCTTGGGAGGAATTATGTATAAGGATGTCAGGTCCTGGGAATAGGGTGGAAGCGGCAACAATCCAATCCCAGCGTATATGTTTTGTTCAGGTTCACCCTGCTCCTAGGAGCAGTCGCATTGTCCTGGAGCAGCGGATGCCTATTGTCACAAATGTCGGGGTTCGGATCGACAAATGTAATGAGGGATGAAGAAGATGATGATGATGATGACGATGATGATGATGATATTGTATAGTTTATATATCACTTAATCGACCATGGTAGCGTCTCTCGAAATAATGCACAATTGTAACGACTGTATTCCTGTAATATTGTTTCAGCTCATGGCTGGTTTTATTCAATATAAACTACAACATTTCAAACATGAATCTACGACTTGACTCGATCGACAGACCGACCCATAGCCTGGGTGGTGTATCAACTCCGATAACAACTAGAACTCGGAATATCAACTCTGATAAGAACTACGATAATAACTCCGAATGCAGCTCCGATAATCACTGCTCAATTTGGATCGCGCTCCGCTTTTTATATGGCTTATCTTCAAGCTAGTCGACCTCCGATACAGACTCGCAAGTCCGACCCAGAGCGAAGGACGGAGTGTGACCTCGACTGCATGAGGGCAAACTCGGGCTTCCGCGCATGGGCAGTCGAAAGGACGGCACGCGAGTGTCTGACCTCGGTCCTGTTGCTAGGCAGTACGCTCTCGTCCAGAGAGGAGAGTGCGACCTCGCTATTACGTAACGCGGGGCTATTACATTTCCAGATATCCGGAAGACGGAGAGCAATTCTCACGCTGGGCCAAAACACAAGAACTAAAATAGCGCAAGGACAAGGGAGCAAGGCCGCAAGGAAGGGGAACAAACTTTCCTAACAAAGACGCGCATGCAAGGCCAAAAAACAAGGTAATTAAACAGCCAAGGACTCGAGTTCGCAAGTCAGCATTTTACATGAACATTAGAGAGATGACTAATCTGTACAACACTCATATATCATTTACAACAAACATAATGATGACTGAATGTATAGTTATGCATGGATTCATATACGAAGAATACACGATAGCATGCAACACCTATACACAGGGAGCTTCAATTTCATTACAATACAAGTACCCATACCCAAATCGTACAGCAAACTCATCTAGGGACCATGGCCTAACACAATTGCAACAAGTGGACACTTGGCCAGATGTTTTATCAGTCACATCTAGCTAGGACTAGGAGTATACTGAGAAGTTAGCCTTCGAGTTACGCAATAGGGACGCTGTTGTGAAAAGCTACAAAAACTACTACGCCCTTGACGCTACGATGCTCATGAATATTCAGTGACAGTGAGAGCTAGCTAGGAAGGACAGTGAAACTGCAGCTGACCAAGTCAGAAATAGAGAGAGAGGGAGAGAGCCAGTAGCCGAGGTCGAAGTAAACAGAAGGAAAGACTAAAAGAGAGAGTGATAGGAAGAGCGAGATTTAACCATGAGCAAAGCGTCACATCAAGAAAGGGGAGGGGTGGCGATTAGAGAGCACAAGACGGTGGGGAAAAGTGACCCTGAATTGGTCAGTACATGGTCCAAATATATGAATGTGTAACTACACGTAATAATTATCCTAAGTATACAAAACTACAAAATAGCCCAATAATCACAGTTGCAAATCGCAACACTATCATCAACTTGCATCGCTTCTTTTTCAAAATGATTGGTGGTTACTCTGCAACATAGAAGGCCAGTCTGCAACAAAGAAAGAATACAACTGACCTGGCTCTGCACCACTGACTATGTGAAGGATGCAACATTGCATACACAACATTATATTACCCAATCACCTGCTCCGACAAAGTCAGGCTTTACATTTTGTGAACGCCCCTCATAGAATGAATTAATTTATTAGTTCTTATTTCCTGTGTTGTTAACATACATTCAATTAAAGTCTATGATAAGAAAGTAACTTCCTCGATTCAATGTGTGCTCGTATTAGAGTGTGTTCGCGTCTTTGTATGTGTTCGTGTGTGTGTGCGTGTGTATGTGTGTAGGTGTGTGTGTGCGTGTGTGCGTGTGTGTGTGATTGTGTGTATATAAATATGCTTCCGACCAAAAGGCGCTAAATCCACTTATTCCACTTCCGAGGAAAACAGGTTTCTTTGTCCCACTTTGTACACGTGCCTATGGGATTATGAAAATTGAACTTTCTATAATTTGATTTTGAGTGAGTTATTGTCGTAAAATGTGGATTCCTAGATAGCTGCGTAGATTATACATGTAGATATATCGTTAACTCAATGTTTTATGGAAAGTGGATTTAGCGCCTTTTGGAAGTGAACTCTTCATATGAAGACTGACGATAAATGTGCTATGATTTGAATATTGATTGATCAATAACACAAGGTGAAATAAGGTCATCCTTAGATAAATAGACGAAAAACATTTCCTATCAAGATATTGCAATCTAAATGACAGCCTTTTGTCTGAAAATAAAAGTACAATCCAGTTAATTGCGCGGGTCTGAACTGTACCAAATGACCAGGGATAATAATAAGCGCTTAGAGGCTGTTCTGCATTAGTCGCTATACAAACACGATCTATTAATATTAGTATTATTATCTATTTACAAACGTTTCCACGGTGTAAAAGATTGTCATCAACCTATTTATAACACTCATGTAATTGGCAAATTCATAACTGAAGAACTGTGATGAATTTGTTATGTTTTGCAAATTGCAGACACACATTATGAACATAATGAATAGTATATCAATTTAATTAGAGATAAATTCATATCTATGAAATGTGTTTTGTATATTTACCAATAAAGCGATACCAAAACAATCAATCATAATAGAAAGATACTAATTTCAATAGTGTTATTTCCAATCTGACAATTTAAAATTATTTTTTATAACAATGCTTTCTAATTAAATATACAATTATATGATTCCCTCATCATACTTCACCACGATTATATGGCTTTTCCATTACTATACCACTTATGTAATTGGATGTTAAATATAAGACGAGTTACTCTTAACGTGTTATAGTTTGGATATACACTGGCCCCAAAAAGAAACTTATAATTTTTCACATGATCATATCTTAAAATCCTGTCCATCAAACTTAACCTAAATGTCACACCGGATTACTTAAATACTATACTCTAAACACATGTCAGTAACCAAGCAGTTGCCCAACTGACACAACAGCAAAAAAAACTGACATGGAACAACTTCCGGGACCACATGTCACAGTAAGGGACAATCTGCTTGTTAATGCACACACTCAGAGCAGCTCTACAATCTCCCCCAAGCCTGTATCAGAACCTGGTGGACAGCATGCGTACCAGATGCACTGAATGCTTCCAAGCACATGGTGGACAGACCCACTATTGATGTCTGTGTTTGGGTAACTGACATAACCTTCATTTCAATTTGTTTTGACTTCCTCACCTGCCTTAAACTCTGTTGCCGAAATTTCCAGGCTGTGACATGTGATAAGCAAACGGTTCCATGCCAGTGCATTTTTCAGTTCTGTCAGTAAGGCAACCGTTTGGATATTGACATGTCCTTGGAGTAGGGTATTTAAGTAATCCCATGGATAATTTTGGTTAATGATTGCCAAGATATGACCATGTGAAAAATTATAAGTTTCTTTTTGGGCCCAGTGTATATTGATAAAGAACGCAATGTGAATATTGTTACATGAAGATAAATGGAGACAAGTAAATATTTAAAAATATGTCAGTATATTTACAAATTAAAGGGATTGTTGAGTTCTAGTAAAGAGGGTACAGTTTTGGTCAAACTGAATGTTAGTATCCAAATCCCGCACAATTACAGAAATACAAAATTACAAACGACTAAGTAAAAAGCCTGTTATCATTCACAAAGAGTCGTTAAAAATTTAAAAAAAATGAACCGATTTTGATCAAATAAAGTTTATTTTGTCATTAAAATTGTATGCTGCTGTTTTGAATTTGACACTCAGTTTTTCATTATCTCACAAAAAAAATGTTTGTGTTGCGCCCTCTATACCAAAACTCAACTATCCATTTAAGCCATACCATGTACGTAACCACCGATTAATAAAAAAAAGGGATATTTCTAATCAAATACATGACAGCCATTTTTCTTGAACTAAAATTACAATCTAGTGGTTTTATTTAGACGGTTCTCTTTCAATGGATTAAAGCTGTGCTATTAACCTTTTCATAACACTTCTATAATTGGCGAAAAGAAAAAAGACGACTTGCGGTGAACGTGATATTTGTTTGCATATTAGTTGATACAGGAAGCAATGTGAATCTAATATTCTGAATATAAATGGAGATAAATGCATTATTTACGAATAGTGTCGAAATATTTTCAAATTGACACACATCAAACACGTAACCACTGATCAACTATCAAAGGAAAGATCCTAAATTAATTTCTATCATGTATAATTTAACAAATTATAATTCATTATTACAATGCATTTTGAACTAAAATTGCAATTATGCGGTTAATTTTGCACACTAGTGTAAAGTGGAGTAAGGCTTTGTCTTTAACCTACTTATAACACTAATGCAATTGGCGTATAAAGATTTACGATGAATGTGTTAAGTTTTATATTAAGACTGATCAATAAAATAAAGCGAATACAATTATCTTTAGATAAATATAGATAAGTGCATATTCATTAAAAGTGTCGGTTTCATTAGAAATTAAGAATTATAAAATTACACATGATCAATCATCACAAGAAAGAACGAAATTTCTTTCATGTGTAATTCATCAATTGATAGTTCGTTATTTTCAAGTCAAAACAGTTATGACAATTTTGTCATATCAATCACTACCGCCGATATATATCATCACAATAAAGAACACATATTCATATTATAATATTTTGTATCTAATAATTCCTGAACTATATGTACAAGTATGTGGTTCTAATTGCACACGTTTAGCCTGAATAAAGCTTTGTCATTAGCCTATTTACATCACTTATGTAATTTGCTTAACAATGAAAGACGACTTGAGGTGAGCGTGTTATTTGTCCATATTACTTGATAAAGCAAGCAATGTGAATATAATTTTCTGAATATAAATGGAGATAAATGCATTATTTATGAATAGTTCCGAAATATTTTCAAATTGACACAGTCATATCAAACACGTAACCACTGACCAATTACCAAAAGAAAGATCCTAAAATAATTTCTATCATGTATAATTTTACATATTAAAGTATATATTATTACACATGTGTAAAGTGGAGTAAAGCTTTATTAATAACCTATTCATAACACTTAGTGTATGACGATTTACGATAAATGCGCATGCAATTATCTTTAGATTATTATAGATAAATGCATATTTATGAAAAGTGTCCGTACATAATACAAATTAAACACTAGCAATAAAGTTACCAATGATCAATCCTCACAAGATAGAAACCGTTTTCTTAATTTATAATTGTACAAAATATTGTATTACAATGTTTTTTTAATTATAAAAAATATAACAATTATGTCATATCAATCACAAATTAATTCACAATCATCGCGAGGAAGAAAGCAAATTCAGGTAATAATATTTCTTGTCTAATATATCATGAACTAAATGTACAATTCTGTGGTTCTATTTGCACACTTTTAGATGGATTAAAGCTTTGTCGTCAGCCTATTTCCATCACTAATGTAATTGGCTAATAACTAAAAGACGACTTACGATGAACGTGTTAAGATTTCCATATTGATTGATACAGAACGCAATATGAATACAATTATATTAAGATTAATAAATGGATAAATGCATATTTATGAATATTGTATGTATATTTAGAAATGAAGAATTATCAAACACGTCACCGATGATCAATCATCACAAGAAAGATACCAATTTGTTTCGTGTATAATTCCAAAACTAATAGTTCATGATTACAATGCCCTTCTAAGTGATACAGTAATGACAACTATGTCATATCAGTCACTACCACCGATATGTCATCACAAGAAAGAAACCAAATTCATATATATAAATATTTGTTCTCTAATAAATCATGAACTAAATATACAATTCTGTGGTTCTATTTGCACACTTTTAGACGGATTAAAGCTTTGTCATTAGCCTATTTTCATCACGTTTGTAATTGGATAATAAATAAAAGACGGCCTACGATGAGCGTGTTATGATTTGCATATTGATTTATAAAGAACACAATTTTAGTATTATTATCAGAAGAATAATATGGATAAATGCATATTGTTGAAAAGTGTCGCAATATTTAGAATTTAACACATATTAAAAACGTAACCACTGATCAATTATCAAACGTTTAAAACAATTTTTTTTAATGTATAATTTCACAAATGTAGTGCATTATTGCAATGCCTCTTCAACTAAAACAGTTATGGCAACTATCTCATATCAATCACTACCACCGATATATCATCGCTAGAAAGATACCATATTCAAATAATAACATTTCTTATCTAATATCTGAACTAAATGTACAATTCTGTGGTTCTATTTGCACCCTTTTAGACGGATTAAAGCTTTGTCATCAGCCTATTTTCATAACTGATGTAATCGGCTAATTATTAATAAAATACGACTTGCGTGTCGCGCGATGATTTGCATTCTGATTGAAAGAGAACAAAATGTGAATATTATCATCTTCAGATATATATATAGACAAATAAAGAAAATATTTTATTACAAATTTATAGGTACAAATAATGTGGTTACCATTGCACGCTTTACGACGATAATAGTCCTCTGACATTTGAATTGATTATACCACTTATGTCATTGGGTGATTAAATTTTAAAAAAAGACATACTGGGAAAGTGTTGTGTTGCGTGCGGATTGATCTTGACCACAATGTTATTACGCGCGGGATCGTCCGTACGTTTACTCCGTACAGCGTGAATGTTTGACTTTCCGATAAATAACAAGTTTTACAAGCAATTTTCTCACTCATTTGGAAATCGGCGAGCACAGAACTGGTCCAGATCGATAGAAATTGCATGTCCCTTGCAGTCGTGTTTCAAAATAGCAAGACGAGTGTGAATCATTTTTGTTTCGACTTTTCGACTCTCCGGATCGACAGTTAAACCGACAGAGCGAATCACATAAGTGTTACCTATCACCGTAATATCGTTATAACGTCGAGATATTTCGTTTTTGTTTGCGTATTTCTGAATTCTTAAAAATCACAGCCGTTGGTGATGAACTATTTGATATAGTTCTGTAATAAGATTCTTTACACAAACATTGTTACAAATCCAGCAACGACGTTGTACATTGACAAATTCAGCCGATTTCTCAATTTCTCTACTTAACATTATTTTAGAGACTATAAGGGTTTCGCGGCACCCGTTCACAATTATTTACATTTGATCAGTCTATGCATTAAGAGGAATCCAAGGAATTCAGTCACCGTTTATTGATTCAGTTACACCACGAAGGAAGGATACAAGCAGAGAGTAAGTAAAATTGTTCTTGTAAATTTGTTTTCATTTTTGTTTCATGGTAAAACATTTGTTAGAGAAACAAAAAGTTGAAATAAAATTAGTGAATGTTTATTTAATAGATGCTCCTGAATGTAAACATGCTATAAACAGATTAATGTTTTTTTTTAATTTGTATTTTATATATTTATCAGGAGTTATTTAAGACAAAATAGTTGTCTTAAAAAAAAAGGATTTGACAGATGTTTATCAATGCAAATAAACATAATTTATATGAATTTGTATTTTTTAATTTGTATTTAATATATCATTAAAGGTGCACCTGTAAAGCGTCAGATATTGCCCAAAATGACACTTAAATCCTGTACCCAAATCAAGGTAAGATATGTCCGAATGAGACTTAGATCATGTACCCAAATCAATGTAAGATATGTCCGAATGATGTTTGAAAGTTTCCTGGTAAAAAAAAAAACACGAAAATATGCGTCAGTTTTTACAACGTTAATTACCGTTAATTAACGCTTTTGAGCTGAATGATAGATATCGTCTTACTAAAGGGGCATATGAAAAACAGTAACCTTATTTTATTGGTCTCTTGCCATATGCTAAACATCACGGTAGAAGAGAAACGTGGAAGCTCCAGGTAATTTTCGTGGAGTAAGACACTTTACATGCATCCCTTTAATACTTTAAAGTGATCCATAAACTTTGTACCATTTTAACCAAAACCACTTGGACCGTTAACACTTCTTATGTTCCTTGATGTTTGGATTATGGTACCAGATTAATGAAATGGGCTTTGATTTTTTCAAATGTCTCCAAAATTAAATTAAAAAACGTCTATAGTATATGGTTTCCGACCGTAGTCAAGAGTAGCCGTTTTCGGACACCCAATCGTCCATAGTATCCGAACTCGGATACTTCACGCGAACGATGGGAATGAAATCAGATTTCGATTTTCTCTGTTTTCACTATGTAAACTGAATTCTTTTTTTAAGAAATGTTCATATATCATTAACAAGAATAGTACAATGCCATTGGTATATAATTGAAGTGTAAAATAATTTGGAAACAAATAAAACAATTGTTGTACAAAAGTTGTATTTTACTAGACAGATGTGTATGAATGTGAACATGTACATAATTAGTATGAATTTGTATTTCAAAATTGTATTGTATATATCATTAATGTGTTCCCACCCGATTGTATAACCAGACATATATCAAGATAAAGTTATTTTGGTATTATAAACCAAGCAACATAATCCATTTTGTACAGCTATCAAATGAATCTATATTTTATCATTATTTAAAGACATATTGACATTCCAAATAAAATGTCTAAATATGTTTCATAAAACAGATACCAAAGTCACTGTCAACCATAATTATTCAAATTAAATGAAAAATCTTATTCATTATTTCAATCTGAAACAAATCCAAAATAGTTTAGTTTTAGTTTCCTGTCGTCGTTTCGTTACACACGAAGCAGAATATCAATCGCTTGACATTCAAGATGACATCCATCTAATTTCCGCGATTATTGTACTTACTGTATTAGGACAACTATTGACTGTTAATTGTTAATTGACTGATAATTATAGGCCCCATGGGCGTATAGGAGAACGTTTTTTTTTCTCAGGGGAGAGAGGGGGGGGGGGGGGGGGGGGTGGGGCTGAGGTATTTTTCCCGAATTAAATGTTGTCCCCTAAGCAAACCAACAAAATCCTCGCATGTGTAATGGCCCAAAATTATACGTTTTGGATGGCTTAGTCCGCAATTAAACAATATTTTGCCCGAATATGAGACGGTTTTGCCCAAAAATAAAATGACTTTACCCGAATGTAACATGAGTTTCCCCGAATATGATATGGTTTGCCTAAATATGGCATAGTTTGGACCGAATATGATCTGGGTTGGTCCGAAAATGGCATGGTTTTGCCCGAGTTTCATGTGCCTTTTGCCCGAATATGGCAGTTTTTAAAACTCCAGGGGGATGCAGCTCCCAGCCCCCCGCCTTATATGCCTATGATAGGCCCAATGTGATTTCGTCCCCAAAATTTGCGCCGACGGTCGTATGAAAAAATAAATAACAATATTTTGGAGATCTATATCACATTTCAAAATAGCTGGACTATAAATAGCGAAATAATCTAAAATAGTCTAGCGGACTACGAGCTGAGAAAAGGGGGACAAATATTCGCGAAATGCAAACAATATGGTTTATTATCGTGAAGGGCCACAAGAATTATTTTCTTTGCGCACTTGACGTCTTCAAAAAGGAGTTCGTAATGTAAAAGTGTACTTGAAATGCAAGCATTGGGAATTTTTTGGTCTGCAAAATTGTGTACCCGTTTGTGTATTCAAAGTGGGGTGTTATTTTTTTGTATGTACTTGTAACGCCGCAAATAGGGGGTAATTTTCAATTTTGAGAACGAACATCTATTAATGGGAAGTGTCACCGCCGGAATTGATGGTCAATTGATGGTCAATTTTCTTACACATTTTAACCCCTTGACCACGGGAACCGAGTGGGTTGTATACAAAGTCTATGGGGATTCCATAAACTCGTAGGGAATGGGTTAAGAAGGCAAATAATCATAGGTAACAGGTGAAATCTGAGAACAAAGGTGTCACAGTGGTGTCACTTCATATTCAAAGGCGCAAGGCATGATCGCTAAAAAGGTTGAAATTGCCCCCTTTTTCGCGGCGTTTCAAGAACATTCTATTGAATTACACCCCTGTTTTAAAAAAAAAACAGCAGCAAAATGAGCTTCAAAAATGACAAAGTTTTCCGATTCAGGTACGCATTTACAAAAGCTGCCCCCTTTTCAAGAGTTCAAAATACAAAAACAAAAACCACCTTTCATGACGTAATTATACACAAACATCATTATGTGACCCTTCCAGAAATTAAACCCTAAGTTGTCATGAAACTAATATACTGAATAATATCCGCGTAAATAAAATGTTCGCGAACGCATGCTTTTAACAAAGACCTCTTTTTTCGCGTTTTTTTTAAATGGCCCTAATGGCGTATATAACGCACAAACGCACCTTTTTAAAAATGGACCCTAATGGGCAATAATGGCGTATCGCACCTTTTAAAAATGGACCCTAATGGGCAAAAATGGCGTATCGCACCTTTTTTTAAATGGACCCTAATGGCGTATATAACGCACAAACGCACCTTTTTTTAAATGGGGCCTAATGGCATATCCACTTTTTTAAAAACTGACCCCAATGGCGAATCGCACCATTCCTGAAATTGACCCTAAATGGCGTATGTATCGCAGGCACACAGCATTCATGCACACAATAACAGCCACTCCGCAGAAATAAAAATCGTCGAAAACTTAGTACTGAGCTACGGTAGCTGAAAAGGCACCCCTTTGAAACCTGTGAACCTGAAAAGGTACCCTTTGTTAGGTTTTTAGTGCGATCAGTCCTTTAAAAACATCCCTTTTTAAGGAAAACGTCGACGCCGCCGTATAGCTGAAAATGATACCATTTCGACGCTTTTTTTGGACGCGGGTGCGTAGCCAGTCATGTTGGGAGTGACCCCCCCCCCCCCCCCCCCCCCTGGAGGGGAAGACCATGTCACATTCGGGCAAAATCATGTCACATTGGGGCAAAATCATGTCATATTCAGGCAAACTCATGTTACATAAGGGCAAAGTTATCTTATTGTCGGGCAATAACGTTACCTGTTATAGGTGGTTAACAGTGTTTCATAAAGAATGGTACAGTCGGAAAATAATTTGTTAGGGCATGAAGGTAATTCGACAAATATTTACATTTGGTGTCATATAAAATAGAAATAATCAGGTTTCGTGATGATTTTAATTTCAGCTTAATTGGGTTTGTCAGTCGTACATTTCTTTTTGAGACACACGGCATATAATTATACACGAACAATTGTGTCGTAATTTAAGCCTTTAATAACACAATCAATTTAATATACTGTAAAATAGTTATGCTGATGAAAATACATATTGTACTGATATAAATGTATCATAACTGCTATTAGCTTAATGAAAATTTGGTAGTGAATATTGCCAGTGCGGTTTATTGTTCAATCGCGTTAAAAGTAGTTGATTGAACTTATACAATACGGCATCAATATTTCCAAATAAACATGATCTGACTCATCATACATAAATGGCAATTCAACCATGTCAATAACTGGCTTTTAATGAAAGTGTATAGACGGATTGAACTTACGTTTAGATAATTTGTTTGCAAAATCGATTGAGAAAATAAACAATGAGTGACGACAGTTTGAGCTTTACGCACAGACATCAATGAAATTAAAGAGTTTTAATGCAAAACGCATTAACAACAAGTTGTTACCAAAACGAGATAAGTATGATTAAAGCTGCTGAAAAGCGATATGAATAAATTGAGAACACGTGTGATACTTTACGCTAAAAATAATACATGGATAAGGAATGAAGGTATCATATTACAGAAAATATTTTATGAAATACGGTAGTAGGTTTATATTTTAACTAGAAATATTGCTGAACGTGATCGATACCCCCGCAGTAGTGGTTTGTGCCCCTCACCGCGCTCCCCCCCCCCACCCCTAACCCCGAGAAAATCAAGAGTACCAAGTGTGGTTACCATGGCAACGCCTTATCCAACATGCACATAACATATGTATTGCACACCCTTACCCCAAGATCATCATGCATACCAAGTTTCATTGAAATTGCTTGAAAATTGCTTGTGGTTACCATGGCAACACCTTATCCAACATACACATAAAAGATGTCTTGCATACTCTTACCCAAAGAACATCAAGTGTACCAAGTTTCATTAAACTAGTTCGCTCCTCAAACATGTCAAAGCTTTCCCAAGTTGATGGATCCCGTATTATTTGTTTTCCTTAGATGATGGAGCTCCGCGGATTTATGATAATTGGTGCATCTCTTGCGGTCAATCTGCTCAGGATCGGTAAATATGATTCATTCTTATAATTTAGACTAACCATAGACTTACCAGTAGTAGGTCAATAGACTAACTAAAGTTTAGCGCTGTTCGTCGATTAATGTAATACATGGTTTATCGCTTTTATGAAGTGATTATCTCAGAGCATGTTGGCTAATATGGTGCAAGATGAAATAATATTGTTTACTAAAATTATATTATAGATGAATTAAAATGGGCCAAGAAAAAAAGGTTTCACTGGGATTTAGAACCGATACGTTCGGATTGCATAGTATCACATCGTTTTGAATGAAAATTAATTATCGAAATCTTCAAAACTTAATTTGAACTTTTACAGTTCTCACAAACTCCATGAAACCGGTTCCGATATACCGAATTTCTCTTTTGTTATAAAGATATTTATGATTGAATTGTTCGAGTTAAATGTTTATCCAGTTTAACTATGTGTACACAGTTTATGGAGTAATTTAGAAAATATCAGTTTTCATTTGCGCTCATTACTCGGTCACATGACACATGCCGGGAAGTTTTACGAATTACTCAGTGGACAAAATCAGATCAAAGAAATACACATTTGTTTAACCCTTCCGTCAGTTTTTGCATATCCTAACAAAGTGTTTCTGTAAGATTCTTTTAAATTACATATTGACTGTTAAAGGGATGGTTGAGCTTCGGTTTAGAGGGCGCTACACAATAATGTTTTTTGTGGGATAATTTGTTTTTACAAAGCGCCCTCTTCAGTTTTGAAGACTCTTTAAAAAAATGATTATTGGCTTTTTACTTTAGTATTTCTTCTCAGCATGGCGGTGTCAGAACTATTAGTTTGTGATATAATGATGCAGGTTATGGTTACTAAAATTCAGTTTAACCAAAACTGAACTCTCTTTTACAAAACTATCCCTTTAAAGCCCGAGAAGTCTTTCTTCAGAGGACCACGCGACAACCACCTGGCGAAGTTCTTAACTCCTGTCTATGCTGCCATGCCGGCTCAGTGAAGACAGTAATCACGTCAATTTGAAAATGTATTGTTGAATATAGTATAATAATACAATATATCATAATTGTAAAACGTATGTGTTATTTTGAAAGCCACAGAGGTATCTTCAGCAGGGGACCACGTGACATCATCCTGCTGGAAGGATGGCTACGGTCTGAACTACACCCTACCCACGCGGACTTGCAGGCCGGTTGAAGTCAGTGACGAAGCAACGGGAAGCAGAATGGTGCAGACCATCCCGAAGCTGATACCGCCATCCCGCTTCGAAGAGGATACCTGTGGAAGAGAGAGTCGAATCGGAATCCCTCGGGGTCACCGTATCTGTAGAATTCCAGGTAAAAAGTAGATTAATAATGAAATACATCTGTATGACCTAGTTATGAGAGGCACGACTCGTGTGCCCCCCCCCCCCCCCCCCACAGAAATAATAATTTGACAGAAACAATAACAAACATTCTAAATAGCATGCCTTAAAAAGGGGATCCTTGAATCCCGCGGTACCTACCCGTGTCACCAATATATATGTGAGTGTCCCCGGAGGGACAGTTTAGAATATTGGTGAGCAATATTGCCTATTTAAACAATTTCAGGAAAACAAATTTGTAAATCTAAGTAATTAATATTAGAAAATTTGGTCTATATCTGTTCCCATTTTAGACTGTGGCAGCAACCCGTGTAAAAATGGATGGTGCGAGGAGACCATGACTTCATACGAATGCCACTGCCCGCCAGGGACTACTGGACGCAACTGCGACGAAGGTAAAGATACATTAATACTAAGGTTGTCAGTTTTCGGCCAGTTTTTAACGTGAACTCATCTCCATTTTTTTTTACTGGAATTCCAAACAATCGGGAAACTTTGAAAACATACGAAAGAAGTGACTTAGAATTGTAATCAAATGTATAAATGTAATGAATTTTCCCCGAAATGAATGTGTTTTCCTGGCCTAAATTCCTTTGCGATTTTTGGACATTCTGGCAAAAGTACTTCTTAATATATAGGTGATCCTATATACCACGTATACCATAAATGGTATGAAAGGGCTCATCAAGCGTATAGATGCCTTTGTATTAACTTTGTAAAATAAAAGTCACAACACATAGTCTTCCGTCTATGTTTTGTATTCTTCTTCATTTTCTTCTTTTGTTTCTTCATTCGCGTCATAGAATTACATGTATAATAATAATTATTACGATTGTTATCATTAATATTAGTATACATCCCACTTAATGTATATAGAATAAAGAAGTATATAACATTTCAAAGATACTTTTTTTCGGATCTTTTATTGCAGATATCAAAGATTGCACTGGTAATGACGGGAACGTGTGTCTTAACGGTGGTGTCTGCGGGAAAGCTGACAACGGCACGATCCAATGTGAATGCAGTGAGACTTGGACGGGGCGGTTCTGCGAACAAGGTTAGGTAGACAGTAGCCTTTATATCTCGATTGCTTGATTGATTGATTGATTGATTGATTGATTGATCGATCGATTTATGGATTACTTGCTAGATTAATTAACTAATCGATTTATTTGCTGATTAATTGAATGATGCATAATTTATTGATTACATGATTGATTGATTGAATAATTGGATTGATTGATTTAATAATTGAATCAATTGATTTTTGCTGGTTGATTAACTCAATGCATGATGTATTGGTTGATTGATTCATTAATTGATTGATTGATTGATTAATTGAG
Source organism: Echinarachnius parma (assembly GCA_037951105.1). Lineage (NCBI taxonomy): Eukaryota > Metazoa > Echinodermata > Echinoidea > Clypeasteroida > Echinarachniidae > Echinarachnius > Echinarachnius parma. The sequence goes on from JBAMJV010000636.1 coordinate 65,833, forward strand.
TGAGTGAGTGAGTGAGTGAGTGATAAGTTAGTGGCGAATTAATCGATTATTCGAATTTTGGTGGTTTGAAATGTGTTTTAACGAAGGAAATGTTGACAACCGTGTTCGTTATAAGTTGACAATTACAGTTTACTTTCAGAATGAACGGTAACGTAGCAAATCGTTCTCTAAAGTGACCGACGTTTACGCTCCTAATTGTCGCTCCTCTCTGTTGTTTATCTTTTCATCCACAAACAGTCAGAGACCCATGTTTAAGCAACCCCTGTGAACATGGCCGGTGTAACAGCACGTTGAGTGATTTCAACTGCACCTGCGAGCCCGGATGGACCGGTAGTAACTGCAGCACTGGTAATTAATTTATTTAAGACTGAATAATTTGTGTTTTAAATCGCAATAATTCTATTGTTTTAAAACTATTGATTACTGTTGTTATATGTATTTGTTATGTTTTGTTGAAGTAATTCAACCTTAACAAGAATGGAAAAACTATTGCAAATGATAACAACATTGACTATATTGTTGATATTAACTTCAATTAAACAAAATACCTCGATATGTAATGATGCAATCATTTCAATAGCATTATTTGGTGTTACAATAGCGGTTTTACTTTGAAACTATCAACACTAAAAAAGCGACTGAGTTCTAAACATTATAATATGTTTGTATGTTTGTTTGTATCTTACATAGCCAGACACGCTTGTTGGAGCAACCCCTGCATACATGGCCAGTGTAACAGCACAATTGATGATTTCAACTGCACCTGCGAGCCCGGATGGACTGGTGGTAACTGCAGCACTGGTAATTAATTTATTCAAACTGAAGAATTTGTGTTGCAAATCGCAATATTACTATTGTTTTAAAACTAAGATTGTAGCGTCTAAGGGATATTATAAAAAGCTTGCAAACATGAATAATGTTTTGATAGGTATTTGTTACGTTTTTTTAAAAAGTAATTCAACCTTAACAAGAGGGGGAAACTAGTACACATGATAATAACATGGACTATATTGTTGATATTAACTTAAATAATAAAAACCTTTATCTTTTCAATATAATTATTTGGTGTTACAATAGCGGTTTTACTTTGAAACTATCAACATGATCAACACTAAATAAAGCGACTAAGTTATAAACACTATGATAACGTTTGTATGTTTGTTTGTATCCACTTACATAGCCAGAGACCGTTGTTGGAGCGACCCATACGTACATGGCCGGTATAACAGCCCATTGGATGATTTCAACTGCACCTGCGAGCCCGAATTGATTTATTTGTCTGATTTTTGTTTTCTTCAGAATTCGTTAAATCTTTATATTGGTTTCAATTTGCGTAAAAAGTAGCGGTAGTTGCGATATATTTTTGAGGTTATGAGTTAATATGGTTAATGCGTTGTGAACCCTAGAGGGTGGCAAACTGGACAGTATTATAACTACAGTACACTTTTTATTAACAACATCAGTATCTTTGCTGTTTCCATTATCATATTTCAGACATAGACGAATGCGCCAGTAACCCGTGTGTTAACGGACAGTGCAAAGACGGGTTGGACGAGTTCACATGTGTCTGCGAGCCCGGATGGACTGGTAGTAACTGCAGCTTTGGTAATTGTTTCATATTTCCGGAAAATGTTTTTTTCCAAATCGCAATACAACAAAATTGGTGTCAATAAGCGATATTTGTGAGTCTCATTGAGGATACGAATATAGTTGATACCAGGGGCGTCGATCACGGGGGGGGGGGGGGGGGGATGGGGGGATATATCCCCCCCCCCCCCCCCCCCCAATATTTCAGGTGGGGGTGGCCTGTATTATCATCCCCCAAATATTTAGGGTTAAAAAATATATAATAACATTAAAATTAAGGAGCATTGCCCCCTCTTATGAATGGAAGTTGTTACTATAGTCTTCATTAAACCACTTTTTGATAATGCTAAACTGCCTAAATCCAAAATCTTCCGGGGCTGCGCCCCTGGCACCCCCATTAAGGTTATTTGACCCAGTACCAGCCATGTACTCATGAGATTTTTATTCAGGACTTCTCTCTTGGCAAACTTTCAGGCGATCCTGGCCAACTGTGCGTTTGCGCTTCGCTCACTAAAATTGAGCTAACTATTCAATAGTTAATTGTATTTCTGGATATTACAAATCCCGAAGCTTCCGGGGGCTTCGCTCCCTGGACCCCCAATAAGCTTTCCAATGTGGGTATTCCTTGACTTATTCTATTCAAGGTTCCATCAGGATGATTGCAATCGACAGTATTTATCTATCAGGCTAAAATTCATCCATATTTGGACAGTGCCCTCATCATAACAGGATAATTGCAGTGTTCACTTAATAATCTTCTAAACAGCTAATTCAAAAGCCAATTAACTAAAGAATAGTTAACTCTACATTTACATATAGACAACATCTTTATATCTGGATATTACAAATCCCAAAGTTCCTGGGGCTCCGCCCCCTGGACCCCTAATAAGCTACCCAATGTGGGTATCCCATGACTGATGCTATTCACAAATCCATCAGAATGCGTGCAAAAGTGCAAAAGGCTAAAGTTCACATTGGACAAAGCCCAGCTCATAACATGATGCTTGCAATGTGCACTTAATAATCTTCCAATTTCTAAACAGCTGAATTCAAAAGCGTTGCCCCCCCCCCCCCCCCCCCCCCCCTCAGCCATAAAAAAACCCGGGAACGCTGCTGGGTTGTCGCTTCGCTCCCTCGCCAGAGATGGTCAAAATGACGAATCATCCCCCCAATGGTGAGAAGAAATCGACGCCCTTGGTTGATACTGTTAATCATATTTTCAATAAATATACATCGATATGTTAATATGGAAGAATTTCGATGACATTATTTGGTGTTACAAAAATAGCGCCTAACTTTTTGATTGTCAGAACTGGCATTATATTGCGTTTTACAACGCAAGCATTTTCATCACTTTTTAAAACGAATGAGTTGTGAACTCAAGGTGGTGGCAAAGACGAATGATGATAGAGTACACCTCAAATGTATCATCATCATTATCATAGCTATTTCCATTATTATATTTTATTACTATTTCAGACATAGACGAATGCGCCAGTAACCCGTGTGCTAACGGACAGTGCAGCAACGAGTTGAACGAGTTCACATGTGTCTGCGACCCCGGATGGACCGGTAGTAACTGCAGCATTGGTAATTGATTCATTTGCCTGCAGATTTGTTTAGAATTCGTTAAATCTCTATTGTTCTCAATTTACGTAACAAGTTGCGGTATTTGCAATATATCTTTGAGGTATATGATCATTTCCTACCAAACTTGAATTCTCTTCTTATATCTAATTGTTTATGGTAATTAAATGTTGTATCTGAAGAAGTTTTGCTCAAAATCACATTTTCTAATTTGGTACCAACTAGCGTCAGTATGAGTATTACAGACGATACGAAAATATGAGGTACTCTTAATCATACTTCCAATAAATATACCTTGTTATTTAATTATATGGAATATTTCCAATGGCATTGTTTGGTTTTACAATAGTTCGGACTGACTTTATGCTTTTAATAACTGTCGTTTTATTAATTTGGCATCGTAAGTGTTTTATCAATGTTCAAGGTTAAGGAGTTGTTAACTCAAGACGGCAGCAAACTAGTATTATAACTAGAGTACCCTTGTTATCATCATCACTATTATCATTGTTATTTCCATTATTATAATATTATTTTAATTACTATTTCAGACATAGACGAATGCGCTAGTAACCCGTGTGCTAACGGACAGTGCAACAACGGCTTGAACGAGTTCACATGTGTCTGCGAGCCCGGATGGACGGGCAGTACCTGCAGCATTGGTAAATGTTTTACATTTCTGAAGAATTTTCATTTCCAAATTGCAATAATATTTCTAAATTGGTGTCAATTAGCGATATTTGTGAGTCTTAATGATGATACAAACATATTTGATACTGTAATTAATATTTTCAATAAATATAACTTGTTATGTAATTATGCAATATTTTCAATGGCACTAGATGGTGTTACAATAGCGGCACCTTACTTTATCATGATTGTAAAAACTGGCGTTTTATTGCGTTTTGCAACGGAAGTCTTTGCATCAATATTGAAGGTTTATGAGTTGTGAACTTAAGAGGGCGGTAAATTAGTATTATAACTAGAGTATCTTTTTTTATTATCACCATCTTTTTCATAGCTATTTTCATTATTATATTTGTATTACTATTTCAGATGTAGACGAATGCGCTAGTAACCCGTGTGCTAATGGACAATGCAAACACGGGTTGAACGAGGTCACATGTGTATGTGATCCCGGGTGGAGTGGGGACTATTGCGGTAGGTAAAACACCACTCTATATTTCAAGGCAATTGTCTTCTTATGTTTAGATCGCTATTATTAGAACGAGCATTACAAAGATTTTAAATAGTGGTCTCGTCTTCAATTCCTGGCGAAGTCCTATTATCTTTGCACATAGTAATTTGTTCTTGAAAACCTGAATTGTAGTGTTGTTATTTAAATTGATTTACGTCTGATTCCATAATTGGCACTCTTGTGACTGATGGGGTTAAATGGCAAGTCGAATGCTCGCAAAATGTTCATTTCAATAAAATACACAGGGAGCGTTAGCTCGACAATGTTACAGGACCAGGGCTGGTTCCACTTACCTCTAGTCATGACTGGATACTCCGTATTAGTTGAATTAGTAGAAGTTATCGCAATAATTGTAATATACAGATTTATTTGTATTTTACAATTCAGTTGAAATTGATGTCTTCTTTTTGAAAAGGTGAAAACAACTGAAATATGTTGTCCTATGTTATTGTGACAAAGCTGAGTCCTATACTGAACAATTAGTATACAGTATAACTGGAGTATAACACGATATCTCCATTTTTACCATGGTTAATGGAAATCTCTTTTTTGAAAGCATCTAATGCAGAATGATAGCAAAATATGTTTGTTTTTTATTCCATTGCATTCGCAGACTGGAAGTGTTACGATGGCAAGTGCTACCATGTGGCCACGGATAGAAAGAACTGGGAAAACGCACGCGACTACTGCCGTGGTCTCGGCCCGATCACCATCAACGCAACCACGCAACGCAACGTATCTCTTGTATTTCCAAGCTCTCAGAAGGAGACTGATGACGTTGTAGCATTTTGCAACTCGGTGTCTGGACTCGCTCAGAGTTGTGGAAATCATGGTAGAGGGCTTGGACTTACTTGGATAAACTGTCGTCGCAGAGGAGTCGGAGAGGGGGTCGTATGCGAGGCCGATGCCAACGGGACGATCTCCGAGTATAGGGGTGAGTTATCCTCTCACTGTTGTCTGCAAAATAGACTTGTTTACTAACCTAAATTTTTTTATAATTCCAACCATTGTACACGGTTTTTTATCTCATAAACTGTTTAAACGTAATATCCTTGTGTTCTAAATAGTGTATTGAGTAAACTTGATGGTGACTGTTTTCACTACCTTTAAGTGGTGCGATTTTAAAGGGCACTTTTGGGACAATTTAAGTACAGAATATGTGTTTGCACATGACAAGCATTGTTTTGTAGAAATTGTGACGACCTGAAATTGATCAACAACAAAATGTGTTAATCATTTGTTTATTTCTGAAAAAAAAAAAAAAATCTGTAATCAACAAGTGATCTGTTCTATTTCTATAGTCACTGGTTTTCCCTTTGCTTTCAACCCGACAGACTGGTCACAAGGGAATCCATCTGTTTACTGGGGGAGCACTCCTGAAAACTGTGTCCTCTTGCAATATAACTGGGGAAATGGCTGGAATGACGTCTCCTGCAGTTATAACGAGGCTGCCATTTGTCAAGTGGTCTTGTAGAGGGTAGGCTACATTTCTGAAAATTATTCAATACATAACGTCATGCCTTTTCAACTTCAATTGTCAGACCCGTAGCCGAGAAAGGGGGGGGGGGGGGGGTTGGGGGTGTGATGGGTGCGTTCGCACCTTCCCCCCCCCCCCCCCTAAAAATAAAACACAACAACAACAACAACAACAACAACAAACAAACAAACAAAACAAAACAGGTCGACTATTTTTGGTCTCGGTCTCGGTCATCCAGTGGCCACCCCCCCCCCTCTCTCTCTCCCTGCTAACGCAACTTAAACCAGTCATTCTGACTATGCAGCCTCATTAATACAGTTTCGTGGTATATTGAGTTAGGCTTACGTCTGTCAAAACGTTTGATTTTTTCCTACATGAGTAACACAGACAAGTGTTCAATGAATTGTATAAACACTTGACTTCTAATCAGGCTTCTGTAACGGTATATTAATGGGGGATTAAGCTTTTTAGGTATACTTGTCTAAAGGCCCAGTCCCATACTGACGATTTGCACGGCGAATCGCAACGATTTGACATTCGTCGAGAAAATCGCTTAGGTCGTATTGCGTCGTGTTACTTCGTATCGGTTCTTCCCCCCCAAACCGTCGCGCATCGTGAAGAAAATCTTGAAAATCGCCGTCTTCAACTGTTCAAAACAATCGCCACGTCACGACGATTTTCACCAAAAACCATTGTATTTACCGTTGCATATTCGTGTCAAGTCGTTCCACATCGTTGCAATTCGTTGCGAGTCGTATCGCTTCGTTTCGCTATCGTAAAGATCGCCGCTGTCCGTTTTTTAACTGACCATGGGCGTAAAGACTTACGTAATACCTATTCATCACGAGGGAGGGGGGGGGGGGGGGTGAATGAATAGATCATCCCCCTGTTGAAAGGTATCAATGACAGATCTACGCCCGTGGAACTGACTCAAACAAGTCCGATTGTTCATGGTGCACTGCCCTATTCCATAAAAAGAATGAAAGGAAATCGTCGCGACATGGCGATAGTTTTGAACAGTCCCAAAACATTCGTTGTGCTAACACAATTCATGGCGTTCTTCGCGATGCGCAACGGTTCGCAGAACGAATTACAACGACTCGCAACGAACTACAACGACTCGCGACGACTCAAGCGATTTTCTCCACGAATGATAATTCGTTGCGAGTCGCCGCAAAAATCGCCACTATGGGACCACAACTTTTTTTCTGCCACGATTTTTCTACCGCAATGGTTAAAGACAAAAGAAGGACGAGCTGACTCGTCGAACAACGACGAAGAACGAATATTCGTCTTGAGTCGCCGTACAATTCTTCCCAATTCGTTGTTAAATCGTGGCTAAATCGAGTCGATTCGTTCTAGTAAATCGTTGCGAGTCGTTGCTAGTCGTCGTGAAAATCGTCAGTATGGGACTGGGCCTTAAGGAATTGAGTCAATTTGACTATTGGAATTCAATTTTGAATTTCCTCGTTTATGTCGTTTGCCTCTATCTGTTGAAACGGCTTCGCGGTACCGATTTTGGTATCGCGAGTAAGAAGAATTATGAAGGAATGATCAACCTTTTAGGGGATTATGGGGATTATATCCTCACTTTTAGTGAAATATTGATACAAATGTTCATATCTCGTAATGTGAGATATTTTAATGATATAGGCCTATATTCAAATGAATTTTCATTTTCATTTTATGTTTCACATAATATGCGTGCATTAGTCATATATATTGACATTTGGACGAGTTCCGTTAATTGGTTTATCACATTCATTTAATATGTATGATGAGAAATTTCAAGCGTATACCTTTTGTACGTGATACCATTAAACAGATTAACTACATGTAATATAATGAGTATAAAGTTATTATTCTGGTGTATTATATTCACATAATCGTGTCCATGATACCTATCATATTATCATAACCATCTACTTTCATCGAGGTACATGTTTATCTGACAGCATTGCGATCAGATGGATCTTTTCAGCGAGATTCAAGCCCCGTTGCAGAAGGAGTTGCAATCGATTGTAAAGTTGTAAATTTGCCGGTTAATTCTGTAAACTGACCAAACAAATGACATTGCGTGCATTCAATTTCGCAGATTATGTCCTCGAAGGTATACTTTGTAGGTCAAATTTGTTTTGTTAGCATTTGAATTTGTTTATTTTTGTTTCATTCAAAAGTGTCATTAGATCTCAACACTAGACAGAATAGCTCAATCGAATGCAATTAATTCAAGTTTAAACAAAAATGTTAAGCCTACAGCTCAATTGTTCGAAATATAATTTGAAGGAACATTATAATGAATGCCAAAACATAGTTGAGAAAATTAGCCGTGAAAGCAGAAGTGTCCCGCAGAAGGGGAAAGATTGTTTTACATTGAAGGGCTCGTTAAAAATATGTATTAGATTTCATTTACGGTAATGAATTGTAACATGTAATTTCAAATCTTTTGGTATAATTTACATAAAGATAGTAGTAAATGGAAATTGTGACCCTATTATATGCGTCATTGTTTTGTAAAGATGTGGCCAAATGTTACGTTTCCATTAATTATGTTAAAGCCAAATACCAGTTTTGGGAAAGTAGCCAAAAACATCTATATTGATCAATATTGTTGAATAAATATTCAAATAGGGCTTATGTGGTAAAATCCGAACCTAATCATCGTTAAATACAGAAATATCGGAAGAAATCTAAAACCGGCCCGTGAAATTTATAAATCCACCTCCCGTTCTCACCTGTCCACGCCGCTAGCGCTGGGCTGGAGATATCGACAAGCTGGGGACAAGCCCTTATAGCGAACACCTCGTGTAACGCACGCGGTTATTTGCACGTAGCGTGTGCGCGATTCCGCGTTGGCGATATCAATGGTACAGTAGATCAATATATAATTTTGCAAATGTATCAATTAGTAGGCGGTTTCTTGGCAAAATTTGTATAATCCCATATTAGTAAAAATTATATTCTTTCACATGGTTGGTAATAAGAGTGTACATTTCATTTTTAGAGGCTGGGGCGCTTCCCACTTCTGTCATTCACCTTTAATATTCGTAAGTTTAACAACGATGTTCATAATACGTTAGATATGTGAGTGTTTATATTGCATCTAGATAATTGAAATGTGTATATATTTGACTAATAAGATTGCATTTAAAATAAATGAAATACATACATGCATAAGGCAAATACAATATAACATATTGAACGTATCATTGATGCTTTGCTATCTATATAATTATGTATATATTTGGTAGAATCTACATAAAGAAAGTAGTAAATGGAAATTGTGACCTAAATTATATTCGTCATTGTTTTGTAAGGATGTAGCAACATTTTACTTTTCATTAATTAAGTATACAACGATGTTCATAATACGTTAGATATTTGAGTGTTTATATTGCATCTAGATTATTTAAATGTGTATATATTTGACTTATAAGATTGCATTTAAAATAAATGAAATACATACATTTGTAAGGCAAATACAATAATAATTTAACTTATTAGTGATGCTTTGATATCTATATAAGTCTGTATATATTTGGTAAAATTTACATACAGATAGTAGTAAATGGAAATGGTTTTGTAAAGATGTAGCAAAATTTTACTTTTCCATTACTTGTGATAATATTCGTAAGCATACAACGATGTCACTGATACGTTAAATATGTGAAGGTATATCTTGTCTCTTGATCATTGAAATGTGTAAATATTTGAATGTATATAAAATCAATTGATAAAGAAAATGGTATCTAACGTAATTGAACTCATCGTTGATGCGTTGCTATCTATACAAGTCTTTATCTAGGCAAAATATTTCAAATAAATTGTATTAGGTCATGTCGATTTTACTTGTTTGTATTAGTAGAACATGTAAATTGTATAGCAAAGAAATGTTATTGTAATAAAGCGTGTAATGGTAATTATAAAGCAGTATTTAAAGGGGTAGTTCAGTTTTGGTTTAGAGGGTGGTTCAAGTAATAATTGTTTGTGAGGTAATGACAAATTAAGCGTAACATTTGAAAAAGCACACAACTGTAATCGAAGGATCAACTTTGTTTGATCAAAATCGATACAGAAACAGCTGAAATATCCATAAATATATATGATTGGAATAACTGTATGGGGACCAACGATTATTTGATAATTTTAGCAAATGTTTATGAATCCTGCACATTTCTGAAAATATATCGAAATGGATTAAAAATCCATCTCTATTGAATAATATTTTTTAGCAAACATCAAATTCGAATATTTTGATTTGAAAATGGTTGAAACTTGAGAATTCTAGAAGGCCCCTTTTTTGTTAACAGCTGCTTTTTAAATCGAAACCGCCTTGTAACTCAGCCGTTCATATGTATGTCTACCATTCAAGCATCATTGAATTATAACTGTTAGTTTTGAATGATAACTGACAAGGTTTAGTTACTAAAATTATGTTTGACCCAAACTGTACTATCCCCTGAAGTGTAACTGTTAGTGTACGTGTAAGTTAAAGTGTAAGAGAACCAATATTTGACTTTATAATACATTTCATTAATGTTTGTATTTTGTTCTTACTTTATATGAATTTCTTATTCTAATTTCTTGACTGTTCAAATAAAGGCTATATAAAGAAGATAACTTCCTCGGTTTCATGTGTGCTTGTGGAGATTGTGTTCGCGTATGTGTGGGTGTGTGTGCATGTATGTATGTATGTATGTATGCGTGTGTAGAAGTATGTGCGTGTATGTATGTATATATGCGTGTGTATGTATGTATGTATATGTGTGTGTATACGTTTATGCCTGTATGTATGTGTATGCGTATGTGCGTGTATGTGTGCGTGTGTATGCGTATGTGCGTGCATGTGTGTATGTGTGCATGTGTTTGTGTATTTGTATGCATATATTCGTGTATTTATGCGCGTACATGCGTATACCCAGCTAGCAAATAGTCACGTGCACACATCCCATTCCAATCCCTTTCATGTTGCCGCGTGCTTCCTATTCTACGCGACTCGTTTAGTGCAATTAGGATAATTTCATGTAATATTAACGCGTGACGTTCAGTATACTTATTATTGCTTTTCCAAATTGCTTTTTGCTAAGAGATGTTCATAAAATTAATTTTTGTCACTCTATGCCGATGAATATAATATGTAGACATAATAATCATTGGACTTCTGGCAGAATTTAATCTAATGTACTAAACAAAATGTACTCTTACGCTTTAATTACGACCTCATGATTATTATTCCATGCCTTAATTTCTTAGCTAATAAATTGACATGTTATAGTTGCTGATACAATAAAGTACCATCGACATGACCTGATAGAATACAATACCATTCAAACATTTGCCTAAACGGACTAATATAGAGATCAATCAACAACAATTAGTTCAGTTATGCAATATTGTATTTGCTTATTGTATGTGTTTATTTCATTTATTTTAAAACCAATCTCATGCGTCAAATATTTACACCTTCCTTTGAATGATCAAGAAATACATTCACATGTCTAGCGAATTGAGAACATCGCTCTGCTACATCTTTACAAAACAATGACGAATATAATAAGATCATACTTTCCATTAACTAATATCTTTATATTAGGCATGTTGTAGGCATGATCATGCCTTGCATGCATAAACAACACCAAATAATTATACCTATTTGGTTGCATTAGTCCAGTGACCAGATGCAACCAAATAGGTATAATTATTTGGTGTTGTGTAGGCATGCAATGCATGATCATGCCTACAACTGTTTTTGAATGTTTATAGAAATTGTTCTAATTTTAATGAAGTTCATTATTGTTATTACTGCCTTCTTTTCCATTTGCCAGTGGATGACACATTTCTTTATAACATGTATATCTGTGAAGACCAATACAATTTATCTTATCTTATCTTATATATACTCCGCAAAAAAAAGAAACTGGACACTTGTATAAGACCAAATATTTCATACTCATTCAAGATCAAACATATGATATTGTATATCAAATTAAAGATAAAACTACCCTCTTCAATATTGGCATGAAATCCAGATGAAATCATTCATGCATGACTTGTCACGGTCAATTAACCACAGCAAGGTCTGTTTTCAAAAATAGCAAAAATGGAACATCCACTCAACCATATTAAAGGGGCCCTGCAACCCAAATGCATGTTCACCTCTGTTCATCTGTATTAGTGTACACATTCAATATTTGTAAACGGTTTGACCCAAATATGTTTTGTATATTTTTAAACATTTTATCATTTATTTGTCTTCATGTTGCTAAGCCCCACCTCCTAAAAAACCCTCCAGAGCAAATTCTATTGTTGACCTGCAGTGACATCATTTGTCAATCACTGGTCAGCTACCATGCTATTGTGATTAGCCTAATCACAATAGCATCACACGGTTGAATAGAATACCAACTCACACAACTTCAATTACAATAGCTGTTGCTATGTCAGAAGAAAAGCACTGTCTAAGCTATTGCATGGAGGTATGCATGGCATGCTTTTGTGTGGATGTTCTTTTGGTACTTTCATCTTTTGTTAATCTCATGGTAGCTGACCAGTGATTGACAAATGATGTCACTGCAGGTCAACAATAGAATTTGCTCTGGAGGGTTTTTTAGGAGGTGGGGCTTAGCAACATGAAGACAAATAAATGATAAAAATGTTTAAAAATATACAAAACATATTTGGGTCAAACCGTTTACAAATATTGAATGTGTACACTAATACAGATGAACAGAGGTCAACATGCATTTGGGTTGCAGGGCCCCTTTAATGTTGATAAGCATAATCTCAATCGCTATATTCATGACGTGGCATAATTTTTCATTAAAAATGTGACCTTTTCTATCTTCATCTCAATAAAAAAAAGTATAAATGAAGACAAATTGTGAAAGTTATTAGTTTTATTTCATCCAAAAGTAACAAGATGGGGACTACCATGGAAAAGGTTTATTAGTCGAAACCACAGTTTGTGCCCTTATTTCAGCATGAAAAATGGTATAAATTCTTCTCCAGAATTCTACCGTAGTCCAAAGATCTTCAAAACCTGATGTCACCCTTGGTCAAACAATTTGGAAGTCCTTAACATGACATTTCTCTAGGTAACTATGGTTAAAATTGCAGAGGACACATGAAACAGACAAACTTCATGCCTCTAATACAGACCAGTATGATGAAGCTCTCATAACCTGGTCCTGTTTTATTGACAAATTTGTATTTTCAGAGTTTGTTTATAACAATAAAGTTAAATAATGTCATAATTTACTTGTCCCGCACACCTTGTTTTAAGTGAAACGCTTGCGATCATTTCAGTCGAATGGTTTGGTCCTCCATTGTTTTTGCTATTTTTGAAAACGGACCTTGCTATTGTTAATTGACCATTGCATTTAATGCATGAACGATTACACCTTTAATTTATACCCTGCATGTAGAGGACTAAATTCCCCTTAATTTGATATATGATAATGTACACTTTATCGTACATTAATATGAAATATTTCAACTTACACAAGTGTCCAGTTTCTTTTTTTTTTGCGGAGTATACATTAGACCAAACTATTTGATATTACATTCTAGAAACCTTTAAATTGTATCCAATAACTGTAATCTACAAGCCCCTTAAAGGGATCTAATAACGTTGTAAAAATCCACATAATTTACTTAGAACTCTAACGGTTCTCACATGCCTTAATGGTATTCGTATTACTAATATAAGCATGGAACAGGTATTGGTTTTCTGAATTTATATTTCGTTATAAAGATATCTAGTGGATAATTATAACTGTGTACAAAATCAGTGCAATGAGTTAGTGAATATTATTTTGCATTCTCGCTCATTACTTGGTCATATGACACTCATTTACAATGCTATTTTCATACATCCCTCAGTGGACATATCACATCACAGAACTACCCATTTTATCACCTCTTCCTAAGTTGTTGCACATGTCAACAAAGTTATTAGATCCTTTTACGGTAGAACAGTAATCCCCCTTCTGTAGGACACTAAAGAGTTTTCATGGCCAATTTTATCATTTGTTTTTATTTGAATTAACAATTGTTTCTTTCATATTCGCATATTCGAGATGAAGGCTTAACATTATTGTTTAAACTTGAATTTAGTGAATTACCTTTAGCTCTTCAGTCAAGTGTTTTAGCACCTGTTGTATTCAATTTGAACAAATCGTCAGCAAGTCTGTTATTATCATTCAAATTCGCATACAAACACAAACTAGATGACTGAACAGAATCAAATGTTTCGAATGACCTTAATATCAATTCAAATAAAAAGAATAAAAGAATTTGACCTACATAATATAGCATGCAAATGTTCGTGTGTGTGTGTGTGTGTGTGTGTGTGTGTGTGTGTGTGTGTGTGTGTGTGTGTGTGTGTGTGTGTGTGTGTGTGTGTGTGTGTGTTGTGTGTTTGTGTACGTGTGTGTGCGTGTGTGTATTAGTATTGTGGCACGATCGGCTTGGTGGTTGACTATAATGCATATCATATACCAATATCATTGGAAGATTATTTAGAAGGATAAGTTTGATTTTCATACGAAAGAAATAATGTTTACCTGGTGAAAAATAGTAAATCGATGTCTGATTTGTTCGCGATCGTTCGTGTAATGTATCCGAATTCAGATTATGTGGAGGACTTAGTCTCCTAATTCGGATGCTCTTGACTAAGGTCGAAAGCGTCTACAGATGCTATACAAATTCAATCTTAAAAATCGCCATAATTAGGGAGACGTTTGAAAAATCTAAGCCCATTTAATTATTCTGTTACCATAAGCCAAACCACAAGGTACAAGAGAAGTGTGAAAGCTCTAAGCGATTTTGGTTGTTTTTTCACAAAATGAATGGATACCAATTTCTCTTCTCACATACCTAATAAATATAAATACACAACATAATAGTATGGCAAGTAAACTGAAAGACAACTCAACTACATAACAATTATACCGTTTTAAGGCGATGCGCATGCGCATAACGTCCGCTAGTATTGGATATTGGACGTCGAGTCGATGGGAAAGGACGTGCCCTGCGGCGCATGCGCACTGACATTAGCCGCGATGTTTTCAAGCGGATAGCAGTCCACATTTATATAAATGATGTGCAATCGAAAACAGTTTTGACATGTCTGATCATCATTCGCATTAATTTCAATGATTCGAAACGTGTCTGTTAACCACGTCGTTTCACAATGGCTACACCACTTACCGGAGAATAGAGATAACATTAGTTATCTAAAGACCCGTAAAATATTACTGGTAGTAATCTTGAATGTCATCACCGAATACAATGATCTCATGAGCCATAGTTATCTTTACTTATTGGTAAAAATAAGCATCGAATTAATCATTGTTTTTCATTCGTACACTCTATGGAGTGTGTTGAATAGCTTGTCGTCCAATCAAACTTTGTTTAACAACCATCAAAGCGGATGCTTACGCGATTGACTGCAGTTCATTTCTGTGCGTGGATTTCTAGTATCGCTCTATCGTATCGGCAATACGTCAATCCATATAATGGCAAGTTATTTACACGTTTAATCAATAAGAACCATGACTTATAACAATGCTTTCATTATTTTGTCAGATAAATGTTTATATCTTATTTTACATTATTATACATTGTTATTTTTTCTTTGTCCTTTTCTTTTTCCTCTTCTTCTTCCTTTTCTTCTTCTCATTGTTCTTCTTCTTTGTCTTCTTCTTCTTCTTCTTCTTCTTCTTCTTCTTCTTCTTCTTCTTCTTCTTCTCACTCGTCTTTTACTTATTCTTCGTATTCTATTAGTCGTAGAAGCAGGAGTTTTGGTAAGGCTGAGCTTTTGTAACCAAAACTTGCACAATAAAATTACAAACTAATAGTTATAACATTACCATGCTCGAAAGGTATAGAAAATTACAAACGACTAAGTAAAAAGCCTGTTATTATTCAAAAGAAGCCATTAAAACACAAGAGGGCGCTCTCTAAAAAGCATTGGTTTCAACCATTTTTCATAAAAAATTAGGCATGTGATGTGTTGTTAAAATAATGATTAAATAGAGATATCATCAACAACTATTAAAAACCCTCTTTTGAATTTTTTTGAAAAAGTCTAAGCATTTTTTAAATTTAAACAAACAGAATTAAACAAATTTAAACAAAAATCATCGAATAAATCTGGGCCGCAGATGAATTCTGATCGGATATCTTATCATTATTTCCACAAAACATTACATGCACAATATTCTATTTTAAATGGTTGAAACCGATGATTTTTTTAGAGAGCGCCCTCTTGATTTATAACGGCTCTTTTTAATGATAGTCATTTGTAATTTTTCATTCCTTTTGAGCATGGTGGACTTATAAGTATTAGTTTGTAATGTAATTGTGTAGATTTTGGTTACTAAAATTTGAAAGAGCGCAGAATACACTTTATTTGATTAAAATCGGTTCAGAGACGGCTAAAATATCAATACTAAAAAATGCTGCACTTTTCAAAAATTTACAAAAGATGCTTTTAAATAGTTGTTGATGATCTTTCTATTTAATCATCATTTTAACAAAACATCACATGCCCCATTTTGTATTTACATGGTTGAAAGCAATGACTTCTTAGAGAGCGCCCTCTTGAGTTTTAACGGCTATTTTTGAATGATAACAGGCTTTCTACTTTGTAGTCGTTTGTAATTTTGTATACCTTTTGAGCATGATAAAGTTATACCTATTAGTTTGTAAAGTAATGGTTCAGGTTTGGGTTACTAAAATTCAGATTGACCAAAACTGTACTCTCTTTACCAAAACTCAACTATCCCTATAGCATCATCAACGAAATAATCAGTAAATTTATTACTATTTTAATTTTTGATATTAATTGACATTAATTGACATATTTTTTAAACAATATGAATAAAAAGAACCTGTTAAAATGGTATGCGACGTTTAGCTATATCAATTTGTATATGAAGAGTTCGTTTCCAAAAAAGGTTAGGTTCACTTTGGTAAGTTTTGAGAAAAAGAGGTTTATTTATTTCTCATAGTTAGCAATGTTGAGAGGATATACAATTATATTACATAAAAGAGCATCATAATAGGATTGTAAAATAACTCTTTAAAACAATCCCAGCATCTTCTGTTTTTGTTTTGTTTTGTTTTTGGCTTTTTGTTTTTTTGGATCTAACCTTTTTTGGAAACAAACTGTGTTGGACCTAAACCTCTTTTGAAAAAAAAAAGGAATTTTCTTTATAAATTGTTACTACTTTCCATTATGAATTTCAGTTTTCTGTTAGCTTTACCGGATAGAGCTGCTCAAAATGTATAAATTAAGCTTTAAAAAATGAATTTTAATGGAAAATGGACCTAACCTCTTTTGGAAACGAGCTCTTTATATGTATAGTATAAATTAGGCGAAACCTTTGTGAGTTCAAAGAGTGAGAAGAGGAAAGAAAGATGTGAGAGAGGAGGGTGAGTATAAAACGATTCGCAGATTTTGCACAGGAAAGAGAACTGACTAAGGGTTCATACAATGTGTATTTCTATTATCTGATATGTCTACGGAGTGAGGCGTGAACATTCTATTGTATAAATGAATGTCATTATGACCGAGTAATGGGCAAAACTGCAAAGTGAAATTCACTATCTCATTGCACTGACTTTGTGCACAGTTTAAATTCTCCACTAGATATTTCAAATCCGAAAACTTCAAACATATCTACCTTTTTAACGGAAGAGAAATTCGGAAAACCGAATCCTGTCCCATGCTTCTATTTGTAATACAAATACAACAAGGTATGAGAAAATGTCCCCTTATGTTTTTTGGGGTATTGGTTTGTCAAATTATTTGGAGGCGCATGCCCCCAACACCTACGCCACTGATCCAACCCTAATAGTAAACAATAAGCGTGACGATCATGCATCGGGAATGGAAAAGTTAAATTGTTAAAAAAATACAAATCAAATAGTTTGATATTAACTTTATTTATAAGTGCATTTCTAGAAACACAATTTGATTTTGTTTTCATTAACCATAATAATAATTAACATCCCTGGGGGTGTTTCACAAAGATCCCAAGTCAAAATTAAGACTAAGTTGGACTTTATACAAAGTCAAGAGCCCAAATGCGAATATTTGAAACTTTCAAAAAACATTTACATCAATATCTCACTTTTATACAATTCTATATGATAAAAGAAAATGATTGTATTACAATTGTAGGCCTGTTTAAAGAACTCGTTTAATAATTAAATGAAGAAACATATGGCTTCCATAATGTCCAACTTAGTGTTAAGTTCGTCTTGGGATCTTTGTGAAAGACCCCCAGATCATTTCCTGAAAAAATAAGCAGCGTCAACAATTAAAGGGGTAGTACAGTTTGGGTCAAACATAATTTGAGTTACTGTAACTTGTTATAAAACGGTTATAATTCAATGATTCTTGAATGTTAGTTAAACATATAAACGATTAACCCTAATAAGGCCGGGGAGGCCATTATGCTCCCCCCCCCCCCCCCTCCGGGAGTTTTCTGATTGCTCTGGAACGCATAAAGATGTCGCACCGCCGCTTCGTTGCCTTTCTTCTTTCGAGTCTTGGTATCTTTTAAAACCAAATTTTCGAAAATCGGACCTACCGTTACGAAGTCACGTGGCGTTTTGTTTTTGCATATCAGCCAGAAAATTGTTCATATTCGTGATTTGCGTACAAAACATATGGAAATATCAGTTTTCGTAAAAAGAGATATATCATTGGTTATTTGGTCTTGTTCTCAGTTTAAGTGTTTGTTTTGGGGCTCAAAATAGTTGAATTATAGTTATAAATTAAATAAACAACAGCAACAATACAATACATAGGTAAAATATACACAAAGAAATGCATAAGAAATTGTCAAAACAATACAAAAAGTATGGAATAAACAGGCTCTTCCAATTATTTTTATTGTATTATTATTCCAAGTTGTCGAAAGAATGCTTGGCAAGGACCATTTTTACACAGATACATTGTAAATCCTTCTGCCATATAAATGTGAACATGTCCGCAGTCGCTATATTTTGGCGAAAGGGTGTATCTTGAGATACGTGGAAATTATGCGCAGTATCCTCGTGCTATCGTTTGGCAAAAGGGTGTATCTCGAGATATGGCCGTACATGAATGATGGAAAGTAAACATTTATTTTAGCAGAAGGCTGTATCTATATAGATACATTTAGTACGTCGCGTTGTCAAATCTATAAATCTGCTTTACCGTGCGTATCAAAAAAAGTTACACTTTTGAAAAATTTGTCACAATTACATTTCCAAATATATAGAAAATTTGTGATAGATGCTCAATAGTCTCTTCTATCAAGTGCCACAAACAAAACAAATTTTTGTTCACGCTTGGGTGAGCACTGACCGTTTTTGTCCAGAGTGTGAAAAATGACTTGCGCTAATCCCATTCAAACAAATTGCTCTTTTGCATAAATTTAGGATTATGTTATGATAGTCTAGGAATTTACTGGCATAAAGCAATGAAATCATTAAAAGTATGGCAAAGAGCAATTTGTTTGAATGGGAGTACTTATTCGGATTCTGGTTTAATTTTCCCTCTTCTTTCAATTTGGCGCAAGTCATTTTTCACACTCTGGACAAAAACAGTCAGTGTTCGCCCAAGCGTGAACGAAAATTTGTTTTGTAAGTGACTCTTGATAGGTGAGACACTAGGCATCTATCGACATGAAAAATCTTCTTAATATTATGGAATGTAATTTTGACAAATTTTTCAAAAATGTAACGGGTTTTTGTATACGCACTGTATAAGTATGTAGAGCGTCGCGTACTGTGCTGCATGAAATATGAAATCATGTTGTCGCTGGCTTTACCATCGTAGGATAAAGAACGTAAGCTTGAATTGTTTATAAAGAATACTGATAATGTTATCAAGTACACTTGTGAGAAGGAATAAGATTAAAATTAGCTTTATCTAGCCTAGACATACTAGATATAGTAGTCTAGACTCTAGATCTAAATTTAGGACTTTGTTTAATTCAAGCATAGTATTAGTTTACCAATCCGACAATTAAGAGTTTATTTAGTAAGTGTAACAGACGGTCTGTATAACAAGTCTAACTTGTGATAGGCCTACATTTAAAACCAAATTAACCTGACTTAACTTCTTCTTCTTCTTCAGCCTACTTCACTCCACTGCACTGCTCTGTCTCCCTCTTTTTCTGATGAGGTGTCTAGGAGTCCAAACTGTAGTTGTGTGTGTCCATCTGTTGTCATACCTCCTGGCTAGGTGTCCTGTCCATCTCCATTTCTTTGATTTGATGGTCAACATTATATCCTGCCATAGGCGTACCCAGGGGGGCTTTGACCCTAAAGTGACTGTTTTGGGGGGTTTGAACCCCCTCCCCCTTTCAAGATGTAAATGGACCAAATTTTTGCGGTCTAGACCTCCATTTTTGATGGTCTCGGCCTCGAAAAGTGCTAAAAACCGTGGTCTCGGCCTCGAAAAGTGCGAAAAACCGTGGTCTTGGCCTCGAAAATGTCGAAAACTTTTGATCTCGGCTTCGAAAATTTGCTACGACTACCCCCCCCCCCCCCCCCCCCCCCCGACAGCTAAAACAAAAAACAAAAAATTACTAAAGACACTGTCCATAAATTCCTGGTCATCCCTACCCCTACCTTTGATTATTAATTATTTTTTCTTAAGAAAAATATACTTTCAATAAAAGGATACTTGAATTATTTGTGTGTAACATGATACATTTCTGCAGAGTGAAGGCCCAATCATTTTATTCGCAGTGCACGCGACAAATGGCACTCCTGATTGGTTAAAAGTAGGGTACGAGCAAGAAGAGAGAAGGAAAAAAAAACAGAAAATTCAATGAAAAACAACGGAAAGGGCCGGTCGTGTACAAGACATGTTTTTGTTTGTTTGTTTTTTTTTTTTCCGGCTTGCAGCGCAGCGCAGCCCGCTCGCATTCGTATATAATATTCTACAACCTCGGGTGTTTATATATTACCCTTCAAAACGCAATATCATAACACATAATACGAATATACCCATACAATAATATTGAAATAAATGGCAATTTCCGATGTTAATTTTCAAGCTCGCTCCGTTCGCAGTCGCATATGTAATATTTCATAAACTCGGGTGTGTATATATTACCCTTAATAACGGCATATCATAAGTCATAGACGAATATACCCATACAATAATATTGAAACAAATGGCAATTTTCCGATGTAAAATTGCTAAAATGTTTAAGCTCGCTCCGCTCGCATTCGTATATATATAATATTCTACAACCTCGGGTGTTTATATATTACCCTTCAAAACGCAATATCATAACACATAACACGAATATACCCATACAATAATATTTAAACAAATGGCAATTTTTGATGTTAAATTGCTAAAATGTTCAAGCTCGCTCCGCTCGCATTCGTATATATATAATATTCTACAACCTCGGGTGTTTATATATGTGACCTTACACCACAAAACGACCAATAAGTCGGGAAAACTAATTGTGCTTATTTTCATATAACAATAAAAGAGAAGTCCTTACCTTTAAAATGGTATGTCATTTGTCATATTTGGACTTAGCATACCATCTCAAAATGAACGCCAACGATTAGGAATATGGCTGAAGCATTTTTGAAATAAGGGAGAAACAGGCCACAAGATCAGTGTCCATTCAAGCACTGTATTTTTGATCACATTTGTTAGATGTAAAATAATATTTAAACATGATTTCCGACGCTCAATATTTCACAGAAGGTAGATTAAGATAACTTCCGCCGCCTATGGTTATGCCAGGCTTAGTTGGTGTTACTTGTATGTATACGGTATTGTTTTGTTTTATAGAAATTTAAACGGGGGAAAACATTTTTTGTTTCTTATATCCTTTATTCTCTCTCCTTTTAATTCGGATGAATGGTAAAGAAAAGGCAAAGATGGATACAAAAATACCCAGCCAAGTATGCACCAAATCCCACCATTTTATCATACAAATTGCAAAAGCTTCACACCGTGGGAGGGGGGACACGCCCCTCCCACACCCTCTCCCCTCGGTCGCTTCGCTCCCTCGCGTCGTGTGGTCATCCATAATTTGTTTTTTTGTGCCCCCCCCCTGGAAAATCCTGTGTCCGCCACTGCCCCCTCCCCGCTTACAGTATTCACAACCACTTGGTCTTGGTCTCGGTCTCGAAAAATTGTGGACCGGACCAGGGGCAGGTTGCAAGAAAGGGTCCTAACTCTAGGACGTCCTAAATGTCACGTGATTGTCATATGACTACGACTAAATTACGTACATAGGATAGCTCCTAAACTGTTGCAAGAAAGGCTCCTAAGTCGAAATTACGGAGTATTGATAGTAGCGGACAATTCCGTAGCCTTTGCAATGAACCTAATGTATAATCGGTAAAAATAATTATCAGCATAGGAGCCTAATTGCTGGTCTATAGGTGCGTTAGAAATTACAAATTGACAAATTATATAAAGCATACACAGAACATATTACAATGTTCAGTTCGCATGCATAGCAAACGGCTAGCTGAAAGCGAACACACACAAAAACATGAAATATATTATTTGGAAAAGATTCGCTTATGTCGCTGCTTGTGCCTATTCAAAAGACACCATTAATTAGTATCTTCATCAAACAGACCCTATTATACATGTGAAAAATAGTATACATATTTTCGCTACATTTAACTTATTTGATCAGCTACACTTTATCAATAAATATTACATTTGCATGAAAAAGTAGATGATCTGGCAAAAGGAAGACCTTTTACCTTTGAAATAAAAAAATGAACCATATTTATATTTAGGAGAGGTCTTCTTTATCGAGACCATTCTATAAAGTATGGAAACTGCTTTGTTCACGATATACGTTTCGTTTCAGATACTAATAGAAAACATCAGCGATACAAACGTATATATTTCGGCTTGATAGTTAAATTCATTTCCCAAATAGGCTAGTGGCGTAGCTGTAATTGTTTTGTCAGAGTCGGAGGAGGGGCCGGGCACCAGAAAGGCCTTACATTTGATGAGGAGGCAAAGGGAATTACGATTTATTACTTCAGTGGTAGCATGGGCGAACATGTTTTTTTTTATTTGTATTATTTGTTTGCATTTGTTTATTTGGATTGAATAATTGATTTTGTATTTATGTATTTATTGATATTTGTGTGTGTTTGTTTGTGTGTGTGGGTTTGTTTGAGGGGGGCATATTATATGCACATAATGCGGTCTATGCTCATTTCTACACAATACACACACGCAAGCAATTATAATAGACACTTCTGAATTTACACACAATCACAGAAACAAACACAAACGAAGCATACACCCAAAACACAGATACGCACGGCGCACATACACGTACGACATACCCACATACACTTTTTGTTTATTTAAGTGATTTTTATTCCTCCATATATAATATTTACATTTGAATATACATACTAAACAAAATATACATAATACAATTATAATGAACGAAAATAGAAATGGTTATCTTACATAATAAACAAATACAAATCAACTGTATATTCCATTCCTGACTTCATAAAATAAACATAATGGAGGTTATATAACTAAAGATAAAAGGAACTAAATCATGCTCCTTTACCCCCTCCCCCCCCCCCCACCATTTAGCCCAAGAAAAACCCCATCCCCACCCAACCACCGATCACACCACAGTCACACACATACCTCACACACCCATTCCAGTATATCTGCTCGATTTCAACCTAAAGGAGTAATTAATTAACAATATATAAAGCTGTCACATTCCGTTAAATAAGTAGAGACCCAGAACCTTAATAATAATTAACAAATTCCCTATAATTGTAACAAAATAAAATTAATCATATTACATGTATTTTATGGTGTTCCCACTTTTGTAAGTGAACTCCTAATTTACCCTGTTAATAGCCACTTTTTTTTCTTCTTCTTCATAATCCAAAATAATTTTCTGTACTTTCCGTACAGAAGGAAGTACACCTTTTATTCTAAAAGACAAATAGTGTGTTTTAACAAAAAAATAATAGAGTTACAATACTTAACTCTATGCGATCTACCTGCCAGTCCTACACAAATTATTTTCCAATCAACATTCCTAATTTCAATCAAATCAAAATATTCTATTATATCTAACCAAAACCTTTTGTACGTATAAGCATTTCAAAAATAAATGTGAATATGTCTCAATCTCATTTTACAAAAAGAGCATAAATTATCAATACCAAATCCAAACCTAATAAATGTTCTTTTGTATATAATGCCCTATGCAATAATGTATATTGGAATTCTCTCAACTTACCCCCCAAAACTGCGCTCTTTAATCTTAAAAATATATTCTTCATTCTTCATTACTATAATCAAAATTAGTATGTCCATCCCCAATACACAAATTGTATTCCTTTGAAAATGTTTAACTAAATATTAATACATATGCCAAGATTTTAGATCAATTACATTCCTATATATCCCGAAACTTTTAATCTAATTTCAAATGTTCGGATATCTACTTGAATAAAGTCACTCATAGCTTTACCATCTTTCCATTGAAGAGGCAATGCACCAAAAAATATCATGAATCTTTATAATCCTTCTCCTTTTATTCCCAAGCCTAAAAAGTGAGCAACAGATCTCAAATACCATTCAGCATTATATCAGACACCTTGCTTATACCTCGTTTGTAATAAATCTTTATCAAAAATCATTCTATTTCTTAAGCACACATGTCTATTATTAAAAACAATGGGATTACTTTTTTCATTTTCAAAGTGTATACAATTTTCTATATCTTGCCAAACTTTCAAAATGTCTACATAAAAGGGCGGAACTTCTTTTAAATCCATCTTATGAATATCATAGTCACATAAAAACACAAACCTTCCTCCGACTGATCTACAGCAATAATCAAAATAAACTTTCCATCCTGAATGCTTATTCCATACAAAAGACGTTGAAGCCACATTATTCGTTTTTACAAACATTTCAAAATTATTCATTCTAAGTCCTCCAAATTCATAATTCTGATACAATTTGTTTCTCTTAATTCGATCCTTACCATTCCACAAAAAATCAAATGAGAGTTTATCAACTTCCTCATAAACCCACCGAGGTACCGAGTTAAAGAAGAAACAAAATTTAATTTTGAAAGTGCATACGTTTTTAATAACTGAATTTTGCCCATCATTGTTAAATCCCTTTGCTTCCACCACCCTAATAAACGTTTTATCTTACTTAATACTTCTTTATAATTCAAAACATCGTTCCGTATTTTATTACGTGTATAAATACACACCTAAAATCTTTATTTCATGAACTAAATATCCAAAAGTGGGTTCTCCTGGTATTTCAGTATCACATCTCATCCAAAACAAATTAGTTTTTTCCTTATTAACCTTAAGTCCACTAATTTCTCAAATCCTTCAAAAATCTTTTGTAATCTTTGTATAGATATAAAATCTTTAACAAATATTGTAATATCATCGGCATACATTACTGTTTAACTTCATGATCCCCAAATTTAATTCCTTGAAAATTAACATCTTTCCTAATACAAGAGCCAAAGTTTCAATGGCTATCAAAAATAAATAAGGCGAGAGAGGATCCCTTTGCCTCACCCGTCTCAAAATATCAAAATAACCCGTTGAATGCCCGCCATTCATTACACAACTACTTATGTCTTTTAAACATCTGAACCCAATTACAGAAGGATTCCCCAAATCCAAATAATTTCAAAACATTAAATAAATACCTATGTGAAATAGAATCAAATGCCTTCTCAAAATCAACGGCGCCTAAAAAAACCAACAGATCTATTCAATGAATAAAATACCATATTATCTATTAAACGTACTGCCTCTCCTATATTTCTATTTTTAATATATCCAACTTGATCATGATGGATTATTCACCAAGTACTTCTTTCATTCTCTTTGCCAAAACTTTCGAGACAATCTTATAGTCCACATTTAAAAGTGTTATTGGTCTATAATATTTTACAAACAAAACATCTTTACCTTCCTTCTCAATCAATGTTATGACCCCCTTGTTTTTGAGAAGTTGACAATTCCCCTCTATCCAAAAGCTTCATTAAATGCGTCGTCCACCATGTCTCCCAAAACCAGCCAAAAAGTGCAATAAAATTGTACAGTATACACACATATACACACACACGCACGCACACGCGCACGGACAGAAACATTCACACACGCGCGCGAACATACACACACAAAGCACACACACACAACACACGTACGCCACAGACACACGCATACACACGCACACACACACACAGTGGTCACAAGGGGAAAAGGGAAAGTGGGGGGGGGGGGGGGTGGGGGGGGGGGGGGGGGGGGGGCTGCAGCCCCCCCCCCCCTCCCAGCCCCCCCCCCCCCCCCCCCAGTTCCGCGGCCCCCTGCAGAAAGAGATATTATTGATTGTATGAATTACAATTTGTAAGTCAGACAATTTACGCGTTTTAACCAATGTGATTTGCGTATCTTGAACACGTGATCTGACTAACAATTAATTTAAACTTACAATCGATTGTATTTCTTTCTGCAATGGGGATTTGTAAAATGAGAGTAGAGAGAATGATGTGAAAGAAACTTATATGACATGGGCGTCGATCCTTCCGTAATGTTGTTTGTTCAGCGGGGATGAATTATTACATTACCACCCCCCCCCCCCCCCCCCCCCTGAACAATATGTATTGATTACAGATCGACACCTATGGAACATGATGTAAATTAAATAAAGAACAAAAAAATAATATCGTTAAAGTAAGTATTGCATAAGCCATAAATATTTAAGCATCGTGTAGTTGCGATTATAAAACCCTTAATCAGATTGGGGCTGGGCATATTACAATTTAAAAATGCAGTCAAACGCATGCTCATTGCAAACGTTTTTGGTAAGATATTTTGTTCAATCAGTTGGTGTGTTAATTCCTACGATAACATGTATTGTAGTATTCTATATATATATGTGTATGTGTAATTCGGCATAACATGTCACTGTTAAGTAATACATAAGGCATATTCACACCTGTCTCCCCCTCTCTCAACTCTCCCCCCACGTTTTCTTTTCTCTCTCTGTTTCCCGTATTTCTCTTTAGTATGGACTGTACCTTTCTATCATGCCTGCTACATTTCTTCCTGCTCTAGAACATATTGTAGAGACTTAACTATCATCTTTCTCTTTACTTGTAAATAATGTTTTTATATTTGTTTTATATTACTTTTTTATTGTATGTATTAATGTATGTTTATCTATGTTTTAAGAAATGTAAAACTTGTAAATCTTAGGTATGGCAATCACTTCAAGCTTCTAGCTTATATTGCCGACCTCTGTGTGTTTCTATTCGATGTTATGACAGTTATTCTTATGTACGAAATTGTTTACTGTGAGACATGCAGGAATAAATAAAATGAAATGAAATGAAAATATACAAACGACAAATACATCATCTCTACAATCATATTCAAGTTCGCAATCATTCTTCATTATGACGGGGGGGGGGGGGGGGGGGGGTGAGTGGGTGTGGTGGTGAAAATTTGTACATTACACTTCCTCGTATTATAAGGGGATTCATTCCCTACCCCATTCGGTGCCATTGATAAGTCATATTTGATTTATTATTCCAAATGGAATCATACATAGTTTAATTCATTTTTATATCGTGTCCCCTTCTCACTGATTGAAATAACGCAAGCTTCCATAAAACATGTTTACATTTGACCGATGATGGGGTTTGTTCCGATCACAAAGTAAGGACAACTGTCCTACGAGTACGTAATATAGTCGTCGTCACATGACAGTCACGTGACAGTTAGGAGTCCTA
>JBAMJV010000637.1:0-125000 GCA_037951105.1 Echinarachnius parma
CTTATTGGAAATGTATAGGTCCATGGCATCAGTGATGATCTCTGTAACCCTATTACATGCTCTTTCTGGGTCTTTTTCCTGGAATACTCCCGACCAGTTAACAGATGTGAAGTAGCCCCTCATCTCCCAGTAGTTGGCTTTGTCGTATTGCCAGACTCTCCTCTGGTAAGGCTTATCTCTGAATGCAGCGACGTCTAGTTTTACCAGCACTGGATTGTGGTCAGAGGTGCCTACATTAGCAAGAGTAGAAGAGGAGGCAGGTATATCAGTCAGTACCAAGTCCAGTATTTGGTCCCCTCTCGTTGGCTGATTCACAATCTGGTCCAAACCGAGTCCACTTGCAATCTGTAGCATACGCCGTCCAGCAGAGTCGGTATTGCGGCTACCCAGCCAGTCCTCATGATGGACATTGAAATCGCCGACGAGCATGACACTGTGGGCTCCAAACTCTTCAATTTTTGGAATGGTGTTGGTGTCCAAATATTCTATTATGTCATTGTTAGCACTGGGTGGTCTGTATAATGCTCCAATAAGTAACTTCTTAGACTGCAGACTTACTGACAGCCACATAAGTTCTAGGTCTTTAGGATCTCTCTGTGGGTCATGGTGGATGGCTACTCCTTCTAGACTGTAGACCGCGATACCCCCTCCAGATGTTCCAGTTCTATCTCTGCGGCAGCACATGGTGTATCCTGGGATAGAAATAAAGTCAGCTCCATCTTGTACTGTCGAATCAAGGAATGTCTCCACTGCGATAACTATTGTTGGCTTTTTCTCCAAACAAAGGTTGGAAAGTTCTCCAATGTTAGATCTTAAACCGCGGATGTTTACCTCTATTATAAGCAAATTTTTATCACGTGGTCGTTGGGCAGGCGTATGTCGTTTCCGATTTGATCTGTCCGTTCGAGGCTTATTTTGTCTGTTTTTGGCAACTAATAGTCGGAATACAGGAGCCGCCGACCCCTGTATCCCCCAAACACACTTGAGCAGTGCGGCAGAGGTACACACTATACATGACCTGATCTGAAAGCATCAATTGACTCATAACAGATCGTGTTCAGAAGAACCACTTGGTCAAAGATGGGGTGATCAGTGTTTAATTGTACCCCCACTACCCCTACTACTGGAGTCGAACCACGTGTATACTGTTCCAAGCAATCATCAAGCGAAGGGCATGATACTGGTGTTAAGATCGATCATGAATAGAAAAAAGAAAAGTCTTTATAATCACTGCATTTGTATTACTCAGACTCTTTATGAATCAAGAAATTGTTCCGCATGAGTTCAAAATTTATCCACGTTTTATCAAAATTCAAAGAACGTTATTTTCACCCACTGTTACATTTTCGGAGTTCCAATTATGTTTAGATTTGTTCATCGTTCACTGAACAACGAGGGCCCAATTTGTGACACTTCTAACCCCCCCCCCCCCCCCCCCCCACCCCGTAAACGATTAAGGCTGCCTTATTGTCCAACAGAAAAGCACAAACTTCCAATGCATTTTGCATTCGTATAAACGGAAGGATTGGCAGGAAGTAGCAGAAAATTGATATTCAATAATCTAAGGAATTGAGGGGTCCTCAGTCTTACCTCCACAGTGAGGTAAGATGGACACTTCACCCCTTTAGTGACTATGACGTCATATTCCATAACAAGCAATATGTGATCAATTTTATTGTTAATATGTGAAGAATAGGTTGTCTTCTAGACGATGTGATCTTTATTTAAAGGGGCAGTACAGTTTTGCTACTTAAGGCTGAACTTTAGTAACCAACCCTGGACAGTTACTTGATAAACTAATGGTTATAACTCCACCATGCTCGAAAGGTATACAAAATTACAAACGACTTAGTAAAACGCCTGTTATCATTCAAAAAGAGCCATTTAAACACAAGAGGGCGCTTTTCTTAAAAGGCATTGGTTTCAACCATTTTCATACAAAATTATGCATGTGGTGTTTTATTGGAATGATGATTAGATAGAGAGATCATCAACAACTATTCCAAAAATGATTTTGAAAAATTTTGAAAAAGTGCAAGCATTTTAAAAATATTTTGTTGAAAAAAAAAATCATCTAATTATTTGGGCATTTGTCTGCGGAGCATTTGGCGGCGGAGCAAATGTCGGCGGAGCAAATGTCGCGGAGCAATTGTCGCAGCTTCGGAGCAATTGTCGGCGGAGCAAATGTCGGCGGAGCATTTGTCGGCGGAGCAAATGTCGGCGGAGCATTTGTCGGCGGAGCAATTGTCGGCGGAGCAAATGTCGGCGGAGCATTTGTCGGCGGAGCAAATGTCGGCGGAGCATTTGTCGGCGGAGCAATTGTCGGCGGAGCATTTGTCGGCGGAGCAAATATCGCGGAGCATTTGTCGCATTTTTCGGAGCAAATGTCGGCGGAGCATATGTCGGCGGAGCATATGTCTAAAATATTTCCTAAATCTCTTCCTAAGTTCTTGCCAGAAAGTCAGAAAGTCAGAAAGTTAGGAAAATTGGTTTTCCCATATGAGATCTTAAAGGGATCTAGTAACTGTGTTGACAAGTGCAAAAAGTGATGCGTGGTTAATAAAATGTGTATTGGTGTGATCTGATATGTCCCAAAAGTAATATGTGAAAATTTCAAGTTAATTGGATGTTATTTTGCAAAGAAATGATATTCACTTACTCATTGCACTTACTTTGTACATGGCTGAAAAGGTCCCGTAGATAGTTTCATATCCGAACACTTCAATCGTAAATATCTTTTGAACGAAATGGAAATTTGAAAAACCGAAACCTGCACCATGCTTTTATTGTTAATACAAATAAAACAAGGTATGAGAGAACTGCTTGAATTCCAATTGGATTTTGAGGATTTGGACAATGCTACTAAGTCCCTTTAAAGTGATCCAGGTAAAGTGTCTAACTCCACGAAAAATAATTGGAGCTTCCTTGTTTCTCTTCTGTCGTGTTGTTTAGCTTATGGTAAGAGAAGAATAAAATAGGGTTAGATTTTTTCAAATGTCCCTTTAGTATGAAGATAATTATCATTATTTGAAAAGCGTTGGCCAACGCTTTTCAAAAAAAGTACACTTGTTTCAGCTGAATTCGTCCGAGCGTGGGAAACATTCCCGACCTAGAGAACTTTGATCCAACACGTGCGCGAATTCCAGGAATTCTGTATACCGCATATGTAAACATACACGGGTGCGGATATATCGTCATAGGCTGATTATAACTATTGCATTTCTACGACAAGCCATCAGTATTCGGTGATAAAATATGAACTCAATATTCGTTTTTTCACTAGGTAAACAGTGTTCGTTTTCCTTCAAACTTTCACAAATCTTTCAATTGTATTTTACAATGATATTGATATAGGATTGAAGTCTCAAATGTCATTTTGTGCAATATCTGACACTTTACCTGGATCACTTTAATGCAAATTAGTAAGCGTTTGGCCACGCCCGCAGAGCAGCTGTGAGCCAGTGACTGATATTGTTTCATTTAGGGAAGGGGTCAGGCTGTCCTAGAAACGTTCCTAGAAATTATTTCCTAAATGCATTTTAGAATACCGATTTTGTCCTAAGTCGCTAATTTGCATAAATGTGCACATTTTCCTAAGTTCTTGCATAAAGTGAGGAACAAAATTAGGAAGTGACTTAGGAAGGATACAGGAATACCACTGTATGGATTTATTGTGTACATGTTCACCCCCTTTTATTATTTTGCACTTGCTATGCCACTCCATCACCCATGGCAACCCATTCAGTCATTTAACCCATTCATCCCATTGTACCATTCATCCATTCATGGTCAGTTGCATAGCACAACTTCATTTGAATACGTTTTGCTTGGGTGACATGAATATGCATCAAGTGTATATTGTTTGTGTATGGGTTCTACGAATATTCATTAGTTGTTTATTATGTGTCTATATTTGCATGTACTTTAAGATTCAAGACAGACATTGTTGGGTTACTTCATTTGCATATTATGGGATATGCCACATGGTTTATTTGCACTGTATATTAAATGTGCTCTGGGCAGTTGGCCCATGAGACTTCTTACAAGTAACACATGCCTGCGTTTCCTCCTTGCTGCTGTGTTAGGAGTGTCTGGGATTGTGTGTGTTGAATTGAGAACCCAATTCTACACCACTTAGGACAAAATCATGACTTAGGGAGAAATTCTGACTAAGGACAAATGTTAGAATACCTCCTTTGTCCTAGGCAAGAACTTAGTAAGATATTTAGGACAAATATTATAATACCACCCTAAGACCCCGTCAGTCGGTTTAAATTCAAAGACTAATTTAGCATTTAAGAAATGTATACGTCTTTATATGTTTGTATACTAATGTTAGGGATAAGCTGGTTTGTAGTAGGCATGGTAGGTATGTTCATAATGTTTGAGGGTGATTTTAACGAGCATGATTTTGCGTTTCCGGAGAGGGTGGGGGGGGGGGGGGGCATACGCTTAAAACTTATGGGGCACATGCTCCTCCTGCTTTCGTGTAAAAGCGGAGAAATTTCGGGAAGAAAAGGGGAAAACACGTCAAATACCAAATGAAAATGGATGAATTCCAGTCAAGCCTAATGATATAGTAAATATAGATTAATACCTATTAGAGTTACGTTGAAGGTGCACCTGGTCTGCCCTTCGTCATCTATCACTGCCACTGAAGTCGTGCCGAGGGAGAAGGTGGAGTTGGCGGGAGGGTCAAAAGACAGCGCCTCAGTGAAGACTTGGGCCGTGTAATAATCCACGTAGTCCACAACGGCGCTAGTTTCTTCAGGTCCTAGAGGAATGGTGTACAGTTGCTGACACGGGTCTGGAAGAGGTTTTGGGAAACAATTATTTAATTAATACAACAATTATAATTCTTGGGCCCCGTTGCAAAAAGAGATTCAATCGATGGTAAGTTACAATTAATTGTAAGTCAGACAATTTGCGCGTTTCAACCAATCAGATTTGCGCATTAAGAACACATGAGCGGGGCCCAGGTTTTAAGATTATTTTTAACCATCTCATCAGGAGGCCACACAAATTTGCACGCATTTATAATAACGTGTATACAAAATATGGTAATTTAATTTTTTGTATTCACTCATTTACATAATTGTGTATGGTCATAGGCGTACCCAGGGGGAAGGGGTTTGGGGGTTCAACCCCCCCCCCCCCCCCCTTTGACTAAAAAATGGCTGTAATGGGGGGCCCTTTCAAATTTTAGCCAGTCTCGAGACTCCTTTTAAGCGGTCTCGACCGTCTAAAACCTGGTCTCGACCGTTTAAAACCTGGTCTCGACCGACTAAAACCTGATCTCGACCGACTAAAACCCGGTCTCGGTCCCCCCAAAAAACTCCTCCCCAATATTAACCTTTATTGTACCTAGTATACCGAATGGGTCCTAACATGCGGTATGGTTAGTGCGTGGTCTGGCATGGATGTGCTGAACCGAGTTACACGCCTTCTTTCCATTGGCGGTGGGAGCATGTCAACAAGATCTTGAGGGCAATGTTGTGTTTGCATCTTGTACGGAACTGACGCTGCTGCAACCTGACGTATGTGCGTCAAACTTGGGATGGAGAATTGGTGAGAGCAGCAGTTTCAGTAACTCCTATAATCTTGAGTGCCTTCTTCTGGATGTTGTCCAGTAAGGCAAGGGCAGATGGCGAGGCGTTAATCCAGCACAGAGATGCGTATTCCATAACACTTCGGACTTGTGCGTTGTAAACTGTAGCTCTCTGCCTTTGATGTATAACTTGTTGGGAACTTTTCTTAGAGCACCAAGTTTCTGCCCACCTCGGGTTGTGATGTGCGAGATGTGCTTTGTCCAAGTTAGCTTGCAATCGAATGTAATACCAAGGATTCCAAGTTCAGGCTTCACTTCCAGCTGACAACTTCCGAGGCTTAGACTAAGTTCTAAAGGGGATCGTTTCCTTGAAATTGTCATTGTTTTACATTTCGATGGTTCGAATGTGATCTTCCCTGTGTGAGCCCATGTTTCCATCTTGGCCACGTCTCTGTTGAGACTAGCTGTTACCCACGTCGCTGTATTTTGGAGAGTGGATTGGTGCTTAGAGTGCAGAGTCATCGCCGTACATGTAAATCTCGTTCTCGCACACATCTACGAGGTCGTCAATATAGATGGAGAACATGATTGGTCCAAGAATTGACCCTTGGGGGACAGAATCATTGTTGGAGGAAGCTTCTGAAGCTTGGCCTGATATTGCGACTTGTATTGACCTGTCAGATAGATAGCTCTGCAGCCATGTTAGCAGTTTTCCGTGGATGCCTTTGGATCTTAGTTTGGTTAACAGCTCGTTGTGCCAGAATCTGTCAAATGTTCCCTTTATATCCAGTGCCACAACACAAACTTTCCTCTCCCTTATCCAAGATGTTGTTCCACTTCTGGGACATAATTGTAAGGAGATCTGCTGTGCTGTGGCCTGGACGGAATCCGAACTGTCTGCTTGATATCAGGCTGTTCTGGAAGATGTAGCTTTGAAGTTGTTGATTAACAGCTGCTTCCATGACTTTGCTGATAATGCTAAGCAGAGAGATAGGCTGGTAGTTGGATGGGTCGGATTTGGAGTCCCTTTTGTGGATTGGTATTTAACTCTGTCTGTCTTCCACTGACTTGAGAATACCCCTTGTGAGAAGCATATATTTTTTTTTTAAAGTCTACTAAGAGGACTTGCAATTTCTGACTGCATTCCTTTAGAACCTTGGAAGAAATTCCATCTGGTCCTGTTGCCTTGTCTGCCCAGAGTTGTTTCAGTAGTCTGTTTATGACATTGGGCTTGAATGTAATATTGCCGATGGAGGTAGGAGTGGGATGGTCAGGATGTGGAGCGAATCCATCTGTATCTGATAGATAACATTTCTCTGAGAATATCTTGCAGAATCATTCAGCCTTTTCTCCTGCAGTGATGCGGGCTTCTTCATTGTGTACAATGACTGGGATGTCACAGTGAGCCGCTTTGCCAGCAAGTGTGTTCACGACTCTCCACCACTTCTTACTGCTGAGGTTATTGTCAGCAAGGTTCTCTTTGAGTTTCTTGTTGTAATTCCTTTTAGCTTCTTTCTCGGTCTTGTTGTAGGACTTTCTTGCATTGATTAAATTATCCTTGTTGGAATCTGTATTGCTCTTCCTCACCTGTTAACAAATTCTGCGTTTCTTCCTGGCAGCCTTCCTGCATTTGTCAATGAGCCAGGCTTTGTCCCCTGTCTTTTTAGTTACAGTTTTGTTTGGGATGTACAGGTCCATGGCCTCAGTGATGATTTCTGTGACTCTGCTGCATGCTTTCTCTAGATCGTTGTCCCGAAATGCTGCAGACCAGTCAATAGAAGAGAGGTGGCCTCTCATCTCCCAGTAGTCATGAGCTTGGTCATATTGCCAAACCTTCCTCTGGTAGGACTTGTCTGTGAATGCAGGAACCTCAAATTTCACTGTCACTGGATTATGATCCGAAGTACCCACGATGGCGAGGGTGGTTGATGAGGCTGGTGCGTCGGTGAGAACAAGGTCCAGGATTTGATCTCCTCTTGTTGGCTCGTTTACTATCTGATCCAAACCAAGACCATTTGCAAGCTGGAACATAAGCCGTCCAGCAGTGTCTGTGTTACGACTTCCTAACCAGTCTTCATGATGAACGTTGAAGTCCCCCAAAAGCATCACACAGTTTGCTCTAAATTGTTATATCTTTGGAATAGTGTTGTTGTCTAATTATTCAATTATTTCATTGTTTGCGTTAGGTGGTCGGTACACGGCTCCTACAAGTAACTTTTTGGATTGCAGGGTTACTGACAACCACATAAGTTCAAGGTCTTTAGGATCTCTCAGTGGGTCGTGGTGAATGGCAACACTTTCCAAGCAGTATACAGCGATGCCGCCACCTAGTGATACGGTCCTGTCCGTGCGGCAGCACAGGGTGTATCCCGGAATCGAGATACAGTCAGCTCCATCCTGGACTGTGGGATCAAGGAAGATCTCCACTACTATGACAATTGATGATTTTTTATCCACACAAAGATTTGCAAGCTCTCCCATGTTTTATCTAAGGCCACGGATGTTCACCTCCATTATTTGGAAATTCTTATTTCGTAGTCGGGGGGCAGGCATTTGTCGTTTCCGTTGGGATCTATCCCTTCGAGGCTTATTTTTCTGTTTTTAGCAAGATTAATATGGATGATTCAAGAGCAGCTGACCCCTGAACCTCCAGACGCACTTGAGCAGTGCGGTAGAGGTACTCACTATGCATGACCTAATCTGAAAGCATCAAATGACTCGTAACAGATCGTGTTCGGGGTGAACCACTTGGTGAAGTATGGGGTGATCAGTGATTTTGTATGCACGTCTACTTCCCCATATTTGTCCTAAATATCAACATTGATCAAACAGAAGTCCAGAACATCAGCAAGAGAGAGCAACAAAATTACCATCCTCATTGACGGCAAACAATTACAAGTTGAAAAGTTAATTTATCTTGGTGGAATAAACGGAGCCACCACTGAAGAGGTTAAACACAGAATTGGGAAGGATGTCGGTGCAGTCCAAACACTGAACAACATATGGAAATCAACAAACATAAGAACATGAACAAAAACCAAACTGTATAAACTCCTTGTTCTATCAATTTGTACTATATGGAGCAGAAACAAGGACCCTCAGAACGGAAGATGAGAACAGACTACTCACATTATAGATGGAATGTCTCAGAAACAATATTTGGAATAACAAGATTAGAAAAATTTAGAAACACATCAATTAGGGCACAGCTCAACACTAATCAAACTGTAATTGACCAAATCTCCCAGAAAAGACTCCACTACTTCGGACATGTCCAGTGAATGACATCATCGCGTCTCCCCAAAGTACAAATGGAAGAGAGAGTCAAGGGGGCCAGACCGAGGGGGAAACCCCCTAAGAGATGGACGGACTGCCTGGAAGCAAACTGCACCAAAAGAAATTTACAATCTCTAGCAGAGGCAAGTCACTTGGCATGAGACCTGAGAAAATGGGAGGGATTCATGAAGCAGATGCCAAAACTCAACCTACTGTTAGAGTGACCGGCATCAGTAAAGCCCTGGTCACAACCCACCGTGCGTGTTTTTAGTCCGTACGTTTTTGGGGAGGCCACGGCCGCTACGTTTTTCTGAAAACGTGGGGAGGGAGTGGCAAGAGCAGGGAGGGAGTACCGTCAACGCACGGTGTAAGTGCGTGGCCCGCACGCCACGCCTGGCCGTGAGCGGTTGCGTGCATCGTACGTTGCGCACGTGGTAAGTGCGTTGTACGTGCTTACAACGTGCTTACAACGTACGGTCTCCGTTCGGTTGCCACGTTATCGTACGGAGGCCGTACTTACACGTGCTGCTCACGTACGGTGTCCTTACTACCTTTTCTGCTCATATTATACTGCAGAAATCAGTGCGCACAACGTGCGTTGTAAGTGCGGAGCACGTGCTTACTCGGTACGGTCCACGTGAGTTTTGCGTGCTCATTGGACAGTTGAACTGGGGAAGTGCCGAGTAAGCACGGACCACGCACTTATCACGTGCGCAGCACGCACGTGCGCTCATTGGCTGTAGAACGCAGCGAAAACGCAGCGAACGCAGCGAAAGTTCCTCGTGCACTAAAAGTGCTACATCGTGTCTGCGTGCTCCCAAATCCGTACTGAGTCGGTACTGAGTCGGTACTCACCACGTACGGATACCCAAATTTTGCCCACGTTTTTGCAAGTAGACAGCACGCACGGGACACGCACTTGCAAGTACGGTGGGTTGTGACCACCGCTTAAGCCCTGGTCACAACCCACCGTGCGTGTTTTTAGTCCGTACGGTTTTTGGGGAGGCCACGGCCGCCACGTTTTTCTGAAAACGTAGGGAGGGAGTGGCAAAGGCAGGGAGGGAGTACCGGCAACGCACGTCACACGCACGGTGTAAGTACGTGGCCCGCACGCCACGCCTGGCCGTGAGCGGTTGCGTGCATCGTACGTTGCGCACGTGGTAAGTGCGTTGTACGTGCTTACAACGTGCTTACAACGTACGGTCTCCGTGCGGTTGCCACGTTATCGTACGGAGGCCGTACTTACACGTGCTGCTCACGTACGGTGTCCTTACTCACTAAGTGCGTGCAAGTGCCATGAGTGCGAACAACCTTTTCTGCTCATATTATACTGCAGAAATCAGTGCGCACAACGTGCGTTGTAAGTGCGGAGCACGTGCTTACTCGGTACGGTCCACGTGAGTTCTGCGTGCTCATTGGACAGTTGAACTGGGGAAGTGCCGAGTAAGCACGGACCACGCACTTATCACGTGCGCAGCACGCACGTGCGCTCATTGGCTGTAGAACGCAGCGAAAACGCAGCGAACGCAGCGAAAGTTCCTCGTGCACTAAAAGTGCTACGTCGTGTCTGCGTGCTCCCAAATCCGTACTGAGTCGGTACTGAGTCGGTACTCACCACGTACGGATACCCAAATTGTGCCCACGTTTTTGCAAGTAGACAGCACGCAC
The DNA here is from genome assembly GCA_037951105.1 of Echinarachnius parma. Taxonomy (NCBI): domain Eukaryota; kingdom Metazoa; phylum Echinodermata; class Echinoidea; order Clypeasteroida; family Echinarachniidae; genus Echinarachnius; species Echinarachnius parma. The sequence continues at coordinate 10,493 of JBAMJV010000637.1, forward strand.
GGGGCACGCACTTGCAAGTACGGCGGGTTGTGACCACCGCTTTAAGCCCTGGTCACAACCCACCGTGCGTGTTTTTAGTCCGTACGGTTTTTGGGGAGGCCACGGCCGCCACGTTTTTTCTGAAAACGTAGGGAGGGAGTGGCAAAGGCAGGGAGGGAGTACCGGCAACGCACGTCACACGCACGGTGTAAGTACGTGGCCCGCACGCCACGCCTGGCCATGAGCGGTTGCGTGCATCGTACGTTGCGCACGTGGTAAGTGCGTTGTAAGTGCTTACAACGTGCTTACAACGTACGGTCTCCGTGCGGTTGCCACGTTATCGTACGGAGGCCGTACTTACACGTGCTGCTCACGTACGGTGTCCTTACTCACTAAGTGCGTGCAAGTGCGAACAACCTTTTCTGCTCATATTATACTGAAGAAATCAGTGCGCACAACGTGCGTTGTAAGTGCGGAGCACGTGCTTACTCGGTACGGTCCACGTGAGTTGTGCTGGGTAAGTGCCGAGTAAGCACGGACCACGCACTTATCACGTGCGCAGCACGCACGTGCGCTCATTGGCTGTAGAACGCAGCGAAAACGCAGCGAACGTAGCGAAAGTTCCTCGTGCACTAAAAGTGCTACGTCGTGTCTGCGTGCTCCCAAATCCGTACTGAGTCGGTACTGAGTCAGTACTCACCACGTACGGATGCCCAAATTTTGCCCACGTTTTTGCAAGTAGACAGCACGCACGGGGCACGCACTTGCAAGTACGGCGGGTTGTGACCACCGCTTTAAGTAAGTATTTGCGGCTTTTGCGGATCTCGATTTAGTATCGATTGTATGGAATTAAATGGGAAACGCACTTACGCCAGTTTTCGTATTGCGGCTAGATCGTCATGGACATTCATTGCAAATGTGGGTCTGCTCGGTTACCTATATATAATGACAATACATTTACTAAATGAGAAACATTAACTACATTCCTTAGCTGTATGAGTAAGAAATAGTTCAACAAAGCTAATTACAACACAAACATAATATATAATTCTATACTATTATTATATAATTTAGAAGATTCAACGTCTTTCATCAGATATGAATAATTATGTGCTTACCTATAAGGGTGACGGTGAAAGTGCACTTTATATTACGATATTCCTCCCGATATAGCATAACGGTTGTTGTCCCGGCAAAGAAATAATCGTCTTTCCTTGGATTGTAGCTCAGTGGATATTCCCGGGTGAAGTTATTGTAGGGTTCGGGCCAATCATACACCGTCATGTTGATTCGACCAATAACTAGAGTTGTTCGGATGTCATCCGGGCACACAGGTGTTTCGGGTACTAGAAAAATAACAATAATAATACTATAATAAATCATAATGATAATAATAGTAGTAGTAATAATAATAATGATGATATTAAAGTGATATATGTAAAGTGTTAACTCCACGAAAAATACTTGGAGCTTCTCGTTTCTCTCCTGCCGTGTTGTTTAGCTTATAGTAAGAGAAGAATAAAAATAGGGTTAGATTTTTTCAAATATCCCTTTAGTATGAAGACATTTATCATTGAAAATCATTATTTCAAAAGCGTTGCTAACGCTTTTGATAAAAAGTACAATTGCCGTAGCTGAACACGTCCGGCCAGCGCGCGTGGGAAACCTTCCCGACCCGACTGTGTTGAGCCGAGCGCGCGCAAATTCCATGAATTCCGTACCGTCTGTATACACGGGTGCGGATATCGTCAAGATCAAACGGATGATTATTACTGCGACAAATCTACGGCAGGCCATCAGTATTCGGTGATAAAATATTAACTCAATATTCGTTTGTTTTTTTCACTATGTAAACAGTGTTCGTTTTCTTTCAAACTTTCACAAATCTTTCAATTGTATTTTACAATGATATTGATATAGGATTGAAGTCTCAAATGTCATTTTGTGCAATATCTGACACTTAACAGGGATCACTTTAATACTAATCATAATAATGATAATAGTAATAATAATAATAATAATAAACCTTTGTATTAGACTATGACATAAATCATAATTGTCGCCGAGAACATCATGGAATGTTCCTTCAGGATTTGAATTGCTATTTCTTAAAGACAACAATGTCCTTCACAGCCAGCGTTTTCACACGCACAAATTTACAAATGCGATTGGCGAATCGTGATTGTCTAGTCGCGATTACAATAAAGTACGATTGCAGTTACGTAGGTTTTACTATTCACACAGCAAAAGTTGACTCCGTTCGATCGCGAATCATGAATCGTGTTTCTGGATTTGGCCAGTCTTGCCTGTCAATCAACTAACGACTAGCGCGCGCTGAAAGAAAGGGCAGGCTATGCCATAGAGTACCGAGGTGTGACGTCAGAGCTATTCATTGCCATGGGTGATGGTTCTACACAATGTCAGGCAAATAACGAATTGGTGATCTAGCGTTTGCTAAGAAGGCAATCGTCAGGCTCCGACCCACTACTTAATGCCAGTATGAAAGGAAAAGTTGTTTAGAACCATTACTATGCCATAACAAAAGCATGTGACGTCACTACTTCGGTACTCTATAGTAGCACCGCCCAAGCGTACCCTATACAGGGTGGCCCAGAAATAACGGAACGGGGTGCTTGCTATAATGAAGACAAATGATGCCCGTCATAGCAACTATAGTAACGTTCAATGCGTGCGCCATTGTTAGTACCCTTTCTTCGCTATACACAGCTGAACGCACACTCACAATGGCGCACGGTTGATCGTTACTCGATGCAGTATGGCGGGCATCATGAGTCTTTAGTATGGCAAGTACCCCTTTCCGTTATTTGTGGGCCACCCTGTATTGTGTTTCAGAGGTCAAACCATTCACACATAGAAATCGCAGCACTGCAATCGAATTTGATCGGAAAACACCTCCGGAGCTCGACTGTTTTAATCGTTTTTGGAAAATCCATTCACACGTACCAAAACAGCTCGTTTGCAATCTTGTTTTTTTTTCGATTGTAAACGAGTTTTCAGGTACGTGTGAAAAGGCTGTACGTCTCAGGACTTGTACCATCTTCCCCACAATATCATTTCAAATCGCTCGGAGAGGATTATTCCTTGATGTCCCCTCCCCCGCCACTAATCATATACATGTATAATACCCGTTAGGATGCTAATTGTGTTAAAATTAAAGGGTTCGAATTTAAATCAAATATGCCCGGGGTTGTCACTTCACATTGGCCGTGTGTATACGCATGCTCGTTCACAATGTTTGCAAAAAAAGGATCAATTTTCGCCTGTGTTTGCCAACCGAACAAAAATCGCGGAAATGGAAAAAAGCGTATATATTTTATAACTGTTCGCGGAAAAAAAAGGGTACAAATTTCATAATAATTTTTGCAAAATGTGAAATGGTACATCTTTTCGACAAGAGCTACAAATTATATTTTATCTGTGTACTTAAAGTCTGTGTCTTTGAAATGTGGTATTGTGGTATGATGTGTACTCGACATGCAAACATAAGGGTTATTAGTGTATGCCAATTTAATTTGTATCCCCGTTTTTGTATCGGTTTTCTCAACCAATTTCGTAAACTTTTCATTCGAATTTATAATCGGTTTCTTCAAATTCACGAAATTCAGCTTAAGGCTTAGAATGGTTTAATAAAATTGCATTGGGTGTATACATAGTGTTTAAAAAAAAGGTACTCGAAGTAGTCAAAGGTCAATTATTTCAAGATAATATATTTTCATAACATTAAAATGATATAGAATTAAAGTCGATTATTTCAAGATAATATATTTTCATACCATAAAAATGATATAGTTTTAAAGGGTAACTATTTAGCTTTCATTTGATACCTTTCCTGTATCAGCAGTGCCACGCAGTGCCGAGTTCTTTGTTGTTGAAGGTGACCGGTGTAAAACCCACTTTTTGCAAGTTTTGGCTAATCATTCGATTTCTTGAAATTAATGGTACCATGTGAATAAATCCATTTTAACATGTTCTATTGTTTTTGTGAATTGCATACATTTACTAATCATGCATGACTGAGTACATTGGTATTGAACATTTGCGCCGTTGGACATCCCCCAGAATGAAATTTTGATGTTAATATCGGTCGTCAAAAATTGACAGTTGGATAGGACTTTGTAGAAGTGGTCAAGAGATCGGACAATGTTTCTTTGATAATAATTGGGAGCATGTACCTTCAGATGATACATAAATATGGTCAGTACCTCAGTTGGAGGAACACATTGAGCGATAGGTGCATGGAGTATTTAGACATATCTGGTAGGTCCAAGACAGTGCATCTGTCCATCGACTCTTCGCTCTAAGAGATAGACTATTTTACGGGAAGTCTTTGGGGAACATGGGGAAAGGGTAATTATTGCGCCTAATCATGAAGTGGGATGGCCACCAATGCCCCCTGTTTTAACACCATGTGATTTATTTCTGTTGGAACATTTAACGAGCAAGGTGTTTTCATCTCCTCCTCATGACCTGGATGTTGCGTGTGCCACATTCGACACGAGATGGATGTTTTGGACACACAAAATAAACATCGACTTAAATCACGTAACATTTAAATGTGGCATCATTGATTTCAGGAAAGTATTCATGAGTCAAAACTTGCAAAAAGTGGGTTTCGCACCTGTCCTCTTCAACAACAAAGAACAATGCGTGGCACTGCTGATTCAGAAAAAGTATCAAATGAAAGCTAAATAGTTACTCTTTACATCCATAGGCGCCGGAAGTGGGGGGGCAGGGGGGGCAGCCGCCCCCCCAATCCAAAAAGTGGGGGGGCAAAACGCGTTTTTGCCCCCCCCCCCCAAAAAGCCCCCCCCCCCCTCAAAAAAAAAAAAAAAAAAGAAAAGAAAGAAAGAAAGAAAGAAAAAGGAAAAGTAAAAAATTAAATGTATCAGCCGATACTTGTTAATTATAACGTTTAAAAACTAAGTTATACATCCATTTAACGTTTTCGCTGCGCGCTTCGCGCGCAAACAAATCATCTCAGTTTGTTGTGTAACTTGCGTATGGTACGTCTGGGGTGGATTTTTCTGTACCGGTCCACGTAGTTCCTGTGTAGGCTGTTATTGCTCTGGCTGTTTGTGTGAAGTTCACCAAATTGCACCATTTCAAGTATATCAATGCAAAATTTTCCCCGTGGGAGGGGGATACCCCAAACCCTCCCCCTATGGCTCTGCCCCAGCCCTCGGTCGCTTCGCTCCCTCGGGACTCATTTTTGGCTGTAAGCTTTGATGTTGGATCATACAAATGTGGCATATGGTTTATGTTTTTATGCACCACAATGCACCATTTCAAGTATATAAATACAAAATCTTCCCCGTGGGAGGGGGATACCCCCTCCCAAACCCTCCCCCTCCCAAACCCTCCCCCTCTGGCTCTGCCCCAGCCCTCGGTCGCTTCGCTCCCTCGGGACTCATTTTTGGTTGTAAGCTATGTTGTTGGATCATGTTTTTATGCACCAGAATGCACCATTTCAAGTATATAAATGCAAAATCTTCCCCGTGGGAGGGGGATACCCCCTCCCAAACCCTCCCCCTATGGCTCTGCCCCAGCCCTCGGTCGCTTCGCTCCCTCGGGACTCATTTTTGGCTGTAAGCTTTGATGTTGGATCATACAAATGTGGCATATGGTTTATGTTTTGATGCACCAGAAGGCACCATTTCAAGTATAGAAATACAAAATCTTCCCCGTGGGAGGGGGATACCCCCTCCCAAACCCTCCCCCTCCCAAACCCTCCCCCTCTGGCTCTGCCCCAGCCCTCGGTCGCTTCGCTCCCTCGGGACTCATTTTTGGTTGTAAGCTTTGTTGTTGGATCATGTTTTTATGCACCAGAATGCACCATTTCAAGTATATAAATGCAAAATCTTCCCCGTGGGAGGGGGATACCCCCTCCCAAACCCTCCCCCTATGGCTCTGCCCCAGCCCTCGGTCGCTTCGCTCCCTCGGGACTCATATTTGGCTGTAAGCTTTGATGTTGGATCATACAAATGTGGCATATGGTTTATGTTTTTATGCACCAGAATGCACCATTTCAAGTATATAAATGCAAAAGCTTTCCCGTGGGAGGGGGATACCCCCTCCCAAACTCTCCCCCTCTGGCTCTGCCCCAGCCCTCGGTCGCTTCGCTCCCGCGGGACTCATTTTTGGTTGTAAGCTTTGTTGTTGGATCATGTTTGTATGCACCAGAATGCACCATTTCAAGTATATAAATGCAAAATCTTCCCCGTGGGAGGGGGATACCCCCTCCCAAACCCTCCCCCTATGGCTCTGCCCCAGCCCTCGGTCGCTTCGCTCCCTCGGGACTCATTTTTGGTTGTAAGCTTTGTTGTTGGATCATGTTTTTATGCACCAGAATGCACCATTTCAAGTATATAAATGCAAAATCTTCCCCGTGGGAGGGGGATACCGCCTCCCAAACCCTCCCCCTATGGCTCTGCCCCAGCCCTCGGTCGCTTCGCTCCCTCGGGACTCATTTTTGGTTGTAAGCTTTGTTGTTGGATCATGTTTTTATGCACCAGAATGCACCATTTCAAGTATATAAATGCAAAATCTTCCCCGTGGGAGGGGGATACCCCCTCCCAAACCCTCCCCCTCTGGGTCTGCCCCAGCCCTCGGTCGCTTCGCTCCCTCGGGACTCATTTTTGGTTGTAAGCTTTGTTGTTGGATCATGTTTTTATGCACCAGAATGCACCATTTCAAGTATATAAATGCAAAATTTTAATCCATTTTAACATGTTCTATTGTTTTTGTGAATTGCATACATTTACTAATCATGCATGACTGAGTACATTGGTATTGAACATTTGCGCCGTTGGACATCCCCCAGAATGAAATTTTGATGTTAATATCGGTCGTCAAAAATTGACAGTTGGATAGGACTTTGTAGAAGTGGTCAAGAGATCGGACAATGTTTCTTTGATAATAATTGGGAGCATGTACCTTCAGATGATACATAAATATGGTCAGTACCTCAGTTGGAGGAACACATTGAGCGATAGGTGCATGGAGTATTTAGACATATCTGGTAGGTCCAAGACAGTGCATCTGTCCATCGACTTTTCGCGCAAACAAATCATCTCAGTTTGTTGTGTAACTTGCGTATGGTACGTCTGGGGTGGATTTTTCTGTACCGGTCCACGTAGTTCCTGTGTAGGCTGTTATTGCTCTGGCTGTTTGTGTGAAGTTCACCAAATTGCACCATTTCAAGTATATCAATGCAAAATTTTCCCCGTGGGAGGGGGATACCCCAAACCCTCGCCCTATGGCTCTGCCCCAGCCCTCGGTCGCTTCGCTCCCTCGGGACTCATTTTTGGCTGTAAGCTTTGATGTTGGATCATACAAATGTGGCATATGGTTTATGTTTTTATGCACCAGAATGCACCATTTCAAGTATATAAATACAAAATCTTCCCCGTGGGAGGGGGATACCCCCTCCCAAACCCTCCCCCTCCCAAACCCTCCCCCTCTGGCTCTGCCCCAGCCCTCGGTCGCTTCGCTCCCTCGGGACTCATTTTTGGTTGTAAGCTATGTTGTTGGATCATGTTTTTATGCACCAGAATGCACCATTTCAAGTATATAAATGCAAAATCTTCCCCGTGGGAGGGGGATACCCCCTCCCAAACCCTCCCCCTATGGCTCTGCCCCAGCCCTCGGTCGCTTCGCTCCCTCGGGACTCATTTTTGGCTGTAAGCTTTGATGTTGGATCATACAAATGTGGCATATGGTTTATGTTTTTATGCACCAGAATGCACCATTTCAAGTATATAAATACAAAATCTTCCCCGTGGGAGGGGGATACCCCCTCCCAAACCCTCCCCCTCCCAAACCCTCCCCCTCTGGCTCTGCCCCAGCCCTCGGTCGCTTCGCTCCCTCGGGACTCATTTTTGGTTGTAAGCTATGTTGTTGGATCATGTTTTTATGCACCAGAATGCACCATTTCAAGTATATAAATGCAAAATCTTCCCCGTGGGAGGGGGATACCCCCTCCCAAACCCTCCCCCTATGGCTCTGCCCCAGCCCTCGGTCGCTTCGCTCCCTCGGGACTCATTTTTGGCTGTAAGCTTTGATGTTGGATCATACAAATGTGGCATATGGTTTATGTTTTGATGCACCAGAATGCACCATTTCAAGTATATAAATACAAAATCTTCCCCGTGGGAGGGGGATACCCCCTCCCAAACCCTCCCCCTCCCAAACCCTCCCCCTCTGGCTCTGCCCCAGCCCTCGGTCGCTTCGCTCCCTCGGGACTCATTTTTGGCTGTAAGCTTTGTTGTTGGATCATGTTTTTATGCACCAGAATGCACCATTTCAAGTATATAAATGCAAAATCTTCCCCGTGGGAGGGGGATACCCCCTTCCAAACCCTCCCCCTATGGCTCTGCCCCAGCCCTCGGTCGCTTCGCTCCCTCGGGACTCATTTTTGGCTGTAAGCTTTGATGTTGGATCATACAAATGTGGCATATGGTTTATGTTTTTATGCACCAGAATGCACCATTTCAAGTATATAAATGCAAAAGCTTCCCCGTGGGAGGGGGATACCCCCTCCCAAACTCTCCCCCTCTGGCTCTGCCCCAGCCCTCGGTCGCTTTGCTCCCGCGGGACTCATTTTTGGTTGTAAGCTTTGTTGTTGGATCATGTTTTTATGCACCAGAATGCACCATTTCAAGTATATAAATGCAAAATCTTCCCCGTGGGAGGGGGATACCCCCTCCCAAACCCTCCCCCTATGGCTCTGCCCCAGCCCTCGGTCGCTTCGCTCCCTCGGGACTCATTTTTGGTTGTAAGCTTTGTTGTTGGATCATGTTTTTATGCACCAGAATGCACCATTTCAAGTATATAAATGCAAAATCTTCCCCGTGGGAGGGGGATACCGCCTCCCAAACCCTCCCCATATGGCTCTGCCCCAGCCCTCGGTCGCTTCGCTCCCTCGGGACTCATTTTTGGTTGTAAGCTTTGTTGTTGGATCATGTTTTTATGCACCAGAATGCACCATTTCAAGTATATAAATGCAAAATCTTCCCCGTGGGAGGGGGATACCCCCTCCCAAACCCTCCCCCTCTGGCTCTGCCCCAGCCCTCGGTCGCTTCGCTCCCTCGGGACTCATTTTTGGTTGTAAGCTTTGTTGTTGGATCATGTTTTTATGCACCAGAATGCACCATTTCAAGTATATAAATGCAAAATCTTCCCCGTGGGAGGGGGATACCCCCTCCCAAACCCTCCCCCTATGGCTCTGCCCCAGCCCTCGGTCGCTTCGCTCCCTCGGGACTCATTTTTGGTTGTAAGCTATGTTGTTGGATCATGTTTTTATGCACCAGATGGCACAATTTTAAGTCAAAAAATACAAAAGCTCCCTACCGTGGGAGGGGGGGGGGGGGGGGGGGGGGGGGGGGGACTCCGCTCAGTCACTTCGCTCCCTCGGGCTTGGTCGCTATACCCTCGCAATGTCTCACTCTCACCTCTGGCTCAAAGTTGGCAACTCTGTGAGTGGGGTTGGGCATGAGCCCCTAAACACATAAATCGTGAGCCCCCTTAGGATTTTGCCCCCCCATTCCAAAACTGCTTCCGGCGCGCCTGTTTACATCTATATCACTTTTATTGTATGAAAATATATTATTTTGAAATAATTGACCTTTGCACTTCGAGTACCTTTCTTTTTATACACTCTGTATAATATTATGATTTAGCTCTTTGGTCAAGTGATTTATTAGCACTTCTTGCATTCAATTTCACAGAGTGTTAGCAAGTCCGCTATTATGATTCAATTTCGCAAGCAAACGCAAAACGTATAAATACCTGCTACACTGACGTTGAAGGTGCACGCAAGAAATGATGAGACGTTGGCGCTAGGAGTCACCTGAACCGTGTTTACACCGATAAAGAATGTGGAATTCGTCGGAGGGTCAAAGGTCATCTCCGGTAACTCCTGTGGCGTAAAGTAATGAACGTAGTCCACGACGACGCTCGTTTCTACGGTGTCCGGTCCTAGACGAAAGACGTGCTCCTGACAAGGTTCTGATAATACAAGGATGCAATAAGACACAGAGTGGGTAGTGTGATGTCTTGTTGTTTGGTCTCAAAAAAAGACAGAAAGAAAAGTTTAGATTGGTGTTACAGTACAGTACTTGGTTGGTCTGTGTGTGTATGCTTCACATCATCAACAGAGGGCAGTATACAACAATTTGGGCAATTCCAGCGTGACAGACGGGACATCCACTCATGATTTTTTAAAGGGTAACTTTTCTTTAGGACAATGAGGGCAGCTTTGACTATCATACTTTTTACATGGCAAATGAGCAGCGCAAGGGGTCTGCAGCATGCAGTTAACCCCTTGACTTGCAGGGGTGGTACGCTGTCATGCGTTAGGAATGTAGCTCTGGAAATACAAGTAGGGGAGACTCAGGTTAGTTGAGCCACTTTTTACTCAAGGTCACCTGGTGCCCTTGGGTAATGTTTTGTAAGGCTGTTTGGGGGTGGGATTGAAAGAGCAGTATGTTAGGCATATTATATCTGTATATTATGAAAAAAACACTTTTGGTTTTAGAGCCAGGGGCGATTAAAAAAAATTGGTCAAGTGGCTCAATTAACACCAACACGCAGGTTAGTTGAGCCAGGGTGTCGGGATAGTTGAGCCATGTAGATCAGACTCAGTGGCATAGTTTGTGTACAAATGAGACACACACACACGCACACGCACACACACACACACAGTACACTACACACACATACACACTACACATACACACACAGACAAACACACCACATCACACAAACACAAACACACATTCATGCCACACACACACACACACACACACACGCACACACGTCACACACACACTACACACACATACACATACACTACACATACACACACAGACACACACACAAACACATCACACTTGCAAATACATGCAAAGGGGCACACACATGCATTCAAATACTCACATTTTATCATTGACTGTTTTATGAACATTCTCACATAATATACCTCATTTTTAACCAAAATATTGACCAAATAACATGAATAAGCATACAATTAAGCTTTATCAACTAACCACACACACAACGGCTCAACTAACACCACACCCGCCATTTTGAATTCATCGTGGTGAAAAGTGAAAGTCTTACTAGACACAAATCAAATAATAAGGTTAAAATGATATACAATGATACTCCTTTCAACTGTATCATGATAGTCAGTTAATTCTATAAGGTGTAGAAAATATGAGGACACTTTCCACTTTTCACGGAATTCACTTTGAACAGCAAAAATCAAATTTTGTTGATTTACACAAGCTTGTAGTCTACATCCCTGTGTCAAATTTAGCACATGTGGTCCCTTTACCATAAGGTAACACCAGATGGCCGCATTTAATTTTTAAAATGGTCATGGTTTATTTTAGAGGGGGTGGCTCAACTAACCAACCGGCTCAACTAACCTGAGTCTCCCCTAGAGACTCACCAAAACAGACGAATTTACAGAAGCGTTAAAGTGCCATTCTACTTGACGACATAAAGAGATTTTCATCTTGCCAAGTCGACTTAATATCCATATCATGTCGACATGTAAAGATATTTAAATTCCCATGTCGACTTATCAACTTTTATTAGTCGAAGTTGACTTCACAAAAAGTCCATGTCGTCATGGCGAAATAAATGATCATCCCAAGTCGACTTCTAAAAAAATACATGTCGTCATGGCGACATATATTATCTTAATAATACGTGTGGTTTGCGGTTGCACCATGTATAAGGAGAGGATTGGTTAGTCCTGAGAAGGACTGTTGGTATTCTTTCTAGGATAGTCCTTAAAAGGACTGTGGTAGTCCTAGAAAGGACTGTTGGGTAGTCCTGGAAAGGACTGTTGGTATTCTTTCTGAGCTTGTAGTTCTGATAAGAACTACAGCGCCGGTATAGTTATTGTAAGGAGAGGGTTGGTGGTAGGAGGGGCTCGACGTTTCGAACAGGTTGACTGTCCGTCGTCAGGATATTATCTTACCAAGTCGACTACCCAAAAAGTAATGTCGTCATGGCGACATGTACTACCTTGCCAAGTCGACTTCATAAAAAAGTTCATGTCGTAATGGCGACATAAATCATCTCACCAAGTCAACTTCCCAAAAAGTATTTACATGGCAAAATAAATAATCATGCCAAGTCGACTTCTAAAAATATGCATGTCGTCATGGCGACATGTATTATCTTGCCAAGTCGACTTCACAAAAAAGTTCATGTCGTAATGGCGACATAAATTATCTTACCAAGTCAACTTCTCAGGTTTGGGTTTAAGCTTAACAAAAATGTACAAATGTTAATACATTTTTTACCCAGAGAACGAAGACAAAAAAAATGTCGCCAAGACGACATCAACTGTTATTAAGTTTACTTGGTAACATATTCTATCTCCCCATGACAACATGTACTTCTTACGAAGTTGACTTGGCAAGATATTTTTATTTCGCCATGACAACATATACTTTTTGGGAAGTCGGCTTAGTAAGATAATTTATGTCGCCATAATGACATGAACTTTTGGGGAAGTCGACTTGGTAAGATAATGTATGTCGCCATAACGACATGAACTTTTTGTGAAGTCGACTTGGCAATATAATTGTGGCAATGACGACATGTATTTCTTTATAAGTCGACTTGGCAAGTTAATTTATTTCGCCATGTCGACATGAACTTTATGTGAAGTCAACTTGGCAAGATGACTTACGTCGCCATGACGACATGAACTTTTGTGAAGTCGACTTGGCAAGATAATTTATTTTGCAATGTCGACTAATACAAGTTAATAAGTCGAAATGGTTAAAAAAAAAAAAAAAGTTAAACAACTTTACATGTCTACATGATATGGATATTAAGTCGACTTGACAAGATGAAATATTTCGTCATGTCGTCAAGTAGAATGGCACTTTAACGCTTCCGTACGAATTACATGGTGGTAGTGGCAATATTAGTTTTGTTTCAATTTTTTTAAATGACATGGGCTGATCCCGTTCTCGTCGCCATTGTAATGTCTTGCTGTTTGGTGTCAAATAAAGACAGATCAGAAAGACACGTTTAGATATAGACCAACCCTTTTTAAAGTCTACGTCTGCCATAACTGGGGGCTTCAAGCATGTCTAGCATGCTGAACAAAGGTCACTGATTGTTTAGGAGACAATAATACACCTGTCATGTTGCATAACGGTTAAAACCTGTTCAAATTATCTTTGTTGTACTCTTGGTAGCCACCCAGTTATGGGATACGTCGTTTGGAGCACACCTCCACGTCGACGTATACATCAGCTCGATAATGAATATACATATCCTGGCGTCACGCAACGTCACTAGGATTAGGGTTTGGGTGAGTTTGAGGGTTATAATTACAATGAGACCAGACCATCACCGGTGTACGTGGCCTACTGGTCACGCTGTGGATTCAACACTTTTTTTATATGGGTTCGAATCCTCTCTTATGACTCTTCTTTTCTTTTGCCATAAATGGTGAGTAGCGGTTCATTTAGTAAATGTATCATGCATAGTATCACTATAAACCTGGAGGTGTGCTTCAAACGACGCACCCTTTCACTATCGACGTGGAGGTGTGCTCCAAACGACGCACCCCAGTTATGGCCCTATAGACTTGAAACCGGATTCGTCTATTCTCGGGGGCAAACATCCGGGCATTTTTAACCTCGAGCCCTAGCAACTGACCGGCCGATGAAAACTAACGCGTAGCGGAGTGGTACGTCTGACTACGCTTGAGTACGAGAGACTGCGGTAGCCACTACGCTGGACTACGCTAAAGAACGTCAAACTACGGTAAATAGCAACTCCGCACGGAGTATAACAGCCAACCGGTGGTGTGGTACGGCCATTGCGCTCGCTTTTCAAACATAGCAGGTCTGTGAATTTTATTTTGTTTAATTAAACATGTCTGGATCAAGACTGTCGATGCTGGTTTTGTGCACGATAAAGTACGTTAGAGAACGCTAGAGTACATTTAAGTACGTAACGAAGTACGTTGGACTACGCTAGACTTCGTTAGACTACGTTAAACTTCGGTTTAGTACGTTATTACTACGGATGCCTTTAACGTACCGCTCTTTTGAACATGTTCAAAAATTAAATCGAAGATGGGAAATAACAATATCGCAAAAATAGCGATTTTGTGCTCTTATATATAAGAGCAGAAGTTTGTAGCGACAAACTCCTACTCAGTATATATAGTAGCGAAATCTGGAATAGCGAGTAAGATCGCTACAGTTGGTAAACTCCTACTATAGTAGCAAAATTCAAATAGCGAGTTAAATCGCTACGGCTGCTCTCTCTCCTATATAAGAGCAAAATCTGGAATAGCGAGTGAGATCGCTACAGTTGGCAAACTCCTACTATAGTAGCAACATTTAAATAGCGAGTTAAATCGCTACGGCTGCTCGCTCTCCTATATAAGAGGAAAAGTGCGTAGCGAGTTAGATCGCTACAGTTGGCAAACTCCTAATATAGTAGCAAAATTCAAATAGCGAGTTAAATCGCTACGGCTGCTCGCTCTCCTATATAAGAGCAAAATCTGGAATAGCGAGTTAGATCGCTACAGTTGGCAAACTCCTAATATAGTAGCAAAATTCAAATAGCGAGTTAAATCGCTACGGCTGCTCGCTCTCCTATATAAGAGGAAAAGTGCGTAGCGAGTTAGATCGCTACAGTTGGAAAACTCCTAATATAGTAGCAAAATTCAAATAGCGAGTTAGATCGCTACGGCTGCTCGCTCTCCTATACAGGGTGGCCCAAAAAAAACGGAACGGGGCACTTCCCAAAATATAATACCACAATGTTTATGTTCATCGGATAGGGTATCCTTTCCAATGAAAAACGATACCAAGAACAGTAATTTTGGTCAGGTCGTTTTTGTTTAAGGACGCAGTGAGTGAGACCATGTCAGGTGCCGATTTATGTCGATTTCGACCTAGTCAATGCCAGTTTAACCGCACTCCTTGCCCGTAATACCATTCAGCGACCAGGCCCATTCTCTCGGCACACGGCTGAGTGCACACTAACAATAGTGCGCGATGCTCAACGATATGAAGGGCGGTTCGTGCGATTCATCAAGCGCTGGCGCAATACAAATTGACAAAAAAGAGAACCTGACATGGTGTCACTCACAGGGCCCTAAAACAAAAACTACACGACCAAATTGACTGTTCTTGGTATCGTTGTTCATTTGAAAAGACACTCTATCCGATGGACATAATACATGTGTTACTTTATTTTGGGAAGTGCCCCGTTCCGTTTTTTTTGGGCCACCCTGTATAAGAGGAAAAGTGCGTAGCGAGTTAGATCGCTACAGTTGGAAAACTCCTAATATAGTAGCAAAATTCAAATAGCGAGTTAAATCGCTACGGCTGCTAGCTCAGGGGCGGATCTAGCTTTTTGCTAAGGGGGGGTTTGACCCGATGACGATGCGGAGCATTGTCCATGAGCCGCAAAGCGGCGATTTTTTTTGTTATTACTTGGATAACCACACTTGAAACTTTGCAATTTATTTGGTTGAATGGTAATGTACGGAGTTAATCAAATCCGTGCATTGTAGAGATGATTGAAGTGTGATGTATATGATTGAATTGCTCGTATGATTGTGAAATGGATGAAAATTAATATGCGATAATTATAAAATGATTGAACTTCTGTAAATGCTTCTGTCTGCATTGTACATACAAATTAAATCAATAAAGAAGAAAAGTTCAAGCCCTTTTAAAAAAAATCATGAATAAAAAGGTAAAATTGATGTTGTAATTTCAAGGTTCAATTTTACCTTAAAGGAGTAGTTTAGTTTTGTTAGAGAGGGCGCTGCATATCACAATTTTTCGTGAGGTAATGAAAAACTGAGTGTCGAATTTGAGAGAACATGCAATTTTAATGGCAGAATAAACTTTATTTGGTCAATATATTGCTACTATATTAGGAGTTTGCCAACTGTAGCGATCTAACTCGCTATTCCAGATTTTGCTCTTATATAGGAGAGCGAGCAGCCGTAGCGATTTAACTCGCTATTTGAATTTTGCTAGTATATTAGGAGTTTGCCAACTGTAGCGATCTAACTCGCTATCTGAATTTTGCTACTATAGTAGGAGTTTGCCAACTGTAGCGATCTAACTCGCTATTTCAGATTTTGCTACTATATTAGGAGTTTGCCAACTGTAGCGATCTAAAACCCCTTTTTAATTGGAGAACGTATTTTCTAGCTCGCTATTACCCGAGTAAGATTTCCATAAAAACAGTAGGAGGTCGGGTCGTAAAAGACGCAGCGAGAGGTTGTGCAGCGTTTTAATCAAAAGTGTTTCTCCGGGTAGGTTACTATAGCAACCGCACCTCTCTCATCATGCGACCAGCTGGCGTGACATGTGCTAATCGGCGCGCGCTGGTATACGTTAGCGCGGGAATTTTGACGGTCAATTCATATCGGGTAAACATACAACAGGCAATCGGGAGCGCAATTGTCAGTCTACTATAGTCACGCTAGACGGTAGATTAGAATTCAGGAACAAATAATTCTAGTTAAATCTCGCTGATACAGGTGTTGGGATATTGCATGAGCTGAAGATCAGCGATGAATAATGCGCACACGTAGATGTACCGTGGAGTGAGCTGTTGTACTTATCAAGTTTTAGATTTGTTAAACTTCCAATTTTTATATTCATATTATTATAACTTGTATTATTTGGGCAAATTTAAGTCTAAAATTAGGAGTATGTGGAATAGTGTTTGTGTGTGAACTTACAGCAGTTTAATTGGCAACCTTGTTTACAAGAGTACCACATGTTCCCGATCCAAAACGCGATCGCTGCAATGTTTACATTTTTTACGGCCATGACGTCATCTACCCGGGTAACGTTCTGCGCGCTTTTTAATACAATGTTTATCAGCTTAACATCCTGACAACGTCCTGACGTTACCTCGCTATTACCCTAGCCCGACTAGGTTGAATCTTACCGCGCTGTTGTCAGGACGTTACCCCGATTGGACCTTTTTAATACAAACGCGGTAGAATGTCTTCCTGACAACGTCCGGACGTTACCGCGACTATTTTCCTCAATTAAAAAGGAATTTTGCTACTATAGTAGGAGTTTGCCAACTGTAGCGATCTAACTCGCTATTTCAGATTTTGCTCTTATATAGGAGAGCGAGCAGCCGTAGCGATTTAACTCGCTATTTGAATTTTGCTACTATAGTAGGAGTTTGCCAACTGTAGCGATCTAACTCGCTATTCCAGATTTTGCTCTTATATAGGAGAGCGAGCAGCCGTAGCGATTTAACTCGCTATTTTAATTTTGCTAGTATATTAGGAGTTTGCCAACTGTAGCGATCTAACTCGCTATTTCAGATTTTGCTACTATATTAGGAGTTTGCCAACTGTAGCGATCTAACTCGCTATTTGAATTTTGCTACTATAGTAGGAGTTTGCTAAATGTAGCGATCTAACTCGCTATTTCAGATTTTGCTACTATATTAGGAGTTTGCCAACTGTAGCGATCTAACTCGCTATTTGAATTTTGCTACTATAGTAGGAGTTTGCCAACTGTAGCGATCTAACTCGCTATTTGAATTTTGCTACTATAGTAGGAGTTTGCCAACTGTAGCGATCTAACTCGCTATTTCAGATTTTGCTCTTATATAGGAGAGCGAGCAGCCGTAGCGATTTAACTCGCTATTTGAATGTTGCTACTATTATAGTAGGAGTTTGCCAACTGTAGCGATCTAACTCGCTATTCCAGATTTTGCTCTTATATAGGAGAGCGAGCAGCCGTAGCGATTTAACTCGCTATTTTAATTTTGCTAGTATATTAGGAGTTTGCCAACTGTATAGCGATCTAACTCGCTATTTGAATTTTGCTAATATAGTAGGAGTTTGCCAACTGTAGCGATCTAACTCGCTATTTCAGATTTTGCTACTATATTACGAGTTTGCCAACTGTAGCGATCTAACTCGCTATTTGAATTTTGCTACTATAGTAAGAGTTTGCCAACTGTAGCGATCTAACTCGCTATTTGAATTTTGCTACTATAGTAGGAGTTTGCCAACTGTAGCGATCTAACTCGCTATTTCAGATTTTGCTACTATTTAGGAGTTTGCCAACTGTAGCGATCTAACTTGCTATTTCAGATTTTGCTACTATATTAGTAGTTTGCCAACTGTAGCGATCTAACTCGCTATTTTAATTTTGCTACTATAGTAGGAGTTTGCCAGCTGTAGCGATCTAACTCGCTATTTCAGATTTTGCTACTATATTAGGAGTTTGCAAACTGTAGCGATCTAACTCGCTATTACAGATTTTGCTACTATATACTTATATATAGGAGTTTGCCGCTACAAATTTGTGCTCTTATATAGAAGAGCACAAAATTATTATTTTTGCGAGATAGTAATCTCCCATATTGAAACAAATGGCAATTTCCGATGTTAAATTGCTAAAATGTTCAAGCTCGCTGCGCTCGCATGCGTATAATTATATATAATATTCTACAACCTCGGGTGTTTATATATTACCCTTCAAAACGCAATAACATAATACGAATATACCCATACAATAATATTGAAACAAATGGGAATTACCGATGTTAAATTGCTAAAATTTCCAAGCTCGCTCCGCTCGCTCCCCCCCTCACCCCACTGAGAGGGGTTCTCAACGAATGGTCTTGGTCTCGGCCTCGAAAATTTTTGACGGACCGTGGTCTCGGTCTCGAAAATTTTGAAGGTACTTGGTCTCGGCTTCGAAAATTTTACAAAATAACCCCCCCCCTTGAAAAAATCCTGGGTACGCCACTGCGTGGAGCTTTCACACTACTCTTGATGTACCTTGTTCATGTTGTTGTTTGGCACTTCGGCCTAATAATAATAATAATAATAATAATAGTAGATCGTATTTGTATAGCGCCTAATGCAGAACAGTCTCTAAGCGCTTGTTATTACCCCTGGGGGTGTTTCACAAAGATCCTCAGTTAAACTTAACTCTAAGTTGGACTTTAAAATTATGGAAAGCCATTTGTAGCCTTGGAATAAAATATATTCAAAAGCAAAAATGCATTTTTGTTTAGACTTTTCATTAATTTCACATGACGTGTTTGCCCTGTTAGCGTGAGTTCCACCTCGGTGGAACTCAACTGGTCACATTTTTTTCTGATGTTGACACTTTTATCTCTTCAGGCAACAATCCCATGCTGTTTTAACTGCCTCCTCCCCCCAGGCCTAGTGCTATCATAGAGATAATCTTCTCTGGGCTACAGTTCACTGTATGACCACTAGTCTATGTTTGCAGACCTCTTCATTCTTATTATGACCTATAAACATTCAGACAGCATGTCTATTTAAGTTGTCTGTAGCAGTTATCCTGCCTGCAGACTGTAGTGGACACTAAACTAAATTAATTCTAAAAGTAAAACACCAGTCTCTTTTGAGGCCAAAAACATAACCAAGGGAGTAGCATTTATTAAACAATCATTCTGGTAAATGTGCAGTGAAAGATTTTAGCAATGTTTTCCCCAGAATGAGAATTCTCTCTCCCAGTCTCTTTTATACACACATCTCGCAAACCTTATATAATACTCACACAACCAATGTTATAACCTACAGTATACTTTTACTGAGTTTAATTACTAAGACTAACACTGTAACACTTCTGGTCTAGCTCGGGTCCACTGGCCAACGACCTTGACATACCTCCTCTCTTTCTCCTCACTTCCTCCTCTTGCTGCCAGTAAATTGACACATCAGCGCCTAGAGGCTAGTGATAAGAGCGAACAGGGATCAAATAAATTCCCCAAGGTCCAATCTGAACTAGCTTGACAGTGGAAAACCCAGACCGCTCGCCAGCGCTGAGGAGAGGTAGTCCCCTAACTACTGTGTAACCTAATGACATCGAAAGCATGAAATCTCCCTGATGATAGAAAATATTAATGTTTTGAATCAGCATGTTATCCCTTTTAAAAGAAAATTACACGAATGTTTCAAAGAAACTGACGGCTTTCCATATTTGTTTAAGTCCAACTTAGAGTTAAGTTCAACTTAGTAACCCTATAGTCATTCGGTACAGTTCAGACCCGCACAATTAACTTGTACACATTCTCAACTCCCGAGGAGCATACTAGCGGCGGGCAACCCTATAGGTGCACCAATAATAATAATAATAATAATAATAATAATAATAATATACAACATTTATATAGCGCTTAATACAATGTTTCTAAGCGCTGAGAAATTAAAGAGAGAATATTGACCAATAAACAAAAAACTTAATACAGACGTACAAAACAAATACATATTAACTAAATTAAGATTGTGTATACAAATGTGTTTTTAACAAAGATTTGAAAGAGTCCATGGTGGGGGCACTTCTTATATATATGGGTAAATTGTTCCAGAGTGTGGGTGCTATAGATGAGAAGGCACGATCGCCGTATCTTGTCATGGTGCGGGTACTTGAGCATAGCTGGAGATGGGAAGTTGAGGCAGAATGTAAACGTCTCGTTGATGAGGATGTCAATGTGGAACGGAGGGAAACCAGTTCTTGAAGGTAAGCTGGGGCAAGTTTGTGAATGATTTTAAAGACAAGCAAAAGGATTTTGAAGGAAATACGTTGTTGGATCGGGAGCCAGTGAAGAGATTGTAGAATAGGGGTAATGTGTTCGGTCCTTTTGGTACGGGTGACTAGCCTTGCAGCAGTGTTCTGAATACGTTGAAGAGGTGCAATGTGAGAGTTTGGTAGACCGGCAAGTAAGCTATTACAGTAATCGAGGTGGGATGAGACAAATGCATGTACTAAGCGTTCAGTTGAAGTTTATGTCAAGGTATCTCCGTATCTTCCCAATTTTACAAATGCCCCATGAAGCAGATTTACAAGTATTACGGATGTGTTGTTGGAGCGTGAGATTGGTGTCTAATAAAATTCCGAGGTCTCGTGAACTTTCGGAGCATTTGACGCTTCCTGTTTGTAATTGAAGATTGGGGAGCTGGTTGGGGTTCCGGAATTTTGAGGTGATGTGGAGCATTTCAGTTTTCAGTTCATTCGTGCGTACAGATCAGTCGAGTAGTACAGATCAATGCTATGTACAGCTCACTCTCTCATTGGTTGCTTTTTCGGGATGGCGGAGATCAGCTCTCGAAGGTCTAATCTAGACTACGGTCACCAGTGAGCCAGGACTCGGTGATAACAAGAATGTCAAGGTCGCTGTCAATAACCAGATCGCTGATACAGGCGGTCTTGTTGGCCATGGAACGAGCATTCCATAAACCAATGCGAGTTTCTTTGTTCTTTGAGTCCCTGGATGTTGTGATAGTCTGATGAGGTACACGTGCAGGGGCTACATGAACAGGTGCAGGTATAGGGGCTGCAGGTGCAGGTACAGGGGCTGCAGGTACAGGTGCAGGAGCTGCAGGTTCTCTGGATCCATCATTGGTTGAGACATCTACTGCAATAGGTCGAAAATATCGGGTCCTGTTGGCTTGCTGTCTGGGTTTTCTCCCCCTTCTCGTTCTCTTCCTACGCGAGATCTGAAGAGAGGTTAGATTCTGCCATAGTGTGGGGACAGTCGTTGTTTACGATCGGTGTGGTGGCCAACATCAAGCAATTGATCTCGGTGGTATGAGATACTTTCTTGAGCTGGTAAAATGTTACTTGGTTGGGCATCAGGACCGGGATTTGGGCTGATATCACCGTCAAGCAGAATGGATGTTTGGAAGGATGCATCTGCATTCGGGTAATAAGAATTCCGTCTACCGCAGAATTTAGTGCGCAGTGTCTGGAGTTGAGGCCGCAGTTGAAATACAGAACACGTATGACTGTATTCAAGCTTCAATGGATGGTCATGTTAGTTAGGCTGGTAAGGGTCTGGAATCATAACAATTGTGCACAAAATGAAAGAAATGTGAATTTTTCACAGATAATTCATATTATCATAACGTTTAATTTCACCCGTGGAAGTTTGCTAATTATGACCATGAGGGGCGGGACAGGGTCTTGAAAGAAAGGGGGTGCAAAGTGCGTTATTACAGCATTGTATGGGTATCTAACATGACTTGATTCTTTCTTTAATATGTTAATGGGTTAAAAGTCACCTGAAAATCATATTGTCCATTATTATATAATATATGATTATTGTATGGGGTAATTATATGGGGTAAATGTTTAATGAAAAGGAGTGGGACCCCCCCCCCCCCCCCCCCTTCACTTTTCACATGTGTCTAAAGTTTACTTATCGTTCTTTAGTCCAACGTTTTGTTATTGATTCATATTCTAGAAGGGTTAAGAATATATTTTAGCTTTGTTGCCACCATGGCAACATTGGGCAACTCTGTTTAAAGCATTATAAACTAAATTAGCTAATTTGCATATTTGTGAAATAGTGTCAGGGGTCATTTTTTAGCTAGGAATTGTACAACATTGATAACAAACAAGTATTCTAGGGTATTTTGGGGCAAGGATTCCATTTCTGGTGCTCGTTTGGAAGTGCCATATAGGCAACACCATGAAATCCAAGATGGCTGCCCCTAATTTGCATATTTATGAATATTAATGATTTTCAGTGGCTACAGCCTCTTATTAATCATAATTACAGACGATTTTTCCTCAATTATGTTCTAAATGCGTGTTAAAGATAATTTAGCTTGGTTGCCACCTCGGCAACCTCTAGCAATGCATACAATTAGCATAATTAGGTATTTTACCTAATTTGCATATTCCCCCAAATCGAGTATATTGGGAACCCAGGAAGTAAAAATGACAAGGAATACCACTTTTTCAAGGTTTAAGGGGGCAACAAATCCATCCATGATACTTAGTTTGACGTATCACCTTGGCAACCCACATAAATCCAAGAGGGCCGCCTTTGTAACTTTGAAGGAAATATGCTATTTGCCACTTTAATGGCATTTATTTCATAAAAGTATGATTTGTTTGCTGTAAGCAAACAACTACATCATGATTCAAGTATTCTAGTTGCTTATTCCAATAATTAATAGTCTAAACATTATAATATCGATCTAATATAACTGAAATAATATAGTCGTGTATCATAACATGTGTAATTTGGGGAGCAGCCATCTTGGATTTGAGATGGTTTCCTTGGTTAAACAGGGAAGTAAGTATCAAAAATGGATCTGTTGCCCCCGAAAACCTTGGAAAAGTGGTATTACTTGTCATTTTTACTGTCCGGGTTCCCAATATACTCGAATTGGGGGAATATGCAAATTATATAAAATACCTAATTATGCAAATAATATGCATTGCTAGAGGTTGCCATGATGACAACTATCTTTGATATCTTAAATACATACTTAGAACATAACTGACACATACTAATCTGGAATTATTGCTTATAAGGGGCTGTAGCCACTGAAAATCAATAATATTCATAAATATGCAAATTAGAGGCAGCCATCTTGGATTTTGGGATGTTTTCCATATGGCACTTACAAACGAGCACCAGAAATGGAATCCTTGCCCCAAAATGCCCTAGAATACTTGTTGTTATCAATATTCTACTATTCCTAGATAGAAAATGACCCCTAACCGTATTACACAAATATGCAAATTAGCTAATTAACTTTAAAAGGTGGGAAGAAATTTTAGCTTTGTTCCCACCTTTTAAAGTTAATTAGCTAATTTGCATATTTGCATATATATGGTAGGAGTTTCATGTTTCTTTCAAAAAGTGCACAATTGTTACCCTTAGCCGCCTAACTATGTTCACTGCATGCAGTATAGCTTTTCAACAAGCATAGCCAGAGAAGGAACACAATAGTGCACTTCACGGCTTCCATTGTTGTAAGGGAACTGTCTATTGTTCACCACAAAAGGTTTGCCCTGCATGGCATGCGTGCTTGAGTGCTCAGCAAAGGTCTGTGTACAAATACATGCTACAAAATGGCTGCATGTAGCTCAGTGTGCAATAGCAATGAGTAGGATGGCAAAGTCTAGAGCAGATCAACTAATGGCATACAACGGCCAAAAATTGCCCAACACGATCAGAAGGTCTGAATAAGACAACTGTTAAGAGGTGCTGAACAAATTCGAACGAAAACACACAAAATAAGACATAAAAGCAGGAGCACAGAAGAGGAGCTACCTTGAGGGTAGGTGCTCACTCAAAAACAAAAACAAAAACAAAAACAAAAGAAATGGGTTTAGATTTTGTAAATGTCTCCCTAATCATGGAGATATTTAAGATTGAATTGTTCCGGAACGCTTTTTGGTTGTGGTCTAAAGTATCCGAATTCGGATACTTCGCGCGAACGATTAGCGAAAAACGGGGATAAAATCTTACACATTAATTTTCCCTTTTTTCTCTAGTTTAACACTTTGTTCCTTATCTATGAAAATATCACGAGTCATTCCAAAGAATCATATCATTATGTTGGTACATGATTGAAAACATATTTACTTTTGGCAAAATCGTACAGCCAGTTAATGATAACTAATATAATAACTAATAATAATGATAATAATAATAATAATAAAACAACAATAATAATAATAATAAAACGACAATAATAATAATAGTAATAATAAAATATGAAATAAAATATAAAATATAAATAACATATAATACTAATACATTACTTATCATAATTATAATTTTTAAAATGATAAAAATCATAGTACATACTAGAATAATGTCAATAATATTGATATCAATATTCATTTAAAAAAGTATTATTTCAATAATAACAATACCTGCACAAGCAGTACTCGCGTCAAACTGGTGCTGGCAGAAACTAGGAGGTCTTGGGTTCGTCGCCGTCGGGCAATCAAGGATATTGGTCTCGTTTCCCACACATTCGATGTTATCATGGAAAATGACACCGGTGCCCTCCCATGGATCGCGAAAACCCCGTGCGCCTACTGTACCAAAGCACAGACTCCTGCAGAGGACTACCGATTCCTCCACTCCCCATGCGACACTACATTTGGTATGCCATGTGCCATTAACGTAAATCTCCACGCGGCCTTCCCTGTTCGTGGAACCATCTGCCAGACGCACGTTATCTGCATGAAATTTGAGACAGAAATATAACGAAGCAATATATCAACGTTTGTCTTTATTGACTGAAAACAAAAAGGCATGGGAATATTATTTAGGCATAATTTCGAGAAAAAACAATATTTTCTCGACACCGTCGACACGGACAAAAAAGCAGAAGTTAACGGATTTCTATACCCCTCCCCCCCCCCCCCCCCCCCCCCACCCCGATGTGATAATAATGTAATGTCGGAATGGTTTTAATATTCAGTGCTCCTCCAAATGATACCATTTTCAAGGCGCTACGCGCATTGTTGAAAAGTCCGTCTGGCATTGTCTGGCGCTTCGTGCAATATTCTTGACCATCGCATGCAAAAAGCATTCATTATTCTCACGTTAGAAGGATAACTACAAAGTGCTTTAAAGGTGAATGACAGTAGCGGGAAACGCCCCAACCACTAAAAATGAAATGTACACTCTTATTACCAACCATGTGAAAGAATATCATTTTACTAATAATGGGATTACACAAATTTGGCTAAGAAACCGCCTACTAATTGATATATTTGCAAACTTATAAATTGATCTACTGCAGATTGATATCGCCAACGCGGAATCGCGCATACGCTACGTGCAAATGACCGCGTGTGTGTTCACTATACGGGCTTGTCCCCAGCGTGTCGATATCTCCAGCCCAGCGCTAGCGGCGCGGACAGGTGCGAACGGGCGGTGGATGTATACATTTCACGGGCGGGTATTGGATTTCTTCCGATATTTCTGTATGTAACGATGCTTAGGTTCGGATTTTACCACACAAGCCCTATTTAAATACTTATTCAACAATATTGATCACTATAGATGTTTTCGGCTACTTTCCCAAAACTGGTAACCTCTCAACATAGAGCCACATGGTAAATTAAAGGAAGTCAGTATACCGTATACGGGTGAACCAGGATAGAGTTCAGCTGCGAAGCCACTGGACATCCCAAATACTGTTCACGTTACAGTGAAAGCAAACAAGTCATGTTTAAACACTTTTATAAAGCACTTCATGGACTGTGACTTAATTTCAAGTTTTATCAAGATAAAATCTGCCCACAAGCGCCGCCATTCCAGACACAATTAGCGCGAAAAATAAATAAATAGATGGGTAAGATATTTGAACTATGCACTTTTGGCCATTTTCAGACCTTGAGCACTTCTATCATTTGCTGCGTCTCCCCATTTACCTGTTTTTGGTCTTACATTAAAGAGTTTTATTACGGCTTTCAGAAAATATATAGTTTTATACAGTTTCACACATTTCTTTTCATGCCACAGGACCTCAAAGGTGAAAAATTAGCATAAATTGGCATTTTCCACACAATTATGAATTTTTAAACTTGTTTTTAAAATATTTAAATCCACATTAAAGACATAAATGTCTATATTTTCTATCTTACATGTCTTGAGAATGTATCAAATAAGAATTGGCGGTCAGGGGGCATGGATATGATCTCAGGGTACATTTTAATAGAAAAGGTCATAATAAGTGAACGTCCGTGAGCATACATTAAAACGCATACCACCAAAATTCTACTTAGTTGTCAAAATAAAAAAATAATATTGCCAAAACTAACGGTTGAAACTACTAAACACATCCTGTAAACAAATGTTGGCTAACTACTCCTGCTCGCGGAGTGACAGCTTTTTATATGAAATTATACTGGTTTTCGTCACGGACGTTCTGCCGTCTTTTACCATCACATGGGCAGCTAAATGCATCCTAGCCATCAATTACTGGGATCAGTCTGATAGACTTACAGTAGGGCCACACAGGCGCGCCGGAAGCAGTTTTGGATTGGGGGGGCAAAACCCTAAGGGGGCTCACAATTTTTGTGTGTAGGGGCTCATGCCCAAACCACACTCTGGGGTTGCCAACTTTGAGCCAGAACGACTGAGCGGGGGGAGGGTGTGGGAGGGGGGTGTCCCCCCTCCCACGGTAGGGAGCTTTTGCATTTTTGGACTTGAAATTGTGCAATCTGGTGCATACCTAGAAATTCGGGCTTAAGATTAACTGTATTTGGGAAAGCGTGTTATGATTTGATCGACCAGAAAGTTTTAATATGTTTTTCACGTATATAAAAAACAAATAATTGACACACTAATTAATTGTAAAAATTAAAATGTACCCCAAAACACACACACAACAAGATAAATCATAATTAGGCAACATTATGTATGATCCAACAACATACAGCTAAGAATGAGTCCCGAGGGAGCGAAGCGACCGAGGGCTGGGGCAGGAAGGGAGGGGGAGGGTTTGGGAGTGGGTATCCCCCTCCCACGGTAAGAAAGATTTTTCATTTATGTACTTGAAATTGTGCAATCTGGTGCATACCTAGATAGGAAATTCTGGCTTAAGATTAACTGTATCTGGGAAAGCGTGTTATGATTTGATCGTCGAGAAATTTTAAATATATTTTTCACGAAGAAAACAAATAATTGACACACTAATAAATATGCACCCAAACTCACACATAAATATTGTATTTAGTGTTATACACAGTTCCAACATAAACCATATGGCACATGTATGATCCAACAACATGGCCTACAGCCAAGAATGAGTCCCGAGGGAGCGAAGCGACCGAGGGCTTTGGCAGAGCCAGAGGGGAAGGGTTTGGGAGGGGGTATCCCCCTCCCAAGGGGAAGATTTTGCATTTATATACTTGAAATGGTGCAATTTGGTGCACTTCATGCCATACCTGTGAAGGAAATTTGGAA
The DNA here is from genome assembly GCA_037951105.1 of Echinarachnius parma. Classification (NCBI taxonomy): domain Eukaryota; kingdom Metazoa; phylum Echinodermata; class Echinoidea; order Clypeasteroida; family Echinarachniidae; genus Echinarachnius; species Echinarachnius parma. The sequence goes on from JBAMJV010000637.1 coordinate 38,249, forward strand.
TTTAAAAAAAAGAGTAAAATGTCTATGCTCTCATCAGATGTTTACAACAAACTGAGATAATCTGTTCGCGCGCAAAGCGCGCAGCGAAAATTGAAAATGGATGCATAAACTATTTTTTGAACGTTAGCACATACATTTCATTTTGTCTTTCCCACTCTTTTTTTTGGGGGGGGGGGGAGGAGGGGGGGGGGGGGCTTTTGGGGGGGGCAAAATTGCGTTTTGCCCCCCCCCCCCCCCCCACTTTTGGGATTGGGGGGGCGGCCGCCCCCCTGCCCACCCCCCCCCCCCCCCCCCCCCCCCCCACTTCCGGCGCCTATGGGGCCACAGTATTTTGCCTATTTGGAAACCATCTATCAAATGCAATGTTTGGTTTGGGCTGAAAACTGATCTTCGCGAACGTCCGAGATGAAAAGGAACGTCCGTGATGAGTAGACCCAGTTGCTAATCTGAGGCTGATTATCTTCACGTAGACACCGGTACAGCAATTACATGTATATTTTCGAAGCCTTCTGACAACTATTGACGATACGGACGTTCCATCATAAAAAAAGTGTTCTAATAATGTTACCATGTTGAACGCTCACAACAAGTTAATACCATTTGATGTTGTTAGTACATTGTTCTGTTTCTCATATCCCAGATAGATTTATTTACTGCAAGTCATTTAACTGTAAAAAAAAAAACTCATGAAATGTTGTGCTCACGGACGTTCGTTCGTCATTTATGGCCCAACAAATCTTAGTAAAAGTTCAAGTACTGGCACATTTTTTTGACAGCAGGTGCCCCTTGTGTGTGCCCAGGTCACTGCCAACCACAAATGAATATGTTCATTTTTAGTAACCATCACGGAGGTTCGTTTTACATTTTATCACCTTGCTTAGCTGTTTTGTAATACCCCTAGATATTATATTTACTTCCACCCTTGCAGCGTAGACATGCAACGTACTAGGAAGGCAAACCCCAAGAGTATGATTGTGCACAGTCGCAGGCCTACAAGCGGAAGAAAGCTGTTCAAATCATAATGGTAAAAAGGGGGTATGGGCGCAATAACATTGTAGCCGACAAGGAGTGGAAACTGTTGCCCCATCCTCTGCAAAATTGAGTATGTCGGCTCCTCCTCTTCTGCAGACTTTGAGACTGTTTTCTCATCTGCCTGTCGGATTTAAGTCCAACTAAATGGCTGTATGGCGCCAGTTGTTGAAAAGAAGAGGTACATCAAAAACATCGTCAGACTTGCTTTACAATATTTACTGTATTATGAAAAAAACAACGAATACATGCGTTACCCCTCCTCCCCTCCCCCCCCCCCCCCCCCCCCCACCTCCCCCCCCAAAAAAAATATAAAAATAAAATAACAAATAGTGATAATACAATACAAATACATGATTTTATTATATACCTGATGTGCTTAAGGCGCAATATCCAGCCCGTAAGTATGCAGATCTAGAGACATACGCATTTCTTATTCTGATGAATGTATGAATATGGTTTTCAAGCATTTCTGCTTTAATCTGTTAATAGTGTCAAATTGAAGACCTGAATATAAAAACAGCCCAAGTCTAATTTTTGGCCAAATTAAGTTAAACATCGGAAATTGTTGCTTATACGTGGGCCCATCTTGTGTATAAAGGATTAACCTTAATTCCTTCCGGAAGTGCCTAAAATGAGTGAGTGAAATCTAGTATGTATGTAAGAAAAGCCCAAGTCCAGGGCCCCGTTGCAGAAAGAGATACAATCGATTGTAAGTTGCAATTAATCGTAAGTCAGATCACGTGTTCTAAATGCGCAAATCTGATTTGTTGAAACGCGTAAATTTTCTGACTTACGATCAATCGTAACTTACAATCGATTGTATCTCTTTCTGCAACGGGGCCCAGGACTTGGGCTTTTCTTACATACCTAGCGCCCTCTCGCATCACTCCTTGTCTAAGCTTACTCCCATAGTACATAGTTTGCATAGTGCGGTGGTACATGCAAGAATACAAGAATAAAAATGAGACAGGTTTCGGTTTTTCAAATTTCCCTTTCATTAAAAAGATATTTACGATTGAAGTGTGCAGATGTTGAATTATCTACTGGATCGCCGAAACCGTGTACAAAGTGAGTGCAATGAGTTAGTGAATATCATTTTGCATTTTTGCTCATTTCTCGGCCATATAACGTCCATTTAACTTGAAGTTTTCACACAACACCCAGTCGACATATTAAATAACAACAATATACATTGTATCAACCACTCGTCACTTTTTGCACATGTCAACAAAGTTACTAGATCCCTTTAATATGAATATGATAAGGTATGAGAGAAACACTAGAGTTCCAAGTAAGTTTTGAGGATTTGGACAATGTTACTAAGTCCCTTTATGCTACAGTCACAAATGGTCCGATTTGGGCTACGGCGCCCGTACGATGCCACTTTTAGGTGAAATCTTGCGGGAATCTTGCGGTGCCCGCACGGGTGCCGTGGCTATCGTACGGTCGCCGTTGCATTTTTCCTCGCCGTACGATGTCAAAAAATGCATCGTACGATTTTTTACTTGCCGTAAGCCCGTAGACACAGCGTAGAGAGCATCGCACGGGCACCACAAGGGCATCGCACGGGCACAGCACGGACATCGCAGCCTTTTTTTCGAATATCGTACGATTTTGACAGAAAATTTGGCCACTCAAATCGTACGGGTACCGTGGAGTCACCGTAAGAGTACCGTAAGGCACCCGTACGGGCACTTAGTTTGTGTTCACGGGGGCCGTGCGATTTATGTTTTATTTTAAGACAAAGGTCATCGTACGGGGCCCGGAGAATATGTGACTGCTACTCTAAAATACCACAGACATCGTACGATATCATGATTTCTCAAAATCGTAGAAAATCCGCCGTAGGGATAAAAATCGTACGGCGCCCGGACCATTTGTGACTGTAGCATAAATTATCTACTATTAAAACGAAAAGCAAGTATTGGTGGGGATACAATTCCCTCTGTCACATTTTTTCTCAAACATTTTCCATTAGAAGTAATATAATCGAATGCATTTATAAAGCGGAAATTGTATGTAATGCAAGTCATAAAATGCACTATTGCGTTCAACAAATTACTATTTATAATACCCTGGCATTAGCCAAGCTGCCCCAGTTATAAATAGCATCAAGCTACTATTTCAAGTACATTCATGTCAGGTCCCCATTTACTTCACCTGGGTTGAGTGCAGCAATATGAATCTAATACTTCAGAAAAGCACTGGACATGAATGAGAGTGCATTTCTACCCCGGTGTTGAAATCGGGACCCCATGATATGAAGTCAAGCGTTCATCTAAATGTGACACAACAATTCCGATGATTTTTCTTGATGTTTGTTTATCTTTATGCTTTTCATTCTCCCCATCCTATGATCTACTTGGCTCACCCGGGACACACCCTATCCTTCACAATTATGATTTGAGCCTGAATTTGCTGTTTTATTATCCAAGCAAACAAATACATCTATATAACAATATGACAAATGTATAATTAACAAGAACCTTGAATGGATATAAAATGGGACCACTGGCAGGCCTGTAGCAAGGATTTTTCAAGGGATGGGGGAGGGGGTTCAAGGGGGGGGGGGGGGGGGGGGGTGCGTGATGATATGTGTTATCGTTTGAAAGTGGTAATATCTAGCAAGGGATTCGATTCATTGCACTTCTTCCATTTTTTGATGAAAATATTGGCTGTTTTGTTCTTTCGTGATATATCAAAAATATTGTTTTTGCTAGGATCATTATATGAAGAGCTTAATTCTAAAAGGCGCTAAATCAACTGTATTAACTTTCGATAAAAACAGGTTTCTTTGCCCAAGTTTGTACACATGCCTATAGGAATGTGAAAATGGAACGTTCCATATTTTTTATTTTCATTGTGTACTTGGTCCTAAAATGTTGATTTCTAGATAGCTATGTAGATTGTTTTTATACTGATATTGTTTAAGCAATATTCATGAAAAGTGGATTTAGCGCCTTTTGGAACTAAGCTCTTCATATATTGCACAATCAAATTATAACTCGCGCAATATTTAGAATGAACCATTTAAGGTCAGCCTTGTTCTTAATTATGATTGAAACATTGAAACCGGTTGGAGGTTAAGAATTAGGAAACGAGATGTGGGTCAGGAAAACATCTGAAACTATCAACATGATTATTTGCAAGATTTGACTTTGAAATATTAATGTTATAAAGAAATTATAATCTCTGCAAATTAGACTTAAACACGTTAAGTTAGTAATCATGCCCTTAAAGTGATTGTATTTATTATAAATGCGATTGTTATTACTTTTTAATAAATATTCTTTCTAAATATAATGTAAAATACAACTGGAGTTTCTATGTCAAAATGCAATTAAAAAAAACACGTATAATATGTTTAGCGTATATATTTAGCGTTATGGTTTCTATGTCTACTATTTCTTTATACAAAACATATACATGCATTAACATAAAATACATTTGATATGTATTTATTTAAGAAATAAGTTATACGTTTAAATTGTTTACTTTGCTCATGGCTTTTGTTACCCTCAGCATGTTATATGTTTTTTGTGAAGATACATATGCAATTCAGCCATGTGGCTGGAATATATGTATTTTTAATGAATACACCATCTATGAATTGAATCGAAATACAATATATCATACATGTATATTACTTTTAGTATACACAATCCAAAATAACAGGTTATATATGGGACTCCAAAAGTTAAAATACATATAGGTACTCAAATATAGTTTATGGCAAGATTTTGCACATATACAATACGTGTGATAGGCATATATTAACATTATGTTGGCACTTACATTTATTTCTGTAATAAATTGACTCGAGATGGGACATTTGGGTACCACCCCAGCTAGCCACCTGACGTCGGGCCGATGTCGGAAGTTGGTTGCCGGATGTCGGCATATCGCCGTTGGCTCGAGGTTAAAATGTCCGACAGCCCAACATCGTCACGACGTCATTTTTGTGATATATTGGCATAACGTCATTTTCCGACAATGGCCCAACATCATCTCATGACATGATGTTGGGCCATTGTCGGAAAATGACGTTATGCCAATATATCACAAAAATGACGTCGTGACGATGTTGGGCTGGCGGACATTTTAACCTCGAGCCAACGGCGATATGCCGACATCCGGCAACCAACTTCCGACATCGGCCCGACGTCAGGTGGCTAGCTGGGACTAGGCAATTCAAGAACGTCCGTGAGATTAATAAGAGCGTCCGTGACATTAAGACTCATGTGAGAAAGCGTAGTCTGCTGACAAAAAAATTGCTTTTAATTTGATTATCCATGTTGTTTATGATTGCAGAAATGTTGTAAAATCATTTTATTTGCAGAAGTATAGTGGCATTTCTGTTATAGAGTGCCCAACCGGGGAAAAACGGTGTAAAATTAGGGGTTACGATTTCCACAGGTCCACTAAGAGTGATATAATTAATTCAGTTAGCTAAAATCATATCAACTGATAAATGTAGATGTTTTATAGTGGTCTGGAGGAGATTCAAATATATTTTTTCATCGATTTCTGTAAGACTGTTCAGGCAGAGAACGTCCGTGAAATGTATGCGAACGTCCGTGAGATTGCAATTAAAAACAATCTAGTAAGAAAGAGGAACCCGCAGGCGACTTGGAAGTGCTACTTTTATATCTGACTAGGATGTATACATGGTCTCTGGCTTAAATATAGTTAGAATAGATAAAGTATCATCATCATATTGTTCTATAAGCATTAAGTCAATTTCAACCAAAAATAGGACTCATTATAACGACCAGGTCCATGTAAAAACCAAACCATTTTTTAAAGATTTATTGCAATTTTCAAGTTTGTTTGTATAATGACCCTGTTTTAAAGCCATTTGCGAAGTATAGAAACTCTTTTTGATGAGATCAGATCATTCTGCCCACATTATTGTTTCTAGCGAACGTCCGTGAGCGATATGGGAATGTACGTGATGAAAAATATACTCTCTTTGGTCATGTAATTGAGCCCACATATGTTATATATGATCTAGACAGCAATTGATCCTGTTAACATATGCATTAAAGTGTGTGTTACGGGAATACGAGCTTATATATATGCGTTCCTAAAAAATGCGGCTAAAGTAAGGCAAAGGTACAGAATAACACATTATTTTTAAAAGATATAACAATTCAGTAAAAAATTTGGACGTTTGTATTTTCTATTTGGTAAATAAAACACAATCCACGTTTGGCATACAGAGAGAAACAAGTCTTAGAAGTAAATTGTCCAAATGTAAGCTGTATATGACAGAAAATGTATGAGGTATGTGGGTACTATAAACTCTAAATCTATATCCCTCACGGACGTTCGCCTTTTGGAGATGGGTTACTTCAACAGTGAATAAAACGGAACCACATGGAGTTTCCCAGTATAATGGGGTATACGCCTGAAAGGTAGGATTGCTACTTTCACTTTAGATAGATGTCTTTACATTTTTTCCAAATTTTGAATTTTACCCTGCCTGGGCCTAAAAGTGCACTTTTCAAAATTCTAACCAGATACATGCGTACATAAGTAAAGTAATAAATGTACATTGACACAAATGAAGACAAAAATTGAAATAAATACCTGAATGAAAAAAATATATAAATTAATTAATAAGTAAATAAATTAATATATGACAAAATAAACACAAATATGGGAGATTGGGTCTTGTCAATTCGGATTGAGATATATTTCCATTGGGTCATAATTGAAGTCACATTTCTCTTGCAAAGTGTGAATATGTCCCTGTTTTTTTTAATGAATCTTCTCATAGAATAAATTAATAATACCAGCTACGACATATGAAGAGCGTGCATGCACGCATAGTCATGGATTGACGTGAGATAATTTCCAAAGTACGGGAGAGTAAAACTGGAATCATGTTCCGAATACATCACGCAAAGCATAAGACCACAAAATAAAGATCCGACATTAAACAATATTATATGACCTATAAAGATACTGGTGTGCGATTGGTCAAAATGCTGTCACGTGAACATCGCTACAAGGATGAGAAGCGTTATATTGACCAACATGACGTAAATTACGTCATACCAGTCAATATAACGCCGTTACATTGACTGGTATGACGTAATTTAAGTCACAATGGGTGTGTTAAGATGAACAATTTTGCGCGTATTAGCATCCTGGCACGCGCAGCGTTGTCAAGCTTTCTACGGAAATTGCGCGATCCTAAAGTAAATTTGAAAGGAAGGTCGAATAAAGAAGCATTTTGCGCAGCATTTCGATAACACACGTCTGTTCTACTGGAAGGATTTCGATTTAATCTAATGATTTTCCCTTGTCCATAATTTTATTTCAAAACCAAATTTATATTTATCTTGATTTGTATCTATATAGGTCATCATAAAATAACAGATATTGACTTTTCCTCCGGGAACCATATAACATTTCATTTCCCTTGGGGAGTTATATTTTTGTCTCGGAATACTATATTTTTCCTCAGCGCTACGCGCTTCGGAAAAATATAATGTCCCTCGACACAAATATAACTTCCCTCGAGGATCTCAAATGTTATATTGCCCCTCTAGACAGTCAATATCTGTATAATGTTCCGCTGTAAGACGGACGGCCTTTAGAACGAAAAAAAAAAGAGACATCCCCCGTCCCACCTGGACCATCGCCTATGCTTATGTAGCAAATTTACGTTCAACATATTCAAAGATGCAAAGATGCAAATTACTGTAACACTTCTGAGGGAAACCTGATTATGTCGTTGTTGTTATTTTTCATAAATACAACCGACATAGCGTAGTTATCTGTTCATACAATCTGACTAATATAATTTGTTTTCTTAACCAAATGCGTATAGTCCATGTAAATAAGTAAACAGCATAAAAATTAGTTCCCTGCTCATACAATCTGACTAACATAAATTATTTCCTTAGCAAAAGCAAATAATTAATGTAACATAATGTATTGTAGTCTAAATGCGTGTTTTTAAATGTGTTAATAACATTTCACGTCTTCATGCAAATAAGTACTTTAAAGGGATAGTTGAGTCTTGGTATAGGGGGCGCTGCACGAAATAATTGATTTGTGAGGCAATACAAAACTGAGTGTCAAATTTGAAAGAGCATATCATTTTAATGGACACGAGTCCAGTAAATGTTTTTGCATGCCTTTGGATAATTAGGTCGCGTTCGGTGAAGCGGGAGGTGATCAGAGTGTTTGATATATCAATTTAAAGGGAATTTCCCAAGCTTTAACATGGTTTCGTTTTTTGTTTTTTTTTACACTATAAAATATAGGTTTTCCCGGTCAAATTCGTGAAAACAGCAGCCAATAAACTGACGATTCGATCATTCAAATTAGAGCGATTTTTCTTCAAGTGCTGTTCGCTATATTCATTTTCACTTTAAGACTATTCAAATTCGTTAATGGGCATTTGATTTTGTTTTCCTGCTTATTCAAATTAGTTTTTGTGTTATCGTTCAATTGTCATTTGTTCAATTGTCATTCAATTTCGCGCAGGTAATGAAGAGCAAGAAATGTGTACCTTACTCAACATTCAAATTCGTTTATAGGCACCCGATTTCGCACATTAAAGCTACCCTGACACTTGCACGAATTTCGTTCCCGCACTGGCACGCAATGCGTCGTGCCAATGATTAAAGTCTTCGTTAACGAGCGTGAAGAGTGTGTGAAGTGTGCGGGGCAGTGCGGGGGTGCGTGCCATGTCGTAGAGAGAATTTCGAAATCTTCAACAATTTGGCACGCATTAATTTTCGCACCCAGTGCGTGCACTCGCGTGAACCATGCGTGAACACTTCGCGAACTCGGCGCGAACACTGCGTTTAGTACATGCGTGAATGCGGCGCAAACTTGCGCGAACACAACGTGAACAGCTCGTGAACAATGCGTGGCATGGCGTGTAGTGTCAGGGTGGTTTTAGGTGTGAAACGACAGGCTATGCATATAGCGTGCCACCAAGCGGGACAAGCGTGACCAAAAATTATGCGTGTCGTGCGTGACACTGCGGGACAATGCGGTACATATGCGCGAACTATACTTTAACCTGTGTGTGAACAAGTAGTGCCATTGCGTGCCATAGTGTGCCAATGCGTCCCATTATTGGCCGCGCATTGCGTAGACAGTGCGTAACTATGCGTGTACAGTGCGTGAACAGGTCGCAAATGCTCCGCGATGTAGCACCGAAATGGCACGCCTTGCCACGACGCATTGCGTGCCAATGCGGGGACAACATCCGTGCAAGTGTCAGGGTGGCTTAAGCCTTCAAATTGTATTAGTTTATAAATATTCCTTTGTATATAATGTTTGCATTTTTTTTTTTTCGATTTGTATTTATCAATCATTTTTGGCGGGAATTTCAGATCGCGTACTTTTAAAGTTAAATTGGATGGCTATTTTAGTTAATCAAATGATGATATTCCAAGTCAATTTCGTGCTAAATTGAATGATCGAATCGTCCAGTTCGGCTGCTGTTTTGATGAATTTGACCGGGGGAATTTAAAGTAAGTTCTATAATAGCATGTATACATATGAGCTATTAAATAAATAGAAATCACATGCATGTGTTTATAATTGAATAAACATTATGATCAAAACGTAAACAGAAAAACATTAACCAGTTATTTATATACAAGTGATAAATAACGAAAGGAATATGACAAGTTATCACAAAATTAGCTATGCTACGTAGCTTATGGTTGTTGGGTGTAATCCCTGAATTAATTTATATAATGTAAAATAGTCAAACGAGCTTATCACCTGATTCCACAAAAGATGTACTCGGATACAATTTAGCAATTTATAGGCCTAGCATAAATAAGTGTGGAGGTGTTGTGGCATGATCGGATAAGCGCTTAACTTCCGATGGTCGGGTGTTAAATTAGCCTGTTGCGCTCTACATCATAGGGCATCTTGGACTAGTATGCTCCCCTGGGAGTTGAGATGGTGCACAAGATAATTGTGCGGGTTTGAACAGTGTATGATGACCAAGGGTAATAATGCGCCTTTGAATAGGACACCTATAGATACATGGCGCTCTATAGTTTTCCCGGTCAAATTCGTCAAAATATCAGCCAAACTGACAATTCGATCATTCAAATTAGATCGATATTTCTTCAAGTGCTTTTCGCTATAATTCATTTTCACTTTAAGATTATTCAAATTCGTTAATAGGCATTTGATTGTGTACTCCTGTTCATTCAAATTAGTTTTTGTTTTATCGTTCAATTTAACACTGCACAATTGTCATTCATTTTCGCGCAGGTAATCTAGAGTAAAAAATTTGTACCTCAATTTACATTCAAATTCGTTTATAGGCACCATACAAATTAGTTTTATATATAAATATTCTTTTTTAACTAATGTTTGCATTTGGTATGAATTTGTATATATATAATGAAGTTAAGCATACTACTGTGCTAATTCACAGACATAATTATATTCCCCATAGGCCCATAAGCATGATAAGTACACATTGTAAAGGGGAATCACAGTGTGATTTTCATAAGGAATATAATGATCATTCATTAAGAAATATATATATTTCAATAAATGTTTATATATCTAATCTTCATTCAATTTATCTATCAATTTCATCATTATTCATTATGTTGATACTTCTTTGTTTTGCTTCATTAATTTAATTAAAACATCCCACTCTCTACATGTTCTTTTGTCTCATTTACACGATAAGTTTACACCATTTGACGAATTACAATGCACACTTTTTACAATCGATCGCTCGCCAATTGACGAATTTGAATGCCGGAATGCCCACGACAAAATTTTCCACTCTAAAGTGGATGCTCTTTGAGCGATTTTTTAAATTGGATGCTCTTTTTTAATTTTCTTTTGGCCGGAATTTCTGATCGCGTGCTTTACAAGTTAGATTGAACGACCACTTTAGTTAATGAAATGATGATCCCAATCATCAGTCAATTTCGTGCTAATTTGATTGATCAAATCGTCAGTTTGGCTGCTGTTTTGACGAATTTGACCGGGAAAACATATATATTATTATTATTATGTCTGTATAAATATAGGTTTTCCATGTCAAATTCTTCAAATTAGCTGTTAAATTCGTTTATATTATCATTCAAAATTGTCTACTAGTGCCACTCGCTATATTCATGTTCACTTAAAATGATCTATTAACTTTGTACAATTGCAACCAAAATCACTTGCGAGTTTTTCCACTTTTTTGTAAATTTTTTGTTTTATTGCAAATAAGAATCATAACCAAAATCTATATATTTCAAACTGTTATGTTACAAAAGCATACATACACATACAATTAAGATACATAGGCAACAAAGCATAATTAACACAATTCAAAATACTTTTGAAATATATTTTTTTTTAAACATTACAAAAGAATGGAGTGGTAATAAAATGTACTGCAAATATAATAAGCTATTTCACTTTTCAATTATAATACTTCAATTAAATATCATGTTTCAGTTTGATTAAAATACTAATTACCAATATCATAAGTGGATATAAAAACAAAGAAGCTATATTCAAACTAGATGGATCTTCGACTGCGATTTATATATCAAGCCCAAATTAACATGCCCTGAATTAGTGCAATTTTGATAGTTATCTGTCTACCAGATCTGATATATCACAATTATGAGCTATTTTGGCCTATATTACATATATGTCTGTAGGGGCCATGACCTTGACCTTTGACCTAATGACCCCAAAATCATATAAGGGTATAGCTCCTTAAGATACAAATATAGGTACCAAGTTTGATAGTTATTTGTCAACTGGTTCTTGTGATATTGCAACTACAAGCTATTTTTGCATAATGATTCATATGACCTTAACCTTTGACCGCATGATTCCAAAATCTGATAGCTACAATGGCTTTCTGAGATACATTCAAGTACCAAGTTTGATTAAAATCTGACATTCAGTTCTTGAGATTTTGCAATTACAAGCTAATTCACTGAGCCCTGTGACCTTTGACCTCATGACCCTAAAATCTAATCAGATCATTGGCGCCCCAAGATACATTTGATACATGACCCAAGTTTGGTGAGAATCCGTCAATTGGTTCTTGAGATAACGCGATCACAAGCTATTTTTGCATATATGCAAAAATAGCTTGTGATATAATGAGCCCTGTGACCTTTGACCTTTGACCTCATGAGCCCAAAATCTAATCAGATCATTTGCACCCCAAGATACATACATGACCCAAGTTTGGTGAGAATCCGTCAATTGGTTCTTGAGATAACGCGATCACAATCTATTTTTGCATATATAATGAGCCCTTTGACCTTTAACCTTTGACCTCATGACCCCAAAATCTAATCAGATCATTGGCACCTCAAGTTACATACATGAACCAAGTTTGGTGAGAATCCGTCAATTGGTTCTTGAGATAACGCGACCACAAGCTATTTTTGCATATATAATGAGCCCTGTGACCTTTGACCTTTGACCTCATGACCCCAAAATCTAATCAGATCATTGGCACCCCAAGATACATACATGAACCAAGTTTGGTGAGAATGCGTCAATCGGTTCTTGAGATAACGCGATCACGAGAACGGGACGTACGGACGGACGGACGGACGTACGGACGGACGGACAACCCGAAAACATAATGCCTCCGGCTACTTCGTTGCGGAGGCATAACAAGTTAAATTAATATTTTCTCTAAAAATGTTCTATAATTGATATGTAAGAATAAATTAGAAAGTTGAAAGACAGTTGGCGCCATGACCCTTTGGTCACACTACGGTAATCTTTTCTCCCCCTCCACACATTACCCCTTTTCTTCTCCATTCCTAAAACCACTATAGTGTTGGATCCAGGTCGGGTCATACCAGTGCTCTGCTTTGAATTTTCTGGTAAAATTGTGTGTTTGAAATTGCAAAGTGGATTAATCATTAATCATTTGTTATACATATGTTTTACATACTATCGATCTACACAAGTACTATATTGATAAGATGCTTGCATATTTATATTTATTTGTTATATACTTGATTGTATGTCATTGAACACTTTACATTATTGCATAAGTACTTTGTTCTTCTGTAAAGTATTAGTATGCAATTTTATCTTCAATCCTTTACTTTTTGTGTGTTTGTTTGGATCTTACTTTTATGATCGGTAATCAAATGTGCAACCATTGATTTATATTGTTGTATTCTTTAAAAAGAAGGTATTATTCCCATTAATAACTGTTTTTTACAAGGCATCTCGCTATTTAGTCTTGACACATGTATTTGTGTCATATGTTACTTTATAGTCACTGTCAATCAGTGTATAATCGTTTATTTGCCCTACTTACAGAGACTTCTGATGTGTTCTTGTCCAGTTTTGTTCGTGTTTTGTTTCATCTTCTCTCCTGTTTGTATCTTGATGTCATATGTTTTCTTATCATACGCTCATACGATTTACTATATACTGTTTCATTTGCATTGCTTTCACTTCATTTCAATGACGCCAATACTTACCTTATCTGTATTACTCTTTCGCTTTTATACTTTCAGATCCTGCTCTTTAGCATATTATGTCGACTTTGAATGACCAAATGGCCTTTAATACACTCAATGATGATGACCTTTTTGATTTATTTAGATCCTCGTCAACTGTGAATGAAGTAAATTATGATTCATTGACAAATTTTGATGAAAGTGTTGTGAATCATATTAATTCCTCTGCGGAAGAATTAGAACTTGATTTTAATTTTGATGATCCAGCAAGCTATAATTTTACTAAATATATAACTAATCATCAATTTCATGATATTGTTAAGGATTTTGAAAATGATACGTTTTCTTTACTACATGTGAATATAAGAAGTTTGAATAAGCACTTTGATGATTTAAAATTATTTTTGGATAACCCTACTGAAAATCCCTTTTCTGTAATTGGTCTTACAGAAACTTGGGTAAATCAAGATTTAAATCAACCATATTCTCTTTCTGATTATGATTTTGTGGTAAAAAATAGGCAAAATAGAATTGGTGGTGGTGTGGCCTTATATGTTCATACAAAATATAATTATATTGTTCGAGATGAAATTTCGCTTAGTAATGATTTTATAGAATCTCTTTTTATTGAAATAATTATTCCTAATAGTAAAAATATATTAATTGGCGTTATATATAGACCACCAAATTCTAATGTGAAAGATTTTTTAACGCACTCATCGGACTTATTGCGCTGTCAAATATTTAATAATAAGGACTCCTTTATAATGGGAGACTTTAATATTAATTTATTGAAACGAGATCATGATCATAATAATGTGTCCCAGGATTTTCTTGAGATCCTCTTAAGTGCTTCTTTTTTACCTCTCATTTCTAAGCCAACTCGTGTTGTAAGCCCCTCTTCTACTTTAATTGATAATATTTTTTCTAATGTTATACCTCATCCTGAATCTTACATTGTCCTTTCTGATATGACAGATCATTATCCTATTATGACGTATTATACTTTATTACAATCTGTCAAAAGTGGTCCTCGTCCATTAAGACGTAAAGTTAATTGTGAGAATATAGCACGACTTGGTGCTAGCCTTGAAAATATAGATTGGTCTTGTGTTTATGATATTGATGAAGTAAATTGTTCATATGATATGTTTTGTGAAATTTTAAATGGTCAATTAGATATTTGTATGCCAATCCAAAGAGATAAGGGTACTAATTATTAAAAAAATCCTAGACTACCTTGGATTTCCAAGTCTGTATTGCGATCGATAAATAGAAAGAATAACCTTTATTATAAATATAAGTTAGTTGGAACTGAACAATCTAAAATAAAATATACATCGTATAAAAATACTCTGACTAAAATAATTCGTTTGGAAAAGAGAAAATATTTTGTGGATCGCTTAGAATTATATAAGCATGATATGCAAAATACGTAGAAAATTATTAAACAAGCAATGAATATAGTAAAAAATAAATGTGACATAACTAAAATTAATGTTGATAATGAGATTGTTGAAGATCCTAATGTCATACCTAATATTTGTAATAAATACTTTTCTTCTGTTGGGGACAATTTAGCTAGAGATATTCCGCCGACTGATAAACACTTTCTGTTAAATTTGAGATATTAGATATTGTTTCTAATTTAAATGATAAGAAAAGTTCTGGTTGCGATGGTATAAATAATTGTATTTTAAAAGGCATTATTCCTTACATAGTAGATCCATTAGTTCATATTTTTAATTGTCCTTGTTAAATGGTGAAGTCCCTGACACAATGAAAATAGCTAAAGTTATTCCCTTATTCAAAAAGGGTGATAAGTTAGACATTACAAATTATCGTCCAATTTCTTTATTACCTTCTATTTCTAAGATACTAGAAAAAATGATATGCATTCGATTAGTTTCCTTTTAAAAAAATGAAAATATTCTTTCGAACTTTCAGTTTGGTTTTAGAGAAAAGTATAGTACTACCCATGCTTTATTATCTTTTATTGAGAAAGTAGCACATGCTATTGACAAATCTTCCCACATGGTGGGTATTTTTCTAGATTTCTCCAAGGCCTTCGACACAGTTAACCATGATATTTTACTTTATAAACTTTCCCATTACGGTGTGCGTGGTAAGGCCTTGGAGTGGTTCAGGAATTACCTTTCAAATAGACAGCAATATGTATTTGTAAATAATCATAGTTCAGAGTTACGTAATATATCTTGTGGCGTCCCACAAGGAAGCATCTTAGGCCCACTCTTATTTATTTTTATATATTAATGATTTTAGTAGGTCATCTGATGTTTTATCGTTTGTTCTTTTTGCCGATGACACTAACTTATTTTGTTCTCACGATAATCCACACACTCTTGCAGAAACAATCAATGTTGAATTAGTTAAGGTATTAAAGTGGATTAGAGCGAATAAATTATCATTAAATTTGCAGAAAACTAAATATATGCTTTTTAGTAAGTCTATACATTCCTTACCCATAGATATTGCTTTTGAAGATTTTGTATTGGAAAATGTTTCAAACATTAAATTTTTAGGGGTTACTGTAGATAATCAACTTTCATGGAAATTTCATATAAATAATATTTGTAAAGTTATTTCTCGCAATATTGGTATTATTAATAGATTAAAATTTCACCTCCCCTTAGCATCCTTACTTATGTTGTATTCATCTTTGATATTACCATACTTAAATTATGGTATTTTGACTTGGGGTAACACCCACGTTACGTTATTAGATAAATTGTTATTATCGCAAAAGAAAGCACTGCGTATTATTTTTAATATGGCCCCACGCTCTCACACAGACTCGCTATTTTTAGATAATAATATATTAAAAATTAAGGACTTATATTTATTTCAACTCGGTCAGTTTATGTATAATTATAATAACAATACTTCACCCGCAATTTTTGATGAAATGTTTTTAAAAAATCAATTAGTTCATAAGTACCCAACACGACATTCGGGAGAATTCCATTTGCCCTTATTAAGAACGTTGTTAGCTCAAAATACATTTATTTATACTGGTCCCAAATTTTGGAATACTCTCAGTGATTATATTAAAAATGCAACTTCATTTAATTTGTTTAAGAAAAGGATTAAATTATTATTATTACAATCTTATGAAACTCCTAGTCAGTCAATAAAAGGTCATCATTTATATGCTTGTGTTATTGTTCACTAAAAAATTGCCTTCCATATTCTTTGATTTGTTTTTGTATTGAGCGCTATTATATCACTTATACTCGTATGCGTGAACAGTTCTGTCTATCCATATCCAACCATCCTTTCTCTATATGTTACCTCTATACATGTTACTTTCACATCTTTTCATTCACTCTTAATCTTATGTATTTGGCATCCTGTGCTATCTTGTGCTATGCACGTTGTGTTGTGTTGTGTCGTATTGTTTTGTTCTGCTCGTCGAAGTCTCTGTCGGCCCACACCTTTATTTGTTTTAGTAATCTTTACTGGAAGCAATTTTCAACTCAAATGTACAATTTATTGTTAATTACAAACAAAATACGTTTTAAAGTATAATTTGATTTTATTATGAATTATGATTTAATTGCTTTATTATTACCCGAGGGGTCCACAATCTACAAGCATTGCTTTTAGTGGATCCCTCCATTTCCAAATATATTATTTACCATAATTATATGATTGTAGTTTTCATTGTACAGCTATTTCAATTTATTTCACACATGTAAACCTTGTATTTTTTGTACAATGCTATGTATTTAAATTTTGTTTGGAAATGAAATAAACTAAACTGAAACTGAAACTGATAAAAGCTATATTGGATACTAGTTTACGAATAAAAATTGAACATGTACAAATATAAAATATGATTCAATGCAAATTTGCAAGCGTAAAACAGTGAATTTTGTTAGGTTGTGTAGGCCAGTATAAAAATCAACATTATAACCAATTAAAAAGAATGAGAGTAGTAATTAACATTTGCATATTGGCAAACGGAAGACAATGAATTTTGTTGAGTTGTGTAAGCCAGTATAAAACCCACAAATAACCAATTGAAAAGAATGACATAAATATTAAACCACATTGCAAATAAAAAAATTAAAGTAAAATGGGATTTCATTTATGTAATATAATTATATTATAATTGCACAGTCATATCAATTTTAGTATCCAGAGTGATATTATATTAACATTTTATAGAATCTACAAATATTATTGCGTATATTGCTAATTTAGAGAGGAGAGCGCACATTTTAAATAAAAGTCTAGTTGATAAATCAATCAACAATAAGCAAAATGAAAGAAATGCACAATAACTAACTTCATTTTGTACTTTGTTGTTTGGCTTATTGGAACAGAAGAATGAAAATGTGTTTTCATTTATCAAATGTCTCTATAATCATTAATATATTTAATATTGAATTTGAGAGCGTCTATATAGACGGTTTCTGACCGTAGTCCCGAGTATCTAAATTCGGATATTAATCGTCCATAGTATCCGAATTCGGATACTTCACCCGAACAATCAGGATCAAATCAGACATTGGTTTTCTCTGTTTTCACTAAGTAAACGTTATTCTTTTTCTATGACATATCAATTTAAAAATCTTACAATGAAATTTGAATATAATGATTGAATTCTCAAACATTACTCTTTGGGGGGAAATTAAAGTTCAAGCCAAATAACAATACCGGGAAACGCCCCACCCACAACAAGAGAAACCATACGCTTTTATCACCAACCATGGGAAAGAATATATGATCGAAGAGCTCACTTCCAAAAGGCGCTAAATCCACTTTCCATAAAAATTGAGTTAACGATATATCTACATATATAATCTACGTAGCTATCTAGGAATCCAAATTTTGCGACAAATAACTCACTCAAAATCAAAATATAGAAAGTTCAATTTTCATATTCCCATAGGCACATGTACAAAGTGGGACAAAGAAACCTGTTTTCCTCGGAAGTTGAAAAAGTGGATTTAGCGCCTTTTGGTTGAAAGATTATCATTATTAACTTATCTGTTAATGTAAAATTTTGGACACAAACTGCGTTGAAATTGAATATTTGAGCAAAAAAAATGTTCGAAATTAAAACCATTCGCATGTTCGCGGCTGCGTGCAATGCCTATGGTAAATATTCAACCACATGCTTCAGGACACGAACGAGCGTATAGCTACGCCGCTGCGCGCCGGCGTAACGGGCCGAACTGATGGTGAATTCAGGCCCAATGCCAGCGGCATGAATAAACATTTCAACTGATATTTCTAAGGTTCGGATTTTTCCACACAATGCCTTTGTTATACTATTTCAACAATACTTATCAATTAGTTTGGCCAATAAAGATATTTTCGGTAATTTTCCCAAAACAAACATTTGGCTTTAATGGACCATTTTAAGAGCATTCAAATTCATCGATACTACTATGCATTTCATTTTGTACTCCTGCATATTCACTTACTTTTATTGAATACTGCGCAATCGTCATAATTAGCGCCAGGGAACAGGGACGAGAATATTTAGTACCCCAATCACCATTCAAATTGGTTTATAGGCACCGAATTCGTATACTATACGCGATCAATTTGGTTTGATATGAAAAGGTGTGACATTAGTCATGTTTGTTGGTCATTTTCTTTTGACCTGCTTCGATTGTGTAGTTATAAATTCATGGAAATCCATATCCAAATATAGAATAAAAATTAACTTATAAAGAGTAAAATACACATTCAATAACCAAGCTTTTATGTCACTCAGATATTAAACAAATGTTTTTACTTAAATGTCTCGGTATAACCATTGATAATGGTTTAGGTACTTTTGCAATTATATTCGTTGAAAAATGAATTGAATAATTGATTAATTAATTGCTGGTCATGTGCATGTTTGTGTAAGTACGTTAAATGAGTATGTCTGTCATAATGAACAACAATATTTAGCTACGTGGAAACAGAGATGTTACCTGTCGGTGTGCATTCACCAGCTGTGGGATCCGTTCTGAACAGCGTTACTATGACAATAATGATCCAAAGTGATGCGATCCACGAGTACCACGCCCCTTGTCTTCCAGCCATCATGGCCATAGTGACCATAGTCTGACAGACTGAGGGAGAAGATGTGCCAATGTAACTGTCACGCCGCACACTGTAGTTTACTATGATTGCTTGAGGCTCATTCCCATCGGTAAGAACGACAAGAGGTGACAAGAGAATGACAAACAGATGAAAAAATTACCATATCTCGGTTTGTCGGGCACCAATCAAGGGCTTTATGTCAAAGTTGCGGTAACGATAGAAATGTTTGGTCTGGTACATACATGTATCAGTCAGTGTTCCGTGCCCAATTCCATTGTTCATATTAGTAATCTCTTTGAAGAAACTACCTTAGATACAGTAAAACCCAATTTTTATGTTGTTTTCTTGTCACAGGTCCTTTACATTACTGCAATATAGCTTGGTGCAATGCTTCTGATAATTATGTAAATAGATTATTTGTATTACAAAAGAAAGCCGTCCGGATAATGTCCAACTCTTCTTATCCTGCCCATAGAAATGCCAAATTGAAGATTTTATGAATAGCGACCCTCATTTTGTTTTATGGATATCTACCCTCTTCTCATATTATGAATAGTGACCCTCTTTTCATGAAGAGCGACCCTCATTTCGTGTTATGAATAGCGACCCTTTTCCCACATTATGAATAGCTACCCTCTTCTCATATTATGAATAGTG
This sequence comes from Echinarachnius parma, assembly GCA_037951105.1. Lineage (NCBI taxonomy): Eukaryota > Metazoa > Echinodermata > Echinoidea > Clypeasteroida > Echinarachniidae > Echinarachnius > Echinarachnius parma. Next base: position 58,462 of record JBAMJV010000637.1, read on the forward strand.
ACCCTCTTCTCATGAATAGCTACCCGCATTACGTATATATTATGAATAGCGACCCTCATTTCATATTATGATAGCGACCCTCATTTCGTATTATGAATAGCGGTCCTTTTGAGTAGTGACCCCCGATATAAATCATGAATAGCGCCCCTTCTTCATGTTTATGAATAGCGACCCCGATTTCGTATTATGAATAGCGGTCCTTATGATTAATGACTCTCAATGTGAATTATGAATAGCGACCCTCATCTCACATTATGAATAGCGTTCCTTATGAATAACGGTCCTTATGCCTCTATGAATAGCGACCCCTTTTGCGTTTTATGAATAGCGGTCCTTCATGTATAAGAAGTAACTCATGATGAATAGCGGCCCTTATGAATAGCGAGGTTATCCCGTTGTCACCACCACTTAATTTACTATTGTTTAGTTTTATATTTTACATGTATTGTACTGTGAATGAACCTATGAATTGTATTTTAAATTGTGGAAATAAAATGAAATGAGAAAAAATGTGCGTCGGCCAATAGGCCTTGTCCGTTATTGATCAATTAGGAACGTACTCGCTCATGCGAGATAGCGCGTTGGAGCCGCCCGTAGGGTATAAAACACGCTTGCTTACATTAGATTCTATCACCTGACGAAGTGTTGCAGCGGTGCACGAAACGTCGTGATCTTTTAGATCCCTTGTTGACCATACATTGCGAGACAAACGAATATCGCTAGCGATTTATTTCCGATACTATATCCGCAATGAGTAATATATTTAGCATTAAAGATATAGTTATTGAAAATTTACAAAAAATATAGAGAAAAGTGACTGATGAATATCGAAAAGTTAAGATTAGATGGTAAAAAGTATAGCTGAAAAAATGAAAGATATAGACGATGAAATGGTCGAGACTATGTAAGAACAAGAACGGTGATGTGATATAAAAGAGAAATAAAAGTCAACGTATGTGCGTGTGTGTGCGTGTGTGTGTGTATGTGTGCGTATGTATATGGTTGTATTTATGAATGTATGTATGTTTATGTGTGAGTATGTATATATGGATGCTGTTTCTGTAACTTAAATTGAATGGACATGTCTGGATATTGATCACCCATAAACGAAATTGAATGCACAAATAAGCGATTGCCCACCTTTCCGTATTAAAGTGAATGCACATTTGCGAATTTGAAGTTTGAAATTTGACATTAAGTGCCCATTTACGAATGTGAATGCTCGGAATATGAATTTGAATGACCAAAGCGACGCCTCCACGGCAATTGCACGAATATGAATGCACCAAAACGAATTTGGACGCGTAATGTAGGAAATTGGCTGGAAAAACCTATAATATTTTTAGGACAAATTAGTTAATGACATACCCAAAGAGGCATAGTCAATTGCGTAAGTGATACCTACCACATTTTCTGTCTTCAATTTGACTAAAAACGTGAATTTTATACAAATTGTATGGATTTTGTCCATTCCTTCCATGTACATTAAAAGTATGGGTTTTATATATATTTTTCAATACAAAGTGCAAAATGTGTTGATTTTTGTCCTGTAAGTTGTGACTATACCATATAAAGGTCTCTTTAGTTCATAGTGTAACTTGCCTTAGCACGTTGATTCTTTGTGAGAGTTGCCAAGTGGCATTAAACTCTGTTGGAGAAGCAAATAATATTTGGATGCTGACTGCCTGTGCTTTAACAGTATACCAGGATAGAGGCATCTTCACCTGGTCTTACTTCTTCGATAAGAGCAATTGACTGTCACTTGGCAACTCTAATCAAGAATGGATATACCCATTAACAAGCCCCATAGAGAATGGAAAGACATTTCTATGATATAAGCAGTACTTGCAGAATAAAAAATAAATAAAATGTTCCACTATACATTGAAAACATGACTATAAAACCCGTACATTTTTATGGTAAAAATCCATGCAAAAATTCATGGAATTATTGTTTTTTTTTACATTCAAGACATCAAATCTGTTGTAGGCATTTATAATCCCATGACTATACCCCCTTTGATATTTTATGAACTTTTGTTTCTTTAAAATGTAATTAAAGTGACAAAGTAGTGTAAACTATCTAAACAAATATGCAAAAAGTGCTTAGTGTAATAATTATTTCCAAGGCTGTATATTATTGTTTTCGTTAAATAAGTATAATGACATTAAAACTGTTATTCACTGATTTCAGCGAATGCAGTACGAATAGCAATGCCTAGATTATTCCGCTGGTGCCGTCGTATCGGAATGTCGGGATTAAATTTGCACATGCAAAGTAATTGTTCTTCTTTGTTTGTATTTCTTTTGTTTTCACTACGTGATCATGGAAGTCGAGCGTAACAATTGTGCTGTATTCTATGTTGTAGTGTTTTTCATCTTGTTCTTCTTTTTTTTCAGGATAACCTCAATCCTTACAAATTGGGCATCAGTGTAATGGGGAATAAACAGGCTTTTCAGTAATACTAAATTAAAGGGATAGTTGAGTTTTGGTATAAAACCCTGCAACATTACATTACAGACTAATAGTTATAACTCCACCATGCTCGACGGTATACAACATTACAAACGACTAAGTATAAAAAGCCTGCTATCATTCAGAAATTGTGTAATTGTGCATGTGATGTTTTGTTAAAATAATGATTAAATAGAGAGATCATCAACTACTATTTAAAAACTTTTTTTTTTTAATAATTGTTGAAAAGTGTAAGCATTTTTTTTTTTTTTTACGGCTGGTTCAGAATAAACTTTATTTGATCAAAATCGGCAATAAATATATCCGAACGGAATAAATCTGGGGCCAGATTTATTCCATGATTTTTTTTAAATAAAAAAAAATGCTTACACTTTTTCAAAAATGTTCAAAAGAGGTTTTTAAAAAGTTGTTTATGATCTCTTTATTCAATCATTATTTCAACAAAGCATCAAATGCAAAATTTTGTTTGAAAAATGGTTGAAACCAATGCTTTTTTTAGAAAGCGCCCTCTTGTGTTAATGGCTCTTTTTGAATGGTAACAGACTTTTTACTTAGTCGTTTGTAATTTTCTATACCTTTTGAGCATGGTGGAGTTATATCTATTAGTTTGTGAAGTTATTGTGCAGGTTTTGGTTACTAAAGCTCAGCCATACCAAAAATTGTACTACCCCTTTAACATTTCCGCACATCATATTTGCTTTTTTCCTGAGTGCACACATTTTTTCAGCCACACAGGCGAAATGAGGCGGCGTCTTTCATACACGGATCAGTTGTCAGAAACAATTGACAATAGCGAGGTCTATTTCCAACTGAGTGAAACACAAACAACAATGGTCTTTTTAAAAAAAATGCAAATCGAATGATGGACACTTTTAACAAAATCGAGAGGCATGTAGGACAAAACATGTTAAAGTAGCTTTTAAATTGTTTAAACTTATCATTGAAATAGGCACAACATACTTTTTTATTTCAATAGACTTGAAGAAGGTTTTAGTTATTTACCACAAAATGAAGATAAGGCTGATTTGAGTGGGTGTACTTTTAAGAATTGAATCGGCAACTGAAGCACGTTTAGTTGGACCCTTGACAAGTTGTCATTATGCAATCGTTATTATTTCATTACTATTGGCAAGTGAGAAATAGATGTTTGCAATACATAGCCATGACGATATTGCCCTAAAATCAAAATGCATGCAATCAGAAATTAAATAACTCGATATCCGCAATCAAATGATGTCAAACAAAATGCATCAAACAAGCCCTCATATTCCCTTTAATATAATTATTGCAACCACCAACATTTTCACATATTTGTTTTATTGTTTTTATTTTTTTAAACGATTGATTATAACAACTTTCCTTAGTGCACATTTTTCAAAGAGCACTGAAGAATTACGACGCCGCCTTTCATACACCACTTGTCAGAAACAATTGACAATAGCAAGGTCTGTTTCCAAAATAGAATGAAACAAAACCACCAATGGTATTGAACAATATAAAGTCGAATGGAACGTTCCAATGTTGACAGAGTCGAAAAGTCTGAAGGGCGAAACATACTAAAGATGATGTTCATTGGTTTACAAAATAACCTTTCAAGTTGGTAAGTCAATTGAATTGAAAGGGCTTTTGTTATTTACCACAACATGCAGATAAAACTGATTTGGTTGAGATGTATTACAGAATCCCTACAGAATCAAGTAGCATGAAGACAAAACTGCTATAGAGGTTGTTCAATGATTGAAACAGGGACGTCATACCTTTTATTTCAATCGAATTGAACTAGTTTTACTTATTTACTTATAAACATATTTTTTTATTGTTTTTATTTTTTAGAACGATTTATTATAATAATTGTCCTTAGTGCACATTTGTAGAGGAACACGGAAGAATTAAGACGCCGCCTTTCATACACCACTTGTCAAAAACAATTGACAATAGCAAGGTCTATTTCCAACTGAGTGAAACACAAATAACAATGGTCTTTTAAAAAGTGCAAGTCGCGTTTAACAAAATCGAGAGGCATGTAGGACGAAACATGTTAAAGTAGCTTTTAAATTGTTTAAACTTTTTATTGAAATAGGCACAACATATACTTTTTATTTCAATAAACTTGAAGAAGTTTTTTTATAGTTATTTGCCACAAAATAAAGATACAGCTGATTTGAATGGAATCGGCAATTAAAGCACGTTTAGTTGGACTCTTGTCAAGTTGTCATTATGCAATCGTTATTATTTCATTACTATTGGCAAGTGAGAAATAGATGTTTGCAATACATAGCCATGACGATATTGCCCTAAAATCAAAATGCATGCAATCAGAAATTAAATAACTCGATATCCGCAATTAAACGATGTTAAACAAAATGCATGCAATCAGTAATAACGCGATATCCGCAATCAAACGATGTCAAACAAAATACATCAAAAAGACCTAGACTTCCCTTTAATATAGTTATAGCAACCTTCAACATTTTCACATACATTTTGATTGATTGATTATAATAATTTTCCTTAGAGCACATTTTTTGAGGAACATGGAAGAATTACGACGCCGCCTTTCATACACCACCTGTCAGAAACAATTGACAATAGCAAGGTCTGTTTCCAAAATAGAATGAAACAAAACCACCAATGGTATTGAACAATATAAAGTTGAATGGAACGTTCCAATGTTGACAGAGTCGAAAAGCCTGAAGGGCAAAACATACTAAAGATGATGTTCATTGGTTTAAAAAATAACCGTTCAAGTTGACAAGTCAATTGAATTGAAAGGGGTTTTGTTATTTACCACAACATGCAGATAAAACTGATTTGGTTGAGATGTATACAGAACCGAGTAGCATGAAGACAAAACTGCTAGAGAGGATGTTCAATGATTGAAACAGGTACGTCATACCTTTTATTTCAATCGAATTGAACTAGTTTTAGTTATTTACCACAAAATGAAGATAAGGCTGATTTGATTGGGTGTACTTTTAAGAATGGAATCAGCAATTTAAGCACGTTTAGTTGGACTCTTGGTCAAGTTGTCATTATGCAATCGTTATTATTTCATTACTATTGGCAAGTGAGAAATAGATGTTTGCAATACATAGCCATGACGATATTGCCCTAAAATCAAAATGCATGCAATCAGAAATTAAATAACTCGATATCCGCAATCAAATGATGTCAAACAAAATGCATCAAAAAGCCTCCATCTTCCCTTTAATATAATTATAGCAACCTTCAACATTTTCACATATTCTGTTTATTGTTTTTATTTTTTAGAACGAATGATTATAATAATTTTCCTTAGTGCACATTTTTCGAGAAACACGGAAGATTTACGACGCCGCCTTTCATACACCACCTGTCAGAAACAATTGACAATGGCACGGTCTGTTTCCAAAATAGAATGAAACAAAACCAACAATGGTATTGAACAATAAAGTCGAATGGAACGTTCCAATGTTGACAGAGTCTGACAGAGTCTGACAGAGTCAAGAACAGTAAGAATGCACCGCGTTGTGAATCGCTTGTATGTATTCAAGTCGTATGCACGAATTTTTGTGCCGCTTGCATATTATGAGCTATGACATGGCTCAGTTCTCCTTCTCCCTGTGTGCTCAGAATTAATTTTCCGACCATGAATTTGCCATAAATGTTAAGCTTATACTATAAGAATTGTAATATGGTATTCAACTAGAAGAAATTGATGTTTTAAAATGAGTGAAAATACGAACAAAAACTTGTGAAGAAAAATAACTTTGAAGAGTAATTTCTTTCATTAAAAAAACCTTTTCATTCTGCGTGTATCCAATATATTAGTTACCACCTTTCGTAGATATTATTCTAGCAGAATATCATACTTTCTGTAAATGTTGTTTTTTTAATCCGGTCAGGAACTAGCGAAATAATTGACATGGTCGATTTGCGATCATTTCGAAATCGAAATCAACCGGGGGATACCACGCTATCTCTTGCTCTGCGTCGATTGTTCAATATACTGCAATATACTGTTATGGCAATGCATTGACTTGCGAATTCACACGATGCAATGCTCCATGTAACAAAGGCTCACACTACCCTAGTTGCTAAGCGACAACACAACTATTGTACCTGGTCACTTTCTATAGCTTGCGCACGCACCTGATTTTACTTTTGTGTGCGTAACCCCCGGAATAAACGGCTTTATATTGCCCCACATACTTAATATTATGTATGTTGTTCACTGGGATTGCAATGGTAAAAATGCATTACAAATGCTTCTAACGCATGTGAGCGAGCAATAAATAATATATATTATACTTAATTGCTGAAGTTCTAGGTATAGTACTACAAATTGCTGAGCATAGTCTATGTTAATTCAGTTACAGACATAATTTGTATTTTGACTTTAGATAACAACATACACAATAATACGTATGTGGGATGTTCAATTATTGAAACAGGTACGTCATACCTTTTATTTCAATCGAATTGAACTAGTTTCACTTATTTACCACAAAATGAAGATAAACTGATTTTGTTTGGCGTACTTTTAACACTGGAATCGGCATTTAAAGCACATCGGCCCGAATTCTCATCAGTGGCTCAACTTTAGCCCGGCCTAAAAAAGACAAAGACAACCGGTGACCAGTTAAACCATTTGCATCTGCAGACATATTGTCTTGTTCTATTCGCCACCGGAGTTCTGCTTGTAGGCATCAGGACAATGGGCCCTTTGAATGCATGTGGCCCCTGTGCGCCTCCAAATATACCCCGAACAATCCAACTCCCACACATTCATGTGTAGACGAGACGAGATCGAAAATGTGGTTAAAGCTCGTTTTTCCGAAGGATCGTTATTCCGAAGGTTCGTTATTTCGAAGGTTCGTTATTCCGAAAAAATTAAATCGGGTTCGATATACCGAAAGTTCGTTAGTTAGCCTAAACCATATAGCCAGTACCAGAGGTGAATGGGCCCTTTGAATGCATGTGGCCCCTGTGCGCCTCCAAATATACCCCGAACAATCCAACTCCCACACATTCATGTGTAGACGAGACGAGATCGAAAATGTGGTTAAAGCTCGTTTTTCCGAAGGTTCGTTATTCCGAAGGTTCGTTATTTCGAAGGTTCGTTATTCCGAAAAAATTAAATCGGGTTCGATATACCGAAAGTTCGTTAGTTAGCCTAAACCATATAGCCAGTACCAGAGGTCCATGGCCAGATACTCATTTTAAGCAAAACGACTTTAAAATGGTATTATCATTAATGATTATCCCTAAGAATAAGTAATTATAGTTTACCTAACTGTATTCATCCACAACCTTCATTAACAACGAACGAAAAGGAAATGGTCCAGACCTAAGCCTTGTTACTGGCTTGAGAGAGGGGCACTTTAAAATGCACCAGGCCCCGTTCTAGAACATTTTCTTTCCTTGAGGGGGAGATAATGCGATCCGAATATGAACAAATATATACTGTATTTATTAAGGGGGTGTTTACAAACGGACATATTTTGGGCACAACCAGCCCAACCATGTCATATTCAGGCAAAACATGTAATTTAGGGCAAACTCTTGTTACATTCGGGAACAGTCATATCAAATTCGGACAAAATCGTGTTGTTGTTTTTTTTCTTCAAATTAAGCCATGAACATTTTGCTTTGCTTGTCAGGTGAAAATTCGGAAAGGAAAACGATTTGAGCAAAAATAACTGAGGGGAAACCTCACACCAGACCAAGTCTACACTACAATTAACCAATCACAAATAGTGGGGCAGATAAGTGCTTAACCCCGCAGGAATCGTTCAAATTTTCATACAAGCACCCAAACCGGCACATGTATTGCCTTTGGTCCACTTTTTGGGAAACAACATTGAGTAAAGCAAAATATCAACATGGCGGCCATTTTCTAAGATGGCCACCAAAAAGCTACTTTTTGTAATAAAAATAAATAGAGTTTGTCATTTTCAATAGACTCGGCGGCAATTCCATTTATCAATGGTACGCAGAAACTTAATATGCCAAATACAAATACAAATACAAACTAAATTCGCCAAATATGCCTGTGGCGTAAGTACTGAAAATTCCAACATGGCGGCCATTTTTCAGGATGGCCACCAAAAAGCTACTTTTTGTTATAATCGATTCCGATTATGTACCACCGCCACCACAACACCACCACCACTTCCACCACCACTACATACACCACCATGCGATTTATCAAGCACTGGCTCGGTAAAAATTGACAAAAAAGAGAACATGACATGGTGTCACTCACAGCGCCTTAAACAAAAACTACACGACCAAATTGACTGTTCTTGGTATCGTTGTTCCCCGTTCCGTGCCTCCTACGCGACATTACTCAAATGTGTTAGCCACTAAATAGTATTGGGGTCCAGGTTGATTAAGTCTGGGTTTGGTTGGCCGGGTTGGCGAAGGATTGGGCACTTGTGGATGATGTGGGTGGCAGTTTGCTCTGGTGAGCCACAGTACATGTGCAGGCTGGGGAAGGTCTAAGCCCACAGCGCTTAAAACATAGTGAAACTATATAAGCCTATACATTCTATAAAATCCCTATTAATACTCTTTAAGATGATACCAATAGAAGTAATATCGTTATAAATGAGAAACACAGCGAAGGATAGAAGTGCTCAAGGTCTAAAAATGGCCAATTGTATATCGTTCACAAATCTGACTCATATTCGGGCGAACTCATATAGGGCAAATTCTAGACCAAAAAATCAGTCTCTTTTTATTTCGTTTTCATTTACCGAACAGTAATAGCTTTATGATAAATCACTGAGCATGCAAGGACGATTACCAGATTTATACGAATACAAACAATACCGTAGAACAAACATTACAGTTCGATTCATTTTATGACCACAGGAACTAAACTGAAGACCTGACAAGGACAGCTAAATATCAAAATGATGGCCATTTTCCAAGATGGCCGCCAAAAAGCTACTTTTCATAACTATATTCAGTGGCGGATCTACGGGGGGGGGGGGGGGGTTAGGGGGTTTAACCCCCCCCCCCCCCCCTTGGGTTGCCAAGTGAAAATGTGATAGCAAAAAGACATCACTTACGGGGGGTAAAAATAGCAACAACAAAAATCGCATTGGGTCAACCCCCCCCCCCCCCCCCCCCTTAGCAAAAAGCTAGATCCGCCCCTGATAATAATGAGCAGAGTTTGTCATTTTCAATATAATAGGCTCGACGGCGATTCCAATTATGAATGGTATGCAGAAAACAAATATGCCAAATACAGACATACCCTGTGACTTAAGTACTGAAAAATCCAACATGGCGGCCATTTTACAAGATGTATTTCGGTCTAATCAGTGGCATAGATTTAAGTAATGCTTATCATATGTCTTTCCAAAGTATATGCACCAGATTGCATAATTTCGAGTGAAAATTGCAAAAGCTCCCTACGGTGGGAGGGGGACACACCCTCCCATACCCTCCCCCGCTTGGTCTCTTAGGGTGTAGTATGTATATTTAAATGAAAAAAAGTAGGTTTTTAGTTGCCATTTTGGACAATGGGCCGCCATGGATTTTTCAGTACCTATGCCACAGGGTAGATCTGTATTTTGGCATATTGGGTTTCTGCATACGACACATACTATGTACTACAGTACGGTATCACAAAAGATACCAAATTTAGAAAAGACACGAACACATTATATCAATCACGTCTACACAAGACAAACACATTTTTTTGAGTTGAATATCAAAGATGTATACATTGGAAGACTCGAGGGGTTCAGAAAGACAATATATGAATGCTTATTTTTGTTATAAAAAGGGCTGTCACTTACAACATTAATCAATGAATATAGGAGGAGTGCCGAATGGGTAAGAAATGAACCTTCCTTATACTTGCCGACAAATGTTTTTTTTTTATTAAAATGTATTGCTTTCTTTGGGCATTATGATTAATGCTTGTATAAGTATTCAATGCCGATAAGTGCTTATGTCTTCTTTTTTTTAAAGGGTTGTCTCTCAGAACATTGTTTAAATTCAGTATTTAAAGGCCATTTGCTTATGGCTTGTACTTCTGTCTGCATATAGTCTTTCGTCAAGACTCTCGCGCTATATGAACAATTACGTGAGCTGAGGTAGCATCGTGAGTTATTTACTTTATTTGTAATTGTTAGGACTACTAGGCAACTGTTTCCCTATTGAATTGTGATATAGAAATACTAGACAAATGTTTCCCTATTGAATTGTGATATAGAAATACTAGACAACTGTTTCCCTATTGAATTGTGATATAGAAATACTAGTTTCAAAGAGTGCCAGACACCCAATTGCAAAGAGTGAGAATTTATTGTATACCCGCGCACTCACACACACACACACGCGCGCGCGCGCGCGCACACACACGCACACACACAAACAAATCAGAGAGATTCGATACTGTGATATACTATCAAAGAGAGAAACAGCTCATCGATTGCGCGATCGCCGCACCAGCTGCCAAAACCTGATTTGTGCGCTGGTGTCAATACGGCCCCAATTTGGAGAGCACAGTAAGATCGCTAGACTTGATTTACGGAAATAAAATACAGTCTTTATTGATTTCACTTTATAATAATACAATTTTTAATATTTATTAACATTTGAGTCAGTAAATACAACATAAATGGGTAAAATATACAATATTCCCACCATAAATTCCAATATTATCGATCGAAGTGACGTCAGAGGACTAGAATCGAAAACCTTGAGAACGATAAAAAAAATCGCGATATTAACCTAATAAGGTTGGGAATCGGCTTCATCTCCATGGAAACGATCACAGCTGACTGGTCTGGTTGCTGCGACAAAAGGGAAAGTAAATCGCAAAAATACATTTTAATATGACTCCATTATCTGAAAATTATGTCTATCACTTAATAACCGTTGGAATTTCATTATGCAGATCATCTTGACTATTATCAGCGAGTGAAGGCCAAGGGTAAGTGATTTATTTGTTGTTATCTGGAGGATTGTTACTAGTAATGATACGAGGCTTAAGTAACCGTAGTCCCATATGCGGTATTTTGTGTTGGTACCAACTGGGATTGGACGGTCTCAGACAATACAAAACAAAATTAAATATTGAATCGTTTAATCCTCCAAAATACTGCTGGAGGTGGGTCTGAGAGAGTAGTTAGCCCATAGCCCTAGTTTAGGCTAAGCCTAAGGACAGAAGCCGGGTCCTAAGTTACTAATACTATAGACTATAGTAATACTATCGACTAATATTAATAATATTAATTATTTATGAATATGACTTGACTTGTTAAATCAAAATGTTAACAATGTCAATGATTTCATTTTAATTTATCTTTAATTATTATAATTAAATACAATAATATTAATAATATTCTTACTCTTACTCTTAGACTTAGCAAGCGCATTCTCGAATGACTGTCTCTACTGTCTTACTGACTCTGTCTCTGACTCTGAGTCTAGTCTATTCTAGTCTCTAGACTAGTCAGTAGTCTACTCTGAGTCTAGTCTAGTCTAGTCTAGACTAGTCTACTCTAGGACTAGTCTAGTCTAGACTAGTCTACTCTAGGACTAGTCTAGTCTCTAGACTCTAGCCATTTTAATTAGACTAAACTAAAGTAAAACTAAAGTCGTCTACAGTCTATCTAGTATGAGTATGACTATGACATAATTATGTAAATTAATTGTATGAAGTGAGGCCTGCCCTGAGTCATGAGTGAGGCTGAGCCTGAGCCGCCCCGACGGCTGGTTTACTGTAGATTTATTTAAAGTAGCGTATTCCATTGACAGTGGACGAGTGGTTGTAACTTGTAGTATAGCTAGTTAGTTGTACGGACGAAAAAATAATTTGCAAACGCCTCAGTCTCAGTTTGAGTGTTGCTGTTGCCTGTTGCAGTGTTGCCGTTGGTACTGTATTAATGGCCCCGGCTTCGATTTCTAGCTATTTTGGGGTTGAATCAATAAATTCCTCATGACTCTGTTTAATGTGCAAGTTCTTTTAATTTATGATAAATTTAGGTAATGACTTATTTTGGACTTGTAATTTTAAAAGTAAAGAGCAATTGATAGAAATTGATAACTCCTTTATAAAAGACATTTTAGTAGCCTGGTGGCTGGTGTGATTTAACTTTTTCTGAGAACCCAAATGATCATTTTATTTATAATCAAGTAATTTGGAATAATTCATGTATTCAAATCAATGGAAAGGTTGTTTTTAAGTCCGATTGGATAAATAATGGCGTAATAAAATTGTTTCACAAAGATGGGTCATTTTTGAGTTATGATGAATTTGTACAAAAATACCATATTCGTTGTAATTTTATGGAGTTGTATTCTGTTATATCCGCCATTCCTTTACAATGGAAACACATTATTAAAAATGCTCCCATTTCAAATATGAACCAGCATGAACATTTAATTAGTACGTTGAAAAAGAAAACTAAAATATGTAAATTTATTCATAAAGTATGCATTGATAAAATAATTCAAGTTCCAATTTCACAAAAAAAATGGAACTCAATTTTATTGGAACCGATAATGGATTGGAAAGAAATGTACGCTATTCCTTTTAAATATGCATTATCAACAAAATTGCGTTACTTTCAGTTTAAAATATTACATAATATTCTTGGGGTAAATAAATATTTGAAATTGGTAGGCATATATTCTGATCAATGTGATTTTTGTTTAAATAGTGTTGAATCAATCTCACATTTATTCTGGGATTGCCCTGTAACACATCAATTTATATTACAATTTCAAGAACACACTTTACATGACCAAATTATAGTGACTATGAATACATTTATATTTGGAATTTCTGGAGGTAATTTCTGCCACTTGAATTTTGTTATTTTATACGCAAAATATTATATATTCTCTACAAAGTGTAAAAATGGTAGATTATCATTTGAACTATTTAAGAAACAGTTGAAATATTATTACGACCTTGAACGAATAATTTAATTAAAACGAGACAAATTTGTTTTATTTCTTGATAAATGGAGAGATGTGCAATTGATTTGAAACTTATTATGATATGTATCATGTATATTACGTTGTTGACATCACATACATTATTTTGTATTTTGTACTTATATTTTTGTTAACTTGCTTTGAGAAACTTGAATACATTATATTTGAAAAAAAAAAAGTTCTTTTAATTGGACTGGTTGGAGTTTTTTAAATTATAGACATAGTTGCGATTAATGTTACTTTGAACTCTGAAGTTTTGCCTTATTAATGTTTTGCTGGTGTACCCATTTGTGAATTAATTCGAATTGATTCAGACTTCAGCCTTCGCCATCGGCTCGACCTCATCCTCGACTTTGTCTTACTCGAGTCTCGACTGCTCCACAACTTGTTGTCAAATCTTCTGTTCTATTTCATTTGTTAAACTATAGTTACATAATATACAAAAGTTATAAAATAATCACTAAGTAAGACACCATCAAGTATCAAGTATCATTCTTATATCTAATTCTTAGTTAGACTTTAATTATAGATCTAGACACTGACTAGTAATCATCCAAATATAGTAGTGACTAGTCTTTACTAACTATATCTAGTCTAGACTAGACTAGTAACTATTAGTAAGTTAGACTTACTTCAGATTTCACTTGATGTCTTACTCTACCATGTCTACTCTAGTCTAGACCTACTTACTTGCTATAATTACTAGTTAGTGACCTGTCCTTGGGCTTGAATTGACGTAGTATTTTAGTAACTTACCGTAATTACAGTTACACTTACTCAATAAGTATAAATTAACATTAACAATTATTCAATTAAATCTCTACACTACTCATTTAGTCTATATCATTCATAGTCTTACTCTTACTCTAAGTCTAAGATTAGTCTAGATTTCTTGACCAACTAATATACAATCTGAGTTATCTTAGACTAGTATGAACATAAGACTAGGGTAAGACTAATAAAATAGTCATTATAGTACTTTAACAAATTAGAGAATACAAATTTAAATAAGACTAAATGTTTACTTTAGTAAATATTTACTTATAGTCAGACTAGAGGTTTATAGAGTCAAGAGGCAGAGTCTTTTAGTTTTACTCTTAGAGTTAGACTAAGTTAGAGTTAGAATTAGGCCTACTCATTCTTATCTGTAAATCAGTGGGTGTGCTTTGCACGGCGCCAGGTTAACTCAGATTCTTACTCTAAGTCTGATGACGAATGAAAGACATTAAACAATTAGATGCCATCAATTTTTCAGTTGTTTGCGTCATTGTAACCTTCTAGCCGTTCGTTTTGAAAATGGTTCTAATGCTGCCAAATCCGAAGAATAATTATGTATTATAAATGTGTACTTTTAGATCATACCCCGAAATAGTCATTGATCATTAAGTATACATTTGCAAATATGTTATTCTTCAGATTTGAAGGTCCCAAGTCCTTAAAAAGCAGAGGGGAACCCTTCTTCGGTGTAAGCTGTCAATCATGTTGTTGAGAAGTGTGTAAGTGCAATATTTATGATGACTTGATCTTGAAAAGGATTTGTGACAAATGGTTCTTCTAAGTTCTGTAATGTAACATAATACTCCTCATTAAATCAGAATCGGGTCAGAAACAGCTGAAATATCAATAAATATATCTGATCAGGATAAATGTGGGATCCCAAATGTATTTGATTATTAAAGAACAACAAAATAAATACTTACAGGTACATTTTCTGGAAATTTACTAATTAAAAAAAAAAAATTAGCTCCTCACAAAAAGTTTGGAAAGTTTTCGAGCCTCCTAATTCTCATTTCAGACCTGTTCGTATCAGTGGATTAGCTAATTACCTCCTCTCTGAAATCTGAAATCGTTTGCTTCATGGCTGAGCTAGTACCTACCCTTGTTAACAAGTGGGTCTCAAACAGAATGTGGCAGCATTTATTATTGGAGCATTACTCCAATGTCGTATACCTATTTATTTACTCATTCACCTATTCATCCTATAATAACATAATCAATAGGATTAAAGGGATAGATGAGAAATGGCTGAAATATTCATAAACATTTGTAATAAATGTGGGGCCCCAAAATTATTCAACAATTTTGAACCAACTATGGCCGTAAAAAAAAAAATATGCTTTCTCTTTTCAAAAATTTACAAAATAGGTTTTGAGATGGTCGATGATTATCTCTCTATGAGTCTATCTAATCACTATTTCAACAAAACATCTCATGCACGATATTTGTTTTTGAATGGTTGAAACTTATGAGTGTTTAGAAAACGCCCTTTTGAGTTTTAATTGCTCGTTTGGAATGAAAACAGGCTTTTGACTTAGTACATGTAATTTGTAATATTGTATTACTTTTTAGCATGGTGGAGTAATAACTATTGGTTTATAATTCAAGTATGGTGTTTAAGGCCGGTGTTAGTGTTTATTACACACAAACACCAGTTTGATAAACACTAACACCAGCCCTAATAACTCCCGGGGGGGGGGGGGTCTGTCCTCATAGAAAGG
This sequence comes from Echinarachnius parma, assembly GCA_037951105.1. Lineage (NCBI taxonomy): Eukaryota > Metazoa > Echinodermata > Echinoidea > Clypeasteroida > Echinarachniidae > Echinarachnius > Echinarachnius parma. The sequence goes on from JBAMJV010000637.1 coordinate 74,382, forward strand.
GGGGTATCATGCGTGACCAAGGACTTGCCAAAAGCACCCTAAACGAGTATTTGCGTGGTGCAAAAAATACACCCTAAGTAAGTATGATTATCGGTAATTTGATACCCTAAGCAAGTAATCAATTTTTTGTAAACCCCTAAGCAAGTAATCAATTTTTTGTAAACCCCTAAGCAAGTTATAACTATTTTTGATACCCTAAGCAAGTAATCAATTTTGTGTAAACCCCTAAGCAAGTCATAACTATATTTGATACCCTAAGCAAGTAATCTTTTTTTTGTAAACCCCTATTAAAAGCAAGTGATAACTATTTTTGATACCCTAATCAAGTAAGCTGAGTTTTTGAGACCCTAAACGAGGAATTCATCTTTTTGAGACCCTAAACGAGTAATTCATCAGCCTAAAAAAGATACTCTTTTTCCTGATTTTGGGTGATTTTGAGACCCTATTCGAGATACTCGAGTATCTCGCCTGATCGTAAAAAACCACCCTAATTACTCGTTTTCTTGGTCACGCATGATACCCCCCTTTCAATGAGGACAGACCCCCCCCCCCCCCCCCCCTCCCCCCGGGAATAAACTCCATACTTGAAATCACCCGATGTAATGGTGCAGGTTTTGCTTACTAAAATCGACTAAAATTGTACTCTCTTTACCAAAACTCAACTATCCCTTTAACTTTTAAGCACAAATAATTGTCAATTTGCCATATTCTATTCGAGACAAGGGTTTGGCGATTTGAATACCAATACACACAATATTCTAGTAGGAAATAAATGGCAATACATGTAAAGTGGTGCCAGATATGATAGAATTGTGTGTTTATAAAAATAGACTCAAAATCCGAATGTCGTTTGTGTTTATAGTAAGTTTTGCTTTTGACGCTTGGAGGACGCTTCGAGAAATAATGAATTTGCGAGATTATGAAAAACTAAGTGTAATTCTTGGAAGAGCACGTGATTTTAGAGATAAATACAATTATTTGATCAAAATTTGTTGAGAACCAGCTGTAATATCAAAAATCGGATTGGAATAAAATATGTGGGCCCCCGTTCATTTGATTATTTGACCAATACAAATTATATAACTCCCGCACGAATAATCAAGAGGTCATATTCAATAGTTGTTGATGATCTCTTTATTGAATGATTGTTTTAACAGAATACGCAAGCACAATTGTTCATGAAAAGGGTTGAAAGGCTGCTTTTGAATGATAACAGGATTTTTACTTAGCTGTTTGTATGAGCTTTTCTACAATGCAAGTATCATTGATAACTATAAGTTTTTGTAATGATATACCGTAAGTTTAAAACACTATACAGTTCTGTTTGACCAAAACTGCATCATCCCTTTAATGTACAACGAAAGCGATATAGGTGTTTGTGTGCGTGTGTGTGTGTGTGTGTGTGTGTGTGTGTGTGCGTGCGTGCGTGCGTGCGTGTATGTGTGTGCCTTCGAACGTAATACTGTATTGCATTGTATTTGTATTTTAAGATGTTATATCAGTACCTTGGCGAACAACAGCACCATTGCTGATCAAGTAATCATGTGTTAAATTTAAAAATAGAGCCTCACTTACACAAAGCTTTAATAAATTATTTTAATAGTTCCTTTAGTAAAGGTAGATTTTTAATTAAAGTGTATCTTAAGTTGTTTTTGCCAGATCAAGAAATATCCAAATAGTACTGATAATTTCATCTTTAAAAAAAAACAACCGCTGAATCGCCCAAGTTTAAAAGAATGATATTCAGATTATATGTATGATCAACACACCAACAACAAACACATACAATAGCATGAAAACAAACAATTAAAACAAAATCGCAGGTCTATGTCCACGAGTATAAGTTCGCAGTAAATGTCAGTAACGCTATATAATTAACAAATCATATCGGAAATTTATGAATTTAGGAATAACACTTTTTGCAACATCACTTCAAATAATTGAACTTGGCTGAATATTTAAATACGTCATGAGTAAATTGAGAGACCTGTAAAATGGAAGGAAATTTCGTAAAATCTCATGATCATGCCGCTAGGTATGGGAAACAAGCAGCGAAACAATGAATTACTTTATCATATTGATAAGTGAATTATCAAAATAGCTGACTGTATTCACACAAATTAAATAAACTACAGTACTTTAGTAATGCAAACACTTAATATGAATAAACCAAAGCCTGTAATGATAATGGCAAAAGTTATAGCATAATGCTACCAATTATTACATGTTTTACACTTGCAGACAATTTTCCCGCGCGCGCCAATGCATTGACTGTACCATAAAATTATGAATAAACAAACCAACCCAAAAATCGCCAGCAGTATCGATTATTATACACAACCCGGGTGCCCGGAGATATGACGTTCAGCAGACCACACCACAGAATTGTAGGAAGAAATAGATACGGAATAAATTTTCAAAATGGCCAACTTGTACTGGCGCAACTAATGCACTAGTATCAAAATTTAACATACAATATTGTTGAATATAAATTATACTTCCGTCTGTTAAATTAAAATTTCATTTTGTGTAGCACAAATTACAAAATCTGAAATTTGCTTTCCAACCGGCTGTATCATCAGTTGTGGTATTATGAATCTACGTATATCTAGGTCCATGGGTCAGAGGTGTGCGCGCTTCCTTTGTTGTTGTTGTTTCTATGTTAATGTTGAACGTTTGTCTAATTTACATAAATTGTCTCTGCGCAATACGCTTATTTCCCCATGGACACGTACGCTTATCCTGTAGAAAAGTGAATAGCGCGCGATAAGGTAAACGATCCTTATTATATAAGCGTATAGCTGTACAATACGCTTATTGTACAAATACGCTTAATATATTTAAATATCCTTGAAACAAATACACGCAAGCACACGCTCACGCACACTCATACACACACACACATAGACACATGAACTCATACAGAAACTAAAAGTTCACTTTCTACAAACTTCATAGTAAACATTGAGTATGATGTATACAAATATCATATAAATTACAGACTGGATAGCACAAGGAAATGTTCAATATCATTCTATATTTTATGAACATTGATATGGGAAAAATATCATTTCTCAGCATATTGTTTCTGCTTGTTACAATTTAAATTCCTGTGTGTTATAATGATACATTTATATTGAACCTTGTTGAAATAGCATACATGTACATGAACATTTTGTTTTATATCTTATTGAAATGGTATTACGATCGTTGTAAATGAATAATTATATACTAATGTGATTCTCGTTCTGTATTACTTTTGTCATGCCAATCATAATGTAACCAGTGGAAAACAATTTGGGGGGGTAACAATCACGGAAAATCAAACTCCAATTCAATTCAATTCAATGCAGGACAAAATAATTTTATCAAGGTAAAGCTCTGCCGATTTGTATTTTTTTCTAAAAATATAATGGAGAATCTGTCACGATTGTCATACAGTTACACCAATTTTCATAATTTACTTGTGATAATTTTTACTTAAACAATATTAGTATACTGATTATATTATTCTAAACTAGATGGATCTTCGACTGGGCGCGGTCGAAATTGATGCCTCAGCCATTGCGCAATTTGTATGAGAAGTTACCTTTGACCTTTGACCTAGTTACCCTTTACATAATAATAATAATATCCATATATATGTGCTATGCGTGACGTCATTCATGGAATAGTAAATGCTATTCCATGAATGACGTCATAGACGCCGGGTGATCATATTGAGCCCATAGAGATGCAGGTTATAAAACTTCCCTGCGAGCAGAGGTCTTGTTTTAGCTTGCGAAAGATGCTCGACGAGATTTCTCAAAGAGTTATTTAAAAAGAAATACAGCATATTTTCACCCGTAAATATCAATAAGTTCCAAAGAATAGAGATGCATTTCATGTATAATGTAGCGGTATTCGAATTTAAAAATAACGACAATGGTGCACATTGTGCATCGTTGTCCTTCTGTGGTCGTGACACTAATTCGTCATTTAACAATCGGCCGCGGTGTGCACTATGTACGAATAACTATTTTCTCCATACAATTACATGTGTGTAGTATGTAAAGCAGGTTAATTATTCACCTTGATATGCGCGTTTTGCATTTGGGTGCGCATTATTTGTTAAGGCGCGTAACCATGAATGGAAAGATAGCGCAATACGCGCTCTGCGCTAGGACTATTGCGCAAAGGGGGTCAGTGCCATAGAAGTATGAATAAACAAACCAACCCGTTTGCAGGGGGGTCAAACTGCGCGCTAATCTGGGAAACTTCATGGACTGGCTAACATGGAATGCTGGGATACGTTCTACGTCACTAATTTATGCATTTATTGTAATGTTATTCAAACGTCATCGCGCGATTGCCATGTAAGGCCAAACTGTGACCATATTTGGCATCATCTTGAATATTTGATTTGACCTCTTTATATTGACGTCAGCGCAGCAGCTTGAAGTTTATTGTTTCAACTTTGGCACGGAGATTTCGTGACGATGGATATCTAAAGAAGTGAAAAATTACTCTCAAGCATAATTATTCGGTAAGTAGCTTCGTATTCATTCCATTATTTTCAAAATTCATATTCTCAGCGTTCTTTCTCATGTTCAGATTTTCTCTCAGATGCATTATTTTTGTAACAAGATTCATAAATTAAGGACTAACCCCACATCGTTCGCGACAAGTTTATGTGGCTTAAGACGGAGTCCTTGTCAACAGTGTTTACCGCCCGGAGCTCCCCGTTCCACTCGATCTAAATATACGGTACATCTGCAGTAGACGTGTAAGGTCCTTTACCTTTAATAGGGTCCGGGCTGGGTCCCTGGGCCTGGTGCTGGTTATTAATTTATAGGCCAGTTGACTGCGTCTTAAAATCCATATTATTTGCATATTTTAACTACCTAAATTAAATTCCTAAATTCCACATGTGATACAACAACAATCTAGATTTCTACAGCATTTCTAGACTTAGATAATGAGAAAGAATCAATTCAAATTCAAGCGTTCAACTTCAAAGTTCAAGTAAGTTCAAGTTCAACTTCAACCCTGTCTCTGTGTCAGAAATAGGTACAGACTTAAACAAAATTAAATTTAAACATCAGTGTTGTGTGGCGCCGTGCTTCACAAGTCAAGGCGCCTAGCTCGTAGATGATCACAATATAAGCAGCGAGCCTTGGCCTAGCTTAGCCTAGGCTAGGCCTAGGCCTAGCCCTGGCCTAGCAGTAGCACTAGCACTAACAGCGCTTATTAAGTTAACTACTAAAATAAACAACTTGGACTGGGTTAACTAAGTCTAGACTAAGTAAAACTAAAAGCTATACTAAAATTATGCATCAAAATCTACCTTGAGAGTGAGTTAAACATTTGTTAATTCTTGTTCATGAATGTTCTGGTATATATATTTTTGTTTAAAGGGGTAGTTTAGTTTTGGTAGAGAGGGCGCTGCACATCACAATTTGTTGTGAGGTAATGAAAAACTGAGTGTCGAATTTGAGAGAACATGCAATTTTAATGGCAGAATAAACTTTATTTGGTCAAAATCGGCCAGAAACGGCTGAAATATCAATAAATATATCTGATAATAATTAGATGAATTTTTCAAAAAATTTTAAAAATGCATACACTTTTTCAGAAATGTTCAAAAGCGTTTTTTAATTAGTTGCTGATGATCTCTATATTTAATCATGATTTCAATAAAACATCACATGCATAATTTTGTATGAAAAATGGTTAAAACCAATGCCTTTTTAGAGAGCGCCCTCTTGTGTTTTAATGGTTCTTTTTTTAATGATAATGGGCTTTTTACTTAGTCGTTTGTAATTTTGTATACCTTTCGAGCATGGTGGAGTTAACTATTAGTTTATAATGTTACTGTCCAGGTTTGGTTACTAAAATTAAGCCTTACCAAAACTGTACTACCCCTTTAATGTGATTTATTTCTATGAAATGGATTTGACTTTTCATGACCCAGTCTTCAATTCTTGGGTCTTTGCTAAAAATAGTAAAATTTAATTTCACTATGAAAAAATTGTCTAAAACCAAAGTATGAAACTGTTGACTTGCGCATGTGCCTCAATTATACAAAACTGCATCATTTTGAATTGTATTTCCATTATTAACAGTCACATTCATTTCCTTTTAAACTGGATCTGTTTTATTTAATTGTACACTTTGTGTTGATTCATTGTTTCTTCTTATTTTAACAGTGTGCCCTGAAGCTGTGGTGTTCGACAGTTCTACATCAGTGCTTACAAATAAACAACGGGGATAACTCTACTACTTCTACCAGGACTACCCACGTTCATCTTGCGAAAAAAACTATTGAGCAGTTCAAGAATAATAAATAGGTAAGTCTCCGGATAAGAGAACAGATTTTTAACTAGATGTTGCAGTGGGTGCACAGCCATGACCTATAGTTTGAAGAAGGACCTAGGCTTGGTACTAGTAGACAGATTCGATAAACTTAAATAATTCAGTCACACAATTTATCCTAATTAGTAAGGAATCTAGTAGTACTAAACCTAAGTGTGATTCATTTAAACATTGTAGCTCAGTTTACAGTAAAAAACAGTTATCACAACATAAGCAACAAGACTTGGCCTAGCCTAGTCTAGGCCTAGGCCTAGCCCTGGCCTAGCACTAGCAGCGCCTACTACAAAATCAACAACTTGGACTGAGCTAACTAAGACTAAGTCAAAATAAAAGCGATACTGGTCAAAAAATGAATGCATGATTAAAAGGAATAAAGGGAATACTTTGAATTTAATTGTTCTATTTTTTAAACTAGCCATGTCTTGAATTTATGTTGCCAATTATAAAATGATGTAGACCTATCCAAATTTACCTGAGAGTGAGAGTTACAAATTTAGTAATTCTTGTTCATGGATGTTCTGTATGTAAAGAAATGTGATTTATTTCTATGAAATGGATTTGACTTTCATGACATACAAAAGTATGAACCTGAGCTGAGCAGCTGTGTGCCTCAATTAGCAGTCACATTCATTTCTAGATCTGTTTTATCTAATTGTACACTTTGTGTTGATTCATTGTTTCTTCTTTTTTTAACAGTGCGCCCCTGAAGCTGTGGTCTGCACTGGTGTTCGACAGTATTCATCATCAGCAATACAAATCTACAATGGAGATAACTCTACTACTTCATACACTACCAGGACTACCCACGCTCTTTTTTTCATGCGAAGTAATATTGAGCAGTTCAGGAATAAATAAGTATAAAGTCTCCAGATAGAGAACTGATTTTTAAAGTGTTGCAGTGGGTGCATAGCCATGGTGGAGTACAGTTTGAAGAAGGACCTAGGCAGTAGACAGGCTCGATAAACTTAAATAAGTCAGTCAGTCACACAATTTATCCTAATTAGTAAGGAATCTACTAAGTGTGATTCATGTGAACATTGTAGCTCTTTACGCTATTACCAGAGGACATGATGGACAGTGACAACTGATTCGAAATTCACACACTGATGAGTATTGCTCAGATGCAATGATCCATCGATGTACAATTATGTAGTAATGATCCATTGACAAAACAATTACTTATATTACTGTCCTACTGGGATAAACAAAGATTAAAGCTATGACAGCACTAGAATAAATCTTGCTTAGTATCCTCATAATGTGTGAACATACAAGATGATTCTGAAAACAATTCACAGACAAATACCCCAGGACTGCCAGCACACTCAATTAATGGTTTTGTATAGTTCAGAATTTCAGCTACATCACCAACTACAATAAAGTAAAAGGATTGATATTGAAAGATAAATCCCTGTCAGCTTGTAGCTGCAAATGTGTGTGTTGAATAGAAGACATTATTAGATAAGTTGTACTTATTTGCACCCTTTTAAATTAGATTCTGGAATAAAATATGCAGGCCGCATTTATGTTCTCATTGTGTCAGTACAGGTTTATTGCTGTGTTGGGCGATTGAACTATAGTAAACTTCATAAAACCTGGTGGCAGCCTGGTCTTGATCCTGCTCATAATGCCTTTCTCGGTCAGGTGCATACTTCCACTGTAATGTATTAATTGAATTGAACTCTTACTAAAATATTGTATTATTATTTTGTGATGATTATATTATACAAATCTAGTCTCTGGAGTTCATGTTGTGCAATAATGATCAACACATATTAAACACATATCATTGTATTCAATATTCATACTAATTCAGTGAGCAAAAAATGATTACATTTCCAAATTATTATAAAATGCTTATACTTATATATCAAGTTTATCAAATTGGATTCACATTGATTCTTGATAAATTGATGAAGATCAATTTAGTTTTGTTTAAAGGGGTAGTTTAGTTTTGGTAAGGCTGAACTTTAGTAGTCAAAACCGGTACAGTAACATTATAAACTAATAGTTATAACTCCACCATGCTCAAAAGGTATACAAAATTACAAACGACTACCTAAAAAGCCTGTTATCATTGAAAAGAGCCATTTAAACACAAGAGGGCGCTTTTTAAAAAGGCATTGGTTTCAACCATTTTTCATACAAAATTATGCATGTGATGTTCTATTGATATAATGATTAAATAGCGAGATCATCAACAACTACTTAAACTACGCTTTTGAACATTTTTGAAAAAGTGCAAGCATTTTTTTTTTCTTTCTAAAAATCATCTAATTATTTGGGCCCCAAATAATTATAAGATCAGATATATTTATTGATATTTCAGCCGTTTCTGGGTCGATTTTGACCAAATCAAGTTTATTCTGCCATTAAAATTGCATGTTCTCTCAAATTCGACACTCAGTTTTTCATTACCTCACAAACAAATTGTGATGTGCAGCGCCCTCTCTACCAAAACTAAACTACCCCTTTAATGTTGAGAATTAATGAATTTCAGACAACTAGCATACTGGAAGTACATAACTTTTCTATTTAAAAAAGACTGCTAAAAATGTTGTTTTAGTAACATTTAGTTCATATTTATTGTATGTACAAAATATTACTCAAACCAAGTTATTTACAAAAGCCAATATATTTCCTGTATATGTATAGCTGTTATACAATCCTAATACACAATTCGTATGTAGGAAAGTACTTTTATTTTTCTCAGCAATATCTTATAAAATAAAAAGAGACAACTGATTTAGAAATTAAAATCTTGATTTGCACAGAAAATACCTTTAGAGATAATGGTTTGTTTTAACAGAAAGTCGTTTTGTCTTTTTATCATTCTGATGGAAGTTTAATGTCGACATTATTTAAAACTATGTTTCATGCTGTTGAACATTATGTTAATTTAATAAATGTTATTTGAATGGTATGAATTTGCATCTTTCCACATTTCCTAGTGTATGTAGATTAATCATTTGAAAACAATTCATGAGATTGCAATAATTATTTTGGCTATCTATGATTGCATGATTATGTGGCAGAATCGGATGTGTCTGTATAATGTGTGTATATGAAAAGCTTAATTATAAAAGGCGCTAAATCCACTTTTTAAACTTTTTTAAACATTTCTTTGCTCAATTATTTGAATAGGAAAAGGGAACGTTCCATATTTTGAATTTGTATCGTGTAATTTGTCCTAAAATGGTTGATTTCTACTTTAATAGCTTCCTGATATTTAGGGAAAGTGGATTTAGCGCCTTTTGGAATTAAGCTCTTCATAATGTGTGTGTGTGTGTGTGTGTATGTGTATGTTTGTTTATTTTGTGTCTAAGTTAATTTACTTGAAAAGGGGTCAGTCAATTTGTCAACATCTCAAATTCAACTGAACACGGTAGACAGTATTCATTTATACAAGTTTTTAACTAGATAATCACTAAATCATTCTATAACTTACATGAAGAGCGTCTGTATCAGACATTTAACCCGCTCTTGTTCGTGTTCATACAGTCTGTATTTGTTTGTATAATGTATTTGAGTAGATATTGCAGCAGAATGTGAGTCTGAAATATTCGCTTTTACTGTGTACTGATGTGTGTTTGCATTTACTGTTAATAATGATTACACACATCATACACTCGAAATCCATTGAAACATTTTAAAATCAACATCAACATTTAGCCCACACACGTGTGTCAGTATCGTAAACAACGTGGTTTGACCCGACCCACTTTTAACATTAAAGGGCATCAAGCGTGGGGATGCTACATAGCGGGTCGCCATTTTGAACTGGGTTAGTTTGCGCGCACCGCATGACACTGAGCTAACGTGCATTACGCACCGTGCGCAACGCGTATGCAAGATGGCGCCGCGCATCTCATTTGACGAATCTGAACTACCTTTAATGTGTGATTGGCTAAATGTACGCGTAGATGCTATGAATATATGAATACATGAATAATAATTAATTAGCGATGACCTCTAACATGACGCAGTTTGCAGCTTGATGTTTCGCTGCTGCAATTATATGCAGTTAATAACTGTTCACGTTCCTCAGCGAATTACCCAGCATTCCATGTTAGCCAGTCCATGAAGTTTCCCTAACCGGCCATGTTTGCTGTGTGTTAAGGCTATGGGAAAATTAGCGCGCAGTGCGTAGATTGTCTTCTAGTTATTTATCAAGGATATTTAAATATATTAAGCGTATTTGTACAATAAGCGTATTGTACAGCTATACGCTTATATAATAAGGATCGTTTCATAGAAGTATGAATAAACAAACCAACCCGGATCGTTTACCTTATCGCGCGCTATTCACTTTTCTACAGGATAAGCGTGTCCATGGGGAAATAAGCGTATTGCGCAGAGACAATTTATGTAAATTAGACAAACGTTCAACATTAACATAGAAACAACAACAACAAAGGAAGCGCGCACACCTCTGACCCATGGACCTAGATATACGTAGATTCATAATACCACAACTGATGATGCAGCCGGTTTGAAAGCAAATTTCAGATTTTTAAATTTGTGCTACACAAAATGAAATTTTAATTTAACAGACGGAAGTATAATTTATATTCAACAATATTGTTTGTTAAATTTTGATACTAGTGCATTAGTTGCGCCAGTACAAGATGGCCATTTTGAAAATTTATTCCGTATCTATTTCTTCCTACAATTCTGTGGTGTGGTCTGCTGAACGTCATATCTCCGGGCACCCGGGTTGTGTATAATAATCGATACTGCTGGCGATTTTGGGGTTGGTTTGTTTATTCAGTACAGTCAATGCATTGGCGCGCGCGGGAAAATTGTCTGCAAGTGAAAACATGTAGGCCTAATAATTGGTAGCATTATGCTATAACTTTTGCCATTATCATTATCAGGCTCATGTTTAAGTGTTTGCATTACTAAAGTAGTTTGTTTATTTTGTGTGAATACAGTCAGCTATTTTGATAATTCACTTATCACTTTATGATACAGTAATTCATCGTTTCGCTGCTTGTTTCCCATACCAAGCGGCATGATCATGAGATTTTACGAAATTTCCTTCAATTATTTGAAGTGATGTTGCAAAAAGTGTTATTCCTTCTTCCAAATTCATAAATTTCCGATATGATTTGTTAACTATATAGCGTTACTGACAATTATTTACGTGCAAACTTATACTTGTGGGCATAGACGTGCGATTTTGTTTTAAGTTAAATTGTTTGCAAGCTGCTGGAGCATATTGTGGACAGCCAGATGATGAGGCATTTGAGCAAGTTTAACATCATAGCCGACAACCAGCATGCCTTTCGGAAGAAGAGATCATGTGAGACTCAACTTATTCTCACCACTCATGATCTCCTGCAAAATATAGACAACAAAATTCCCACAGACGTAGGAGTGCTTGACTTTTCAAAAGCTTTCGATGTCATTCCACACAAGAGGCTGCTTCTTAAGCTAGGTCATTATGGAATCCGGAACAAGACAAGGGACTGGATAAAATCATTTCTAACCAATCGCTCTCAGCGTGTGATGGTAAATGGAACTGCATCCGACTGGAAACCTGTGTTAAGTGGCACCCCTCAGGGTACAGTCTTAGGCCCTCATCTCTTCCTCATATTTATAAATGACATACATGAGAACATATCCAGCACGGTCCGCTTATTTGCTGATGATTGCCTCGTCTACAACACCATCACGTCTGCTGAGGACCAACTCCAACTGCAAGAGGACTTAGACAAACTGGTTGACTGGGCACAAACCTGGGGCATGAGATTCAATCCATCTAAATGCAAGAATGTGAAGATTTCTCGTAGGAGGCAGGAAGAACCTACAAAGTATACATTGATGGGAGTTGACCTTGAGGAGAAGAAGGACATCCAGTACCTAGGAGTCCAAATTCAACATGATCTCCGATGGAACAAGCAGACCGCACATGCAACCTTCAAGGCAACGAGGGTGTTGAACTTCATCAGAAGAAATTTCCACCACTGTACACCGCATGTCAAGGAAAAGCTGTACATGACATTAGTGAGACCTCATCTAGAGTATGCTTCTGCTTCATGGGACCCATACACACAGAAGAACATAAATAGCATAGAAAGAGTGCAAAATAGGGCAGCAAGATTTGTGTCCAACACATACGGGGAAAATACAAGCATCACTGCCATTCTTAAAGAGCTTAAGTGGACTGCGCTTCAAGACAGAAGGAAATGTCATCGCCTAACCTGCTTTCAAAAGATGCTGAACGGAAACCTGGACATCAAACATGAGGACTTCATTCAACCCAAAATAGACAGAAACCGAAGGGGCCATTCTCTACAGTATCAACAGCAACACACAAACTCTGAGGCGTTCGCAAATTCATTTTTCGTCCGTACAACCACTGAATGGAATAAGCTACTTCAATCTACAGTAAACCAGCCCTCACTTCATACATTCCAGAATGCGCTTGCTAAGGACCCTTCTGTCCTTAGGGGCTAACCACTCTCTCGGACCCACCTCCAGTTAAAACTCCTATGGAGTGTTTTGGAGGAATAAACTACCAAGTACCAAGTTTGTTTTCATGCTATTGTATGTGTTTGTTGCAGTGGTGTGTTGATCATACATTTAATCTGAATATCATTCTTTTAAACTTGGGCGATAGCTGTTGTTCGCCAAGGTCCTGATATAACATCTTAAAATACAAATACAATGCAATACAGTATTACGTTCGAAGGCACACACATACACGCACACACGCACACAAACACCTATATCGCTTTCTTTGTACATTAAAGGGATGATGCAGTTTTGGTCAAACAGAAATGTATAGTGTTTTAAACTTACGGTATATCATTAAAAAAACTTATACTTTATTTATCAATGATACTTGCATTGTAGAAAAGCTCATACAAACAGCTAAGTGAAAAGCCTGTTATCATTCAAAAGCAGCCTTTCAACCCTTTTCATGAACAATAGTGCTTGTGTATTATGTTAAAACAATCATTCAATAAAGAGATCATCAACAACTATTGAATAACCTCTTGGTTATTCGTGCGGGCGTTATATAATTTGTATTGGTCAAATAATCAAATGAATGGGGGCCCACATGTTTTATTCCAATCAGATTGACAGCTGGTTCTCAACAAATTTTGATCCAATAATTTTGTTTTATCTCTAAAATCACATGCTCTTCCAAGAATTACACTTAGTCTTAGTTTTTCATATTCTCGCAAATTCATTATTTCTCGAAGCGTCAAAACCAAAACTTACTATAAACACAAACGACATTCGGATTTTGAGTCTATTATTATAAACACACAATTATATCATATCTGGCACCACTTTTGGTATTGAAATCGCCAAACCCTTGTCTCGAATAGAATATGTCAAATTGACAATTATTTGTGCTTAAAGGGTGAGTTTTGGTAAAGAGAGTACAGTTTTAGTCGATTGTAGTAAGCAAAACATGCACCATTACATTACAATCCAATAGTTATTACTCCACCATGCTAAAAAGTAATAAAATATTACAAATTACATGTACTAAGTAAAAAGCCTGTTTTCATTCCAAAAGAGCAATTCAAACTCAAAAGGGCGCTTTCTAAACACTCATCGGTTTCAACCATTCAAAAAAAAATATCGTGCATATGATGTTTTGTTGAAATAGTGATTAGATAGACTCATAGAGATAATCACCGACCATCTCAAAACCTATTTTGTAAATTTTTGAAAAGAGAAAGCATTTTTTAAATATTTTTTTTACGGCTAGTTGGTTCAAAATTGTTGAATAATTTTGGGGCCCCACATTTATTACAAATGTTTATGGATATTTCAGCCATTTCTCAACTATCCCTTTAATCCTATTGATATTGTTATTATAGGATGAATGGGTGAATGAGTAAATAAATGGGTATACGGCATTGGAGTAATGCTCCAGTAATAAATGCTGCCACCACATTCTGTTTGAGACCCACTTGTTAACAAAGGGTAGGTACTAGCTCAGCCATGAAGCAAACGATTGTTTCAAAACTCATTTCAAAGAGAAGGTAATTAGCTAATCCACTGATACAAACAGGTCTCAAATAAATGAGAATTAGGAGGCTAGAAAACTTTCCAAACTTTTTGTGAGGAGCTAATTTTAAAAAAAATTTAGTAAATTTCCAGAAAATATACCTGTAAGTATTTATTTTGTTGTTCTTAAATAATCATATAAATTTAATGGGATCCCACGTTTATCCTGATCAGATATATTTATTGATATTTCAGCTGTTTCTGACCCGATTTTGATTTAATGAGGAGTATTATGTTAGAACGTAGAAGAACCATTTGTCACAAATCCCTTTCAAGATCAAGTCATCATAAATATTGATTAACAGAAACCACAACTAATACACCGAAGAAGGGTTCCCCTCTGCTTTTTAAGGACTTGGGACCTTCAAATCCGAAGAATAAAATATTTGCAAATGTATACTTAATGATCAATGACTATTTCGGGGTATGATCTAAAAGTACACATTTATAATTTACATACTTATTCTTCGGATTTGGCAGCATTAGAACCATTTTCAAAACGAACGGCTAGAAGGTTACAATGACACAAACAACTGAACAATTGATGGCATCTAATTGTTTAATGTCTTTCATTCGTCAACAGACTTAGACTAAGAATCTGAGTTAACCTGGCGCCGTGCAGAGCACACCCACTGATTTACAGATAAGAATGAGTAGGCCTAATTCTAACTCTAATTTAGTCTAACTCTAAGTCTAAGAGTAAAACTAAAAGACTCTGCCTCTGGACTCTATAAACCTCTAGTCTGACTAGAAGTAAATATTTACTAAAGTAAACATTTAGTCTTATTTAAATTTGTATTCTCTAATTTTTTGTTAGTATAGTATAATGACTATTTTATTAGTCTTACTCTAGTCTTATGTTCATACTAGTCTAGATAACTCAGATTGTATATTAGTTGGTCAAGAAATATAGACTAGTCTTAGACTTAGAGTAAGAGTAAGACTATGAATGATATAGACTAAATGAGTAGTGTAGAGATTTAATTGAATAATTGTTAATGTTAATTTATACTTATTGAGTAAGTGTAACTGTAAGGGTAATGTATTACGGTAAGTTACTAAAATACTACGTCAATTCAAGCCCAAGGACAGGTCACTAACTAGTAATTATATAGTAAGTAAGTAGGTCTAGACTAGAGTAGAGTAAGAGTAGACATCAAGTGAAATCTGAAGTAAGTCTAACTTACTAGTCTAGTCTAGACTAGATATAGTTAGTAAAGACTAGTCACTACTATTTTAGAATTATTACTAGTCTAGATCTATAATTAAAGTCTAACTAAGAATTAGATATAAGAATGATACTTGATACTTGATAGTGTCTTAGTCTTACTCGTTATACTTAGTGAGAATTTTATAACTTTTGTATTAAATTAATATTATGTAACTATAGTTTAACTTTAACAAATGAAATAGAACAGAAGATTTGACAACAAGTTGTGGAGCAGTCGAGACTCGAGTAAGACAAAGTCGAGGATGAGGTCGAGCCGATGGCGAAGGCTGAAGTCTGAATCAATTCGACTTAATTCACAAATGGGTACACCAGCAAAACATTAATAAGGCAAAACTTCAGAGTTCAAAGTAACATTAATCGCAACTATGTATATAATTAAAAACTCCAACCAGTCCAATTAAAAGAACTTGCACATTATTAAATAACTGTGATCAGCGCCGTACGCGCCTGGTTAGGTTAATTATTAAACAGAGTCATGAGGAATTTATTGATTCAACCCCAAAATAGCTAGAAATCGAAGCCGGGGCCATTAATACAGTAGCCTACCAACATCAACACTGCAACAGGCAACAGCAACACACAAACTGAGACTGAGGCGTTTGCAAATTATTTTTTCGTCCGTACAACATACTAGTATTACTAATACTACAACCACTCGTCCACTGCATGTCAATGGAATACGCTACTTTAAATAAATCTACAGTAAACCAGCCGTCGGGGCGGCTCAGCCTCAGTCAGGGCAGGCCTCACTTCATACAAATATTATTACAATTAATTTACATAATTATGTATTGTCATACTCAGTCATAGTCATAGACTGTCTGTAGACGACTTTAGTTTTACTTTAGTTTAGTCTAATTAAAATGGCTAGGCCTAGTCTCTAGAGTCTAGACTCTAGAGTCAGACTAGAGTAGAGAGTCTAGACTAGTCCTAGAGTAGACTAGTCTAGACTAGACTAGACTCAGAGAGTCAGACTCAGAGACAGAGTCAGTAAGACAGTAGCTGAGTAGAGACAGTCATTCGAGAATGCGCTTGCTAAGTCTAAGAGTAAGAGTAAGAATATTATTAATATTATTGTATTTAATTATATTAAAGATAAATTAAAATGAAATCATTGACATTGTCATTGATTGTTAACATTTTGATTTATAATTATATTTTAAGTTTTAACAAGTGTCAAGAAGTCAAGACTCAAGTCATATTCATAATTATTATTAGTCGATAGTATTACTATTACTTAGTAACTTAGGACCCGGCTTATGTCCTTAGGCTTAGCCTAAACTAGGGCTATGGGCTAACTACTCTCTCAGACCCACCTCCAGCAGTATTTTGGAGGATTAAACGATTCAATATTTAATTTTGTATTGTCTGAGACCGTCCAATCCCAGTTGGTACCAACACAAAATACCGCATATGGGACTACGGTGTCTTAAGCCTCGTATCATTACTTCTAACAATCCTCCAGATAACAACAAATAAATCACTTACCCTTGGCTTTCACTCGCTGATAATAGTCAAGATGATCTGCATAATGAATTTCCAACGGTTATTAAGTGATAGACATAATTTTCAGATAATGGAGTCATATTAAAATGTATTTTTTGCGATTTACTTTCCCTTTTTTCGCAGCATCCAGACGAATTTTACCAGTCAGCTGTGATCGTTTCCATGGAGATGAAGCCGATTCCCAACCTTATTAGGTTAATATCGCGATTTTTTGTATCGTTCTCAGGGTTTTCGATTCTAGTCCTCTGACGTCACTTCGATCGATGATATTGGAATTTATGGTGGGAATATTTTACCCATTTCTGTTGTATTTACTGACTCAAATGTTAATAAATATTAAAAATTGTATTATTATAAAGTGAAAGCAATAAAGACTGTATTTTATTTCCGTAAATCAAGTCTAGCGATCCTACTGTGCTCTCCAAATTGGGGCCGTATTGACACCAGCGCACAAATCAGGTTTTGGCAGCTGGTGCGGCGATCGCGCAATCGATGAGCTGTTTCTCTCTTTGATAGTATATCCAGTATCGAACCTCTCTGTTATTTATATACTACTTCTATGGGTCAGTGTCACAAACAGAACATAGTCAGTGCAGTGATGGTTCCATGATCAATGTTTTGTTTTTCTTTATATTTTTCATTAATTTAATTGAAATCATTTATTTTTGCGATGATTATGATTATGCGAAGGATATAAAACAAATATATCATGCACTATTTCGAGCCACTAGTGAAATTATGGATTCCTCGGTGACAGAAAAAGCACTATGTTCTTCGGGTCTACGACCCTCAGAACATAGTGCTTTTCCTGTCACCTCGGAATCCATAATTTCAACTAGAGGCTCTCAGTGCATGGTATATTTGTTTACTATATAGCGCCTATCACGATTGATAATCATTTCTAAGCGCTTTACATTTTTTATTATTACCCCGGTCATAGGATACAATGCAAACCAGCACACATTGTGTGCACCATCTCCACTCCCTGGGGAGTATTCCTTCCAAGCGCTCAGGGGACTCAGGAAGATCGTTCACATAAAGGCTTTCACCTCCTACCGGTCCCCATTTATACACCTGGGTAGAGAGCAGCAATAGTGGATAAATTGTCTTGCTGAAGGACAAACGCCGTGGGCAGGGTTCGAACTCGGGATCTCATGATCGGAAAGCGCGCGCGCTCTACCAATCTTGCCACACCACATCTATTCAGTTCATTGGCTCCTCAATATGTGTGCACACTTAATTGAAATTGAAATTGAAATTGAAAAGGTTTTATTGAAAATAATATCAATGGCAGCCAAATGGCTGAATTGCAGATATTTTACAAACGAAAACAATTAAAATAACATAACATAACTTTGAAACGAGGAACTCCTTAGGTTAACAATTAAATATTGAACACAATATACATTACAATACAGTACAATTAAACAAGAAAATATACAGGATTACAAAGACGATAAACATTTAACTTTAAAAATTCAAATATAAAAAATTGCTTAAATTGAAATGCAATAACTTAATTATATGTTTTCATGTGCCAGTCTCAAAATTCACCTTACTTATCAATCATTATAGGAAAGGGAAAATAACTTTTAAAATATAAATAGCTGTGCACATATAAATATTCTATGTTCTATATTATTTTATCCAAATTATTTATCATAAAAATGCAATTAGGGCTTAGGGTTTTCATGTTTGTATGTATTCATGTGCCAGCCTCATAATTCACCTTACATATCATTCATTATAGAAAAGGGGAGAAATAACTTTTTAAATATAAATAAATATGCACATATATATATTCTGTGTATTTCATCAACATTATTCATCATAAAAATACAATTAAGGCAACTATATCATATACAATATTTTACAAAAGAGTAAATCCAATCATTATTAATTCTGTGGGTTACATATAATAATAATAATAATGCGTGACAATATATTCACGATTACTGTTTCTACAAACTGCTAATAAATTGATTGTTTACAAATGAATCAATCTTTATTTAAATGTTCAGAATGGAAATAATGAGTGTGATGCAAAAGCAAAATGTTTGTATATTTGATTCTTTGGTGATGGTAATGGCATGACGTAATGATCAATGTGATGATGATGATGATGACAGTTGATGATGATAATGATGATGGTGGTGAAGATGGTAACATTGATGAGGATGATGATTATGGTGACGATGATGGTAATGATGGTGACATTGATGATGAAGGTGATGCCTATTAACGATAATGTTGGTAATTGTACATACTTATTTATTATAAACAGAGTAGTAATAATAAACATATTGCACATGTGAGTTGCGATCAAATTACTGTCATGTTATCACTGAGTGAACATAATGTAAACATGCGATAGACAATAAAAGTCCTTCTTCAAACATTAAAAATAAGTTCAAAGTATGTTGGGTGAGGGAGTACATGCAACCTGACAATTTAAGGAAATCTATTCAAAATGTAGCTTGTTTGTTTATTTAGCAATGATATCATATGCGGGATTGGGCTATTTTGGTGTCTGGATGTGCGAGAACGGGGTACAGTATAGGTTTGTCTTTGTCTAGTTTGATGGGTATGCAGGTTCTGAGGAGGGAGAAGGTAGTGCAGTTTACTAGAGGGAATGAGTATGGATTTGGCAAATGAGTTACAAAGTTGTTCTCGTCTTTCTTATAATGTTTGTAAATTGCACATCTGCCTAGCTTCGTCGTACGTGGTGTACAGTGTTCCTAGCAGGGGTGTCGATCTGTTCGGAAAACACAATGCATTGGGGGGGGGGGGGGGGGGGGGGGGGGGGCGAGCATTGTTTGTGAACAATAGCTCGCCCCCCCCCCCCCCCCCCCCCCCCCCAATGTATTGTGTTTTCCGGACAGATCGACACCCCTGGTTCCTAGGATGATTGTGAGAGCGCGTTTCTGGATTCGTTCTAGGGCACTTCGCTGTTGCTTCGTGATCCCACCGGACCACACTGGGGCAGCATACTCTAGAACGGGGCGGAGGATGGTGGTAAATATCGTGGTAAGATCATTAACTGGTAGGGTGAAGTGTTTCAGGCGTCTCAGGATGTAGATGCGGGAGTTGGCCTTCTTAATCATGGCGTTGATGTGGGCATCCCATTTGAGGTCACATTGTATAAAGACACCCAATAATTTGACTAATTGTTGTTGTTCTAGGAACTGGTCATCAAGTTGGAGGACGGTAGGGTTTGGCTGGACGCGGGAGAAGCACACTTCCATGAAGACACACTTCCTAGGATTGAGAAGCATGTTATTGTCATCTGCCCAATGTGTTAGCTGGTTGATTGTCTCAGGAAGTGATGATGGAGTGGTGACAGTTCGCGTTTCTATGATTGTTAAGTCATCGACATACTTGTAGCACTGTATGCTGCTATTGTTGTTGTTTTTTGCTGCGTCATTAATCAAGCAAAAAAATAGAACAGGGCCTAATTTCGTGCCCTGGGGGACACCAGCTGGGACTTCTCTCCATTTTGACAAGGTGCCCTTGTAACGGATGCGCTGTTGGCGATCGCGGAGGAAGTTGGCAATCCATGCGATTTGAGATGCGTCGACTCCCATCTCCACGAGTTTGGTAATGACGATAGTGTGATCGACGCGATCGAACGCTTTA
This sequence comes from Echinarachnius parma, assembly GCA_037951105.1. Taxonomy (NCBI): domain Eukaryota; kingdom Metazoa; phylum Echinodermata; class Echinoidea; order Clypeasteroida; family Echinarachniidae; genus Echinarachnius; species Echinarachnius parma. The sequence goes on from JBAMJV010000637.1 coordinate 95,143, forward strand.
GAGAAGTCTGTGAGGAGTAAGCCTACTGTAGAGATTGAAGATTTGCGTTCAGCGTGTTGGTGTAGGGTGTTCATGATGTCAACCAGGCAGTGGCTTGTAGATACACCCTTCAGGTTACCAAATTGCGCAGCGTCAAGGTTCTTGGTCATCAGAGCCAAGACATCACGAGCAACGAAATGTTCGGCGACTTTCGCAAAGTGGTCTGTGAGAGCGATGGGACGCAGGTTTTCAACCGATGGCAATCTATTAACCAAATCTTGAGATATCACAACAAAGGGCTTTTTTTTTGGCATATAATACACCCTTTGACCTTCAACCTCTGACCTCATGACCCCCAAATCAGATCACTTCATTCTCTCATTACGAATCATACATGTACCAAGTTTGGTGACAATTCGTCAATTCGTTCTTGAGATAACACGATATCACGATAACAAGCTATTTTACATATATAATGAGCCATGTGACCTTTGACCTTTGACATCGTGACCTAAAAATCTAATACATTCATTGGCTCCTCAAGATACATACATGTACCAAGTTTGGTGACAATATAAGTTTGTCCTTGAGATTTCGCATTAAACAGCTACTTTTGCATATATATATATATGAGCCATATGACATTTGACCTTTGACCTTTAACCTCATGACCCCAACATATATTAATTACATTGGCTCTTCAAGATACATCCATGAACCAACTTGGTGACAATACATAAGTTTGTTCTTGTGATATCGCGATAACGAGCTATTTTCGCATATACCAAAATAGCAATATTCCGCAAAGGATATTTTTGCAACATAAGATAATCACAAACATGCGTACAAACACACACACACACACACACACACACACACACACACACACACACACACACACACACACACACACACTGTATTTATCAAGTAAAATGTTTTGTATCTCTTTTTTTAGAGAAGGACTCTTTGTAATATGAATGGGAAAATTCCATATGAAAGGACCATTGCAAAATATAGATTTATGAAAGGCTGAAGTACGAGTACAAGGTTAGAACAAATTATTGCAATTTCATGTCATATGTAAATGTATTGTCAAAGTTAATTGTACGTTTTTAAAACACAAGTACATACGATGGCGATTTGATACATTTGATCAACAATACGGTGCAAGTTTTGGTTACTAACATTCACTTTGACCAAAACTGTACGTTCCCTTAAACACAAAAGATGTATGTTCAGATCATGCGTTGAGGCTACATTTATGCCAGTTTGTACATACAAATAAAACAAAAAAAAGCGGTAGACCTAGATATACGTGTATTAAGTATAGCCTTGATCAAGTATGGAGTAATCCAAAACCACTAATTAAAGATTACACTCTAGCCATGGAACAAATTCTAAAGTCCGCCCAAGTCCTCCAAAATGGCCAATAGAAGAATCTACAATAATTCATGCCCATCATAATCCATTGTTTCAAGTACTCGGCTTTAAAGTTTGGTTGGGTTTTCATGTATTTACGACAACAATGATAACAAATAAAAAATATGCACATTATGTGTTTCAGCTGTTTACTTCTTTGCAAAAGAACTTCTATTAACTATATACCAGTAAATAACACCGAGTAGTATAGTGTTGTATTTCACTCTATAAAAGAAAAACATGTTTACGTTATATTAAAGAGGAGATATTTTGTTGGTGCGCTCCAAATCAATTGTGGGACGAATGTATAACATTTTATCTTTCTAGCTTCGAAATCCTATCTTGAAATTTCCCTGTTGTGGGAATTAAGCACATCATGGTAAGTTGCTTTTGACATAATTTAAAAAAAACTTATGCCTAGCTATATTAAGACACAGTGATTAGTAGTTGATGTTATATGTATAACGTATTTTCATAAATCTAATTTGCGTTTGCAAACAGAGGAATTTAGACCGTACTTCAATGTCTAACATAAATTTATTTTTTAGAAGACCTGCACTAGATGTCATATATGGGTTTAAGGCAGTAGTCAGAAACCGCACTGACTCTTAATGGGTTTTCTTTAATCCCATTAATTATATGACTACCTACTATATATTACCACATATATCGGAGACGGTCACAGACAAAGTCTCAGTAGGAAAAGATTGAAACTAAGACTGATTCCTCATCTAGGGTTGTTTTCATTTCATTTCATATCATTTAATTTCTTTAATTTATTTTCAATTCATTTCATTCATGTCATATTTCATTCCATTTCATTTCATTTCATTTCATTTCACTTAATTTAATTTTAACTGACATTACACTCTCATTTTCCTTTTTTCTACAGGGTTTCAATTTGTGTACATAAGCATTGTCTGATTTTCGTACATCCTTCTTTCTCTTGTTTATTCTTCATCTTTCCATTGATCATCGCCCATTCTTATCCCCCCCCCCCTCCCCATCAGCATTCCTTTTCATCCCACCACCACTCTTCATTAATCCCACCTCCTCCACTTAAGCTCCCCTTTGTTTACCCCCCCCCCCCCCCCCCCTACACACACCTCCCTCTTCTGTGTCCACTCTGGCTTCCTTTACTATAAGCCCTTTCATCTCGCCTCCATTCACATCTTGCGCCTCCACTCACTATTCATGCCCTTAATTACCATCCTGTATGGTACTTCTTTGATCATGCCTCCTTCTATGACCCACACATTGCTCCTTGTTACATAACATCCTCTTTGTGTGCATTTCCTCCAATCCCAGCCTAGTCTGATTGGCCACTCACAGCCCTTTAATTGTTCCATGTCTCCACCCCCTTCCCCAGTTTCTTAGCATGTGTACCTTCATGTATATGTGTATATTATGTTGTTTCTGTTTGTATTATCGTCACTTTATAGCCTCTGAAGAATATTCTGCTAGGATCGAAAATTTAGGCCCTATATTGACTCTCATTTTATTACCCGGCATTATTATAGTAGATAAGCAGTTTTCAGCAGTATTTTTGCATCATTCATTTAATTTAATTTCCTTTCATTTCATTTCATTTCCTTGCAATCCATTTCATTTCATTTAATTCCATTTCATTTCATTTCATTTCATTTCATTTCCTTTCATTTCATTTCATTTCCTTGCAATCCATTTCATTTCATTTCATTCCATTTCATTTCATTACATTTCCTTTCATTTCATTTAATTTCGTTATAGTCCATTTCATTTCATTTAATTTCATTTCATTTCATGTCACCTCATCTCATTTCAATTTGGGGTATTAAAACCATGTTTTTGGAGCAAAATTACAAATTACAAATCTGGGATCTGGGATTGAGGAATAATGCACCAAATAATAAATGGTGCTGATTTTAAATATAAAGTATACACACTAGGCTCTAGGATTCAGATATTGTTTCTTTCATTTTGAAGAATTATTATTATTTTAAGTAGGTTGCTTACACTGCATCACATTTGTGTTTATGCGAATATTTTTTTGTTTTAACTGCGTTATAATGTTTAATATTTCTTTCAATGAACAGGCCAGGATGCACATCGTTTTCTGTTTCTTCATCATGGGATATTACGCGGACCATGTTATTGGTAAGATAAAACTATGGACTATCAATTCAATTTACGATCATTTCCATACTAATTATGGTAATTCGATTTCATATTGCTAACGTAGTTATGTTTTCCTTCGCTGTATATTATCATCTTTGTTTTATTTTTCCACGGTGACTGAGAATTTTTAATACGTAATTTAAAAAGTTAAAATGTATCGTGTTGTTTTATTACCGTGTAAAATGTTCACTTATTTTCAGCACTATCGTACATAAAGAGACAAATATACGTATAACTGCCGTATATAAAAATTGAAAATTTTCTTTGCTAGATACAGTAATATTAATTTTGTTGATTTCTTCCAATTTGGAATATTTGGGGAATTGAAGCTGTTGATAACAATACAAAGACCACAAAACGGCCGTTACCATGGTTACGACGCTGTGGTATTTTCTCTTGTATTATCTGAAATAGCCTTGAGTTTTGGGATTTGGGTATTTCCTGATATAGCGTATCTTAATCTACATTCTGTAAAGTTATGAGCATCAGAAATCATGTTTAAATATTTTCCATCAAATAAAAATGATCGGATTACAGTGCTTGAATGGACGACGATCTTTGAAGCGGCCCGTTTTCTCTTTCTTATTTTCAAATTGCTTCAGTCATGTTCAAAATGTTTGGCGCTCGTGTTGAGATGGTTTGCTTAGTCCAAATAAGACAAACTATGAACCATTTTAAAAGTAATTATATTTTGATGTCATGTGAAAATCAGAACAACCATTTTCCTGTCTTAATCTGTCGTTTTCTGGCGTAAGTAATAAGAAAATATTGTATAATTGTAGAAATGCATATAAAGGACAATTGGAAACCATAATAACATGAAGTCGTTTCGGAAAAGAGAAGCGTGTGTGGATTTACGCGATACAAATTAATATGAGCAAAACCCGTGAAGGACATAAACAAGTTATGACTGTTTTTTCCGAATAAATGAACGAAATTACTTGACTGTAGTGAAAGCATAAATCTGCCAGGATTTCGTTGTCCTTTACAAAATATTTATACATTGATATTCACAAACAAATTATCACTTGAAATGCGTTATTTTGTATTGATATATAAACGCTTCTCGTACATATTAATTATAATATTCGGAGTCCAATGCTTTTTGCAACACGACTCTTTTCCAAGCTTACGATAGACGATGCTTCTGTTTAATAGTGATATTAATAGTGATATTAGTGATATTTGAATTTGAACTCTGCACTTGTTTCAATGAATACCTTGTTATCTATATTGTCTAAAAGTCACACATAAGTCATGACCCAATGTACTTGTTTTTCACTCATGGCAGTTTTGTATTCCCTCCTTTTGTTTTATTTTGGTGTGAACGCGTAGCTGCTCCGAATGTCGAGCGATTCATCGAGTCGGTGTTCATCAACGACATCTGTCCCAAATACATCCACTAGGGTCATTCCATGTCAAATCACCCAATGGATTTCATCGCACCCCCTTCAAATTTGTTCATATTTGGTATGTATGATATTTCAACCTTTCAAAGTGCAAATATTCAAGTTTTAGCCCAATCTGCCCAACGGTTTTGGCGCTATGGTCGATTCTTCTGGGGTAGTTTTGTCAAAAATGGGCGTGGGCACCATTTTTCAAATCGCCATTGGGTGATTTCAAGTATGGTGTTTAAACCTGGTGTTAGTGTTTATTAAACACTAAATCGGGCTTAAACACCATACTTGAAATGACTTAGTGTTAGGATGGTGTTAACATGATGACCTCTGATTTCACCGTTGTACAAACTTCCGTTTGATATGAACAGACTAATGACCTTTGATTTATGTAAATGTATATTTTGTTGTAAATATTTTGTATTTTGTATTTGTCCAATTATTGCATGTAACGCAACAAATTTCCTTATGGACAATAAAATGAACTTGAACTTGAACTTGAACTTGAACTTGAACTTGTTTCCGACAGGCGGTGTTTATTGATATGGCAATATACTATCGTAAATGGTGTTGAGCTAGTGTTAGTGTTTATTAAACACTAACTGCAGCCTTAACACCGTACTTGAAATGAGTTCGTGTTAGAGGTTTGACCTCGTACTTCCGGCAGTGCCACGTGGTTGCTGGTGTTTAGCGTCGTCTGCTAATCTGCCCAGTAGTGTTAGTGTTGAGCATGTATACGCAAAACTCCATAGAGATAACAACTTCCATAAGTACAGATCGAGCTGGTGTTAGTGTTACTGTTGCTAGGTGGGCATTAAAATCACAATTCTGAACTGAAATGGTGGTGTTTTCGTTTGTCTAAGCATGTAAAAAGGGTATCAACCTAGATCATTTGTGAAATTTTACTTAAGTGAAGTTTATGAAACGCAATGAAAATCTTATTTTTTTATGAAAGTATTAATTTTAATATCTATAGTAATTTACGCAAATAAGGTCATACAATTCATATTTTTACCCATAAATCTGATATTCACATTTTTCACTACATAAATTATTTAGACCATTATTTTGGAATAGAATAATAATTCATCAAAACAAATTGGAATAGCCAGTTTCTTCCTTGTGTGTTTTATTGTTTTTATAATGAATTATTTTATGTACATAATTATTTCTTTGTTTTTATACTTCTGCATTTGTATTGTTTGTGTTGTTTGTTTCATTTCTAACTATAATTTAACTTTTTGAACACCAAAACAAACACTACAAATGTAAACCAGACCAAACCAACCATGTATCTATTTTGAACGAAAACTTATATTGGCCAGTTGTTTTGTACACACATCACGAAATTGAGCGATTTTCGGGATTTCGTAATGTGATTTAGTAATGGTAGGTCCGAGCTTGACGGTTTGGAGCAATAAAACAAATCTCGGAGGTGGGGGGGGGGGGGGGGAATAATGGCCCCCAGCCTTGTCGAGCCACATGTACAATATCATACAGAGGTGGTTAATTCGTTAATTCCTGTGATTCTTGCAAAATTGTTACCCACTTTTCAGGTAGCAAATTATTTTCGAAACCAGAATGTTTTTCTAAATAGGCCTAATTATACGTTCTAGCTCCCATGTTTTAAAAAAGCCTATGAATGACTGCTACTTTCAAAATACTTAGTTTACACCTTTTCAGTTCGATGTTGAGAATGAGAAAGATCAGAATCTTGTTGTCATCAGTTTATATTTGATTCATGATGATTATTTGTCCCCCCCCCCCCCCCCAACACACACTCCTCTAGAGGACCCTGTACGTAATGTATACACTGACAATTGTTTGTACATCTTTGACATTTTATAAAAACTTGTAATTGAGTTCAAGGCTCTACGAGATTTGTTTTTAATAATGGCCAAAAAAAAAAAAGTTACCACATCGTGGACTCGAACCCCCTTCTAACAATTAATTTATTACGTTATACACGTGCGACCGGCCTTACCCACTCCGCCACAGAATCCCACGTGACAGATTTAATCAAACTATATAACATGTCACGTACTATCGGTATTCACTCGGAATATGTACCGTGCTGCCACTGCGAGTTATGCCTTCATCGTCGGCTATGCAAACCACTAGCGCTAGCGATGTGTCTCTGCGCGCGGCGGGCATTCAATTTTTTAAAGAGAGTCACGCACATTTCTTGCGAGTTTAGTTACGAATTCCACGAAAAATAGGGAATATCCACTAACATCGTATCGATCAAGTGAATGGTTTGAATATTTTCTTCTAATTATGGTATTCAATGCATGCATGTGGTGAGTCTTTATTACGATTTGCTCTATAATTCGTAAGCATATGAAAGTTTTCGTCACCATTTTAAAGGGGTTCTGGTGATATTTGTCTGGTGTTGACTAACACTATCGATCCTGATATCGATATTAGGGTTGGTAGCGATTTGGTATGATCGTTTTCGGAAAGTTCGTGACCTCCTGGAAGCTGGTGTTTAGCTCAGATTAGAGGCAGTTTTTCATCCTCAACACTAACACTAACCCCAACACCATACTTGAAATCACCCATTGTCCGTTAACTGTTGGGTCAATTTATTTTGCAATGGTGTCATTGGACTGGGGATGTTATATGCAATCCATTTATGCCATTTGTTTTCATGCATGAGCGAGTTTGGATACGATAACCTTTGACCTTAGGCTTCGACCTTCCGTTTTACCTCGTGGATCAAATAATTTTGAGAATTTTTTGGCTTAAATCTTGACTTGATATAATATCTACAACATATGAAAGAATTAAAGATGTATTATTTCTTGATTTTTCTACAGCCTTGTTTTAAGTTTGCAAATTTCATGTAAAATTGAATTATTTTAGACCTACACCCATGTCCAAGAATTCTATAGGGGTTTTCAATTTTCCAATACTCAATGAACTGTAATGATGATAATACTTTTGCGAATTATGAAATATGACAATTTTCTCTTTATTGTGTGCTATTTGAACCATGGATAGCAAATTTGAAGGGGGTACGATGAAAATTTTCACTTTTTTTGGGGTGATTTGACATGGAATGACCCGTACGTGATCGAGGAGGGAATGGCATGCTGTGAGCCGGTGATCTATGAACCAAGTTGGAAAGACAATACCGATGGAAGGTAGGAGGGGGGGGGGGGGGACAAATGCCCCTGGCGTTATTACTATGAGCTTTATATACATGTACCGCAGAGTTAATGGAGTTAATGGAACTTGTGTATAGATACATACCTAAATAGTTTAACGGAATAATGTATCAATCAATGACACTGGGATACATAACTACTAGTGAATTGAGTGAACGCTCCAGGATATTACACGGTGACTCGTCCACCAGCTCGTTCTCGGAGTTACTGTACCGGCACACCTTGCGCTGCTCCGCCAACTCCAAGTATATGCCCGCGTACAGGCTCGTCTTTCCGAGTTCATTGATCACCGGCTCACAGCATGCCATTCCCTCTTCAATCACTGGGACACATGACGACTGTCGTACACAGACGCTCCAGGATATCGCACGGTGACTCGACCACCAGCCCGTTCTCGGAGTCATCGTACCGGCACAGCTTGCGCTGCTCGGCCAACTCAAAGTATATGCCCGCGTACAGGCTCATCTTGCAGAGTTCATAGATCACCGGCTCACAGCATGCCATTCCCTCCTCGATCACGTACGGGTCATTCCATGTCAAATCACCCCAAAAAAGTGAAAATTTTCATCGTACCCCCTTCAAATTTGCTAATATTTGGTATGTATGATATTTCAACCTTTCAAAGCGCAAATATTTAAGTTTTAGCCCAATCCGCCCAACGAGCCGTGAACAAAAACATTTTTGAACGCTTCCTCTTTTCACAAATTTACAAAAGAGGTTTTTAAATAGTTGTTGATTATCTCTCTATCTAAAAACTATTTCAACAAACCATCACATGCACAATATTCTATTTAACATGGTTGAAACCGATGGGTGTTTAGAGAGTGCCCTCTTGAGTTGTAACGGCTCTTTTTTAATGATAACATGTTTTTTACTTAGTCATTTATAATGTTTTATTCCTTTCGAGCATGGTGTAGTTATAAATATTAGTTTGTAATATAATGGTGCAGGTTTTGGTTACTAAAATTCAGATTGACCAAAACTGTACTCTCTTTACCAGAACTCAACTATCCCTTCAAGAAATTGTATGTTGGTTTTTTTTTTTTTTTTTTTGTTCGTTTGATTGTTTGTTTATTTGGTTGTTTGTTCAGTTTGTTGAAATGCATACAAAACAATAAAATCGAATCAAATAAGAACTAATTTCAAGCGTAATTTCTTGTAACAAAAACCAAAATTAATGATTTATTTATTGATTTAGTCTTCTTAAAAACACAGGGTACACTGTTAAAACGCTGTGTAAAAAACGCTGTGTAAAAATGGTTGTTGATCTTTTCATACAACTTTAGGCGTAGCATGATAAGTTGTACAAAGAAGGGTTGCGTAAAGCGGCCATTGTTCAAGCGTTGATGAAACGTGTTTAATCACGTGATAGATTCGACCGCGAAATCATCGCGACAAAATCCCTTTTGTCCCATTGCAAACCGAGCGAACCGAGTTTAGCGCAGTGGTAAGCGTGTTAGTCTTATAACCCAAAGACCCCCGGTTCGATTCCTACCCTTGCCGCTTTTACATCTTGTTTTGTATTTGCTATTTCAACAACAGGATTGTTGAAATGTATTCCAAACAACAGTTGTAGAACAAATTAAAACAACAGTTGTGTAAACTTTAAACAGCTGGGGTTGTTGAATGTTGTCAACAACAGTTGGATGGTTCATATGTTAAACAGCGGTTGTTGAAAATTTTCAACAAGTTGTTGAATTTGTTTACACAGCGTTTTAACAGTGTAGCCCGATTCAGTGCCATAAAGGCCTGCTTTACAAGAGGGCCCTGTGAATTCGAGTTTGAAAGATGTATATTGTCCCTATATTGTGTGTTGGTGCATGCTTGTGTACATGTCTGTACTAATTTTGTCTGTGATCGTTAGTATATAAATAGTAACAAACATTACTTGACAAACTAACACAAAGTTATTCTTCATTTGTTATTGTTAGGACTACTACACAATTGTTTCCATAATGAATCTTGAAATAGAAATACTAGTTTGGATACCAAAGTGCAAATAGTGAATTACTAGTGCCAACCCACAGACAGAGGGGGTAGTACAGTTTTGGTAAGGCTGAGCTTTAGTAACCAAAACCTGCACAATAACATTACAAACTAATAGTTATAACTCCACCATGCTCGAAAGGATTATTACAAACGACTAAGTAAAAAACCTGATATAATTTTTTTTAAAGAGCCATTAAAACACAAGAGGGTGCTCTCTAAAAAGGCATTTGGTTTCAACCCATTTTTCATACAAAATAATGCATGCGATGTTTGGTTGAAATAATGATTAAATAAAGAGATCATCAACAACTATTTAAAAACCTCTTTTGAACATTTTTGAAAAGTGTAAGCGTTTTTAATTTTCTTTTAAATCATCGAATAAATATCGAATAAAATTGTATGCTCTTTCAAATTTTACACTCAGTTTTTCATTATCTCACCAAAAAAAATGTCGTGCAACGCCCTCTATACCAAAACTGAACTACCCCTTTAACACAATACGTAATTAATTACATATACTTGTAAATAATATGTGTGTGTGTGTGTATGAATACAACAAGGTATGAGGGAACCGCAATTCATGAGGAAATTGTTTTGTGGCCAATGTTTGTATACTTATGTTCCAGAAGAAACAAGTTATATAGTACGTGTAGTTTCCATGGAGAATAGCAATTCGTATAATAATGAATGTGTCTGTATAGAATGGTGTCTGTAAATAATGTAAAACAATAAAAACAGTAAAACAACTCAATGGAATCTTCCCTTTTACCATAACTTTAATGCTTCCAAGTAATTAATACAAATCTTATTTTACATGGTAGTACAAAACAAGTATTTAACTGTTGGAACATGGTTATATTTAGCAGTAAATCAGATATAACGGAAATAATTTGCATTAATTGTATTCCTACATGGAGGTAGACGGTAGTGGCATAGTGTCGTCTGACTGATTGGGGGGGGGGGGGGGGGGGAGCACGTGAATTATTGTGGGGGTATATTACTTTTTTCATTTACCCCTTATGTTTGTTTTTTTTATTTGGGGGGTATATTTATTGGGGGGGGGGGGCACATGCTCCACGTTGCTACGCCACTGAAGGTAGCGGAAGTTAATACCTTTACCGTTGGTATACAGTATCTTCATACATCTTAATATAAATGACCCTCTTCACTGTAATTTTCCTTTTACTAAATTAGCCAATATACCAAGAAGATTCAAACACTTTGGAGATAAATCAAACTGGCTTAATTGGCCTATATTGTTGAAATATTATGACGCCGTCACTGAGTTATGCCTACATTTAAAAGAAAATGCACATGTGAAGAGGTAATATGCAAAAAGACCTGAGAAGCAGTGAAAATTATATGGAAATGTGTGATACTTGAATCGTTTCTTCAAAAATATACCTTGTTTTATATGAAATGGAAAGGTATAATTTAAAAGTCATTTAAAATATAATGGAACCTTCATTTAATCGGTTTGTATATGAAATCTTAATGCATATTATACACAACTGAATGTACATCCACATGTGCGCTGTTGACAACATTAAATCGCAATTCTTATTATTTGCATTATAGCATTCAAGCAATGCATGGCAATGGCATTTCAAGTTCTTCCCTGATTTCGCTGATGACCCATCAATTATATGTAAAATATATGGTGCATGAAATACATTACCCATAAGACAAGTATAAAGAGAACATATTTATTTTAGCCTTCGCAAAAATTATCGAATTTCTGCTGGCCACAATTTACTTGAGCATTTTTGCGGAACTTGTGAGAAACCCAGGATTGTACGATTAGTGTACATTCAAAGGTTATTTATTTTTATTTGAGAGTGGTTTGGCATGGAAAGTTAAAAATAATATTCTTCATCTATACATTAATCCCTCATAATGATATCAATTTAAAAATCAAACAAATAATTTATAGGGTAATAGTTGTGTAATTCGACCACCTTTTTACACATCATCATTATTTTCAGGCGGCGTCAATGATTGTAAGCGAAGCTGGTGAATAATGTTTTTGTTGATAATTGGTAGAAACGGGTGTTTAAAATAAATGAACGGGCGATTGTTCTCTTTGTGTTTTAATATACGTGTTAATACGAACAATATGTATTTGTTTAAATAACAACCACATATCATACAACACATCATTAAACAAGCTATCAAACACTATTTTAGCTGAAGGACGTAAGTGTGTATCAAAGAATGAAATGATAAACAAATATACCATGCCTCGAACTAAGGCATGGTATGATTATTTGTTTTATATCCCTCATCTAAAACTTTCCCTTTCTTATACAAACAAAAAGAAATTATAGGGTTTATATCCTATTTAAGCAAACTGTTATTATTATTATCATTATTATTATTATTATTATGTAAACAATTCGTCATTATAAAATCTCAAACTTGCCGCCTCTGTCATACACCTTTGTTTCGTGCCGACAACTCACCAGATGTGCGTGTAATCCTATGGCATTTAACGTTCCATCGCACACATTTTATGCGCGTGAATGGGCGAGCTGTGAATACGCAATTCGATACTTTACATGCAAAAGGCATGAATCGATAGTATTGATATCTCATTTTACTATTTTGCCTTGGGGGGAAAAATAGTAAAAATACCATTTTCGCAAGGGCAAATAGTAAAAAAGTGGATCTATTTTTTATCACATGACGTGCTCTAAAACCAATCACATGGCTGGAACATTCTCATGAGGGATATAATGGAAAATAAACCGAACACAAAAAGTAACTACCCCCCTAAATAACTGCTCATAATTTTATAACCGATAATTGTTTCACGATGTCATCTTACCACAATATTAGTACAGTTGTTATGTACAGTATGTGTGAAAATCAGAGATATTCATCACTTAATGGCTGAATGAGCACAGATTAAAGACAAAATTGCCCAATTCAAAAGTCACAAGACATTGCGTGTGCATGTACATTGTTGTGAAACAGCACATGTGGCTGAATGCATTGTTTATGGTTTATGAAACAATAATGTTTTATGTTCCATTCATTTTGATTTTTTAATGGCACATGTGATAAAAATACATTAATTGCTATAGTAAAAAAGTGCATTTTTAAATGTTCCAATACTCAATGAACTGTAATGATGATAATACTTTTGCGAATTTTGATTGAATTTTGAATATGACAACTTTCCCTTTATTGTGTGCTATTTGAACCATGGATTAATGGTTACCTCTTATTTCTACACATTTTCCCCGTAACTACCATAGGGATATCTTGGCAAGACGAAATCTTGAAACGATTCTTGGTTATGACATTATAAGCAATTGTTTAGGGGGTAGTTACTTTTTAGCTCACCTGAGCCAAAGGCTCAAGTGAGCTATTGTGATCGCTTTTGTCCGTCGTCCGTCGTCCGTCGTGCGTCGTGCGTCGTGCGTCGTCCGTCGTCCGTCGTCCGTAAACTTTTTACATTTTCATCTTCTTCTCCAGAACCAATGATCGGATTCCAACCAAACTTGGCAGGAATCATATTTAGGGGTAGAGGAACCAAAGTTGCTAAAATGGTGGGCGTGGCCCCCAGGGGGCCCTGGGGGAGGGCACCAAATGTAAAAAATATGTAAATTTTAAACATCTTCTTCTCAAGATCCAGAAGTATGACAGACCTGATATTTCATATTTAGATGCCTCTATTGATGAAGAATGAAAGTTGTTCACAAGATTTTTGTGGGTGGTCCCATAAGGGCCCTGTGGGCGTAACAGTTTTTTGGGGGGCCCTACCATAGGAAATATACATTTTCATCTTCTTCTCCAGAATCAATGATTAGATTCCAACCAAACATGGCAGGAATCATCTTTAGGGGTAGAGGAACCAAAGTTGCTAAAATGGTGGGCGTGGCCCCCAGGGGGGCCCTGGAGGAGGGCACCAAGTGTAAAAAATATGTAAATTTTAAACATCTTCTTCTCAAGATCCAGAAGTATGACAGACCTGATATTTCATATGTAGATGCCTCTATTGATGAAGAATGAAAGTTGTTCACAAGATTTTTGTGGGTGGCCCCACAAGGGCCCTGTGGGCGTAACAGTTTTTTTTGGGGCCCTACCATAGGAAATATACATTTTCATCTTCTTCTCCAGAACCAATGATTAGATTCCAACCAAACATGGCAGGAATCATCCTTAGGGGTAGAGGAATCGAAGTTGCTAAAATGGTGGGCGTGGCCCTCAGGGGGGCCCTGGGGGAGGGCACCAAGTGTAAAAAATATGTTAATTTTAAATATCTTCTTCTCAAGATCCAGAAGTATGACAGACCTGATATTTCATATTTAGATGCCTCTATTGATGAAGAATGAAAGTTGTTCACAAGATTTTTGTGGGTGGCCCCATAAGGGTCCTGTGGGCGTAACAGTTTTTTGGGGGGTCCTACCATAGGAAATATACATTTTCATCTTCTTCTCCAGAATCAATGATTAGATTCCAACCAAACATGGCAGGAATCATCTTTAGGGGTAGAGGAACCAAAGTTGCTAAAATGGTGGGCGTGGCCCCCAGGGGGGCCCTGGAGGAGGGCACCAAGTGTAAAAAATATGTAAATTTTAAACATCTTCTTCTCAAGATCCAGAAGTATGACAGACCTGATATTTCATATGTAGATGCCTCTATTGATGAAGAATGAAACAAGATGTTTTTGGGTGGCCCCATAAGGGCCCTGTGGGGGTAACATTTTTTGGGGGGCCCTACCATAGGAAATATGCATTTTCATCTTCTTCTCAAGAACCAATGATTGGATTCCAACCAAACTTGACAGGAATCATCCTTAGGGGTAGAGGAACAAAATGTGCTATAATGGTGTGTCCCAAAACAAAATTTCTTTTCTTTAGAAAGTAGGGGGTGCGCCTTATACACGAGTGCGCCGTACACACGGAGATTTACGGTAAATGACAATGCAAGTTGTCATATCGCAGAATGGCCCCATAGGGTCCCTATGTGAGTGGGGTTAATATGCTGAAGTGGTCAGTGGCTGGTGAAATGTGTTAAGCTTTGTCTTATATGTGTGTCTGTCTTTTTTTATGATTCACCCAAACATTATGGTAAATCATAATGTTAGGTACAGGGGATCAAAAGTTATTGATTAAATAGTACATCACATTATAGATTTTGGCATGATTTCAACTGATTTCATATCTTCTGAGGGTGCCAGAGAGAACATGCGCCAGATGTGAATTGATTGACCTCAGGTGAGCGTCGTGCCCCCCTGGGGCTCTTGTTATATTTTGGAGAACTATGTTTACAAGCATTAGGCTTTCTCACTAATTAACTAATTATTTTGTTTCCAGATTTCTCTCATCCATGTAGTTAAATCCCTTTAGCAATAAGAGAGATAATCTAATATCCTTTTCTTTTTTAATTTGTTTTTAATACAGAGAGGGTGAAGCAGAACCATCGCCAGCAGAGGGCGCTGCACCAGATCCAGCAGCATCGCAGGAAAAACCCGAGGAGGAGGCCCAGGCCGAGGAGGAGATCGACATCGATCTCACCGACCCCGAGGTGGAGAAGGCCGCTGTGAAGATCCAGTCATCTTTCAAGGGCTACAAGACGAGGAAGTCCATGGGATCATCCAAGACGGATGCCACAGCGGTAAGATATAGAGGGGGAAAAGAGGAGACCGGTAAAGAGTTATAAATAATCAAACAATCAGTCACTAGATAAATTGATGGTGCAATTAATCATACAGTTGATGAATTGATCATACAATCAATTTATTGAGTATACAAGGCAAGGAAGTCCATGGGATCACCAAAGACGGATGCCACAGCGGTAAGATATAGAGGGGGGGAAAAGGAGACTGATAAAGATTTATAAATAATCAAACAATCAGTCAATAGATAAATTGATGGTGCAATTAATCATACAATTGATGAATTGATCATAAAAAACAAGGAAGTCCATGGGATCATCCAAGACAGATGCCACAGCGGTAAGATATAGAGGGGGAAAAAAGGAGACCGATAAAGATTTATAAATAATCAAACAATCAGTCAATAGATAAATTGATGGTGCAATTAATCATACAATTGATGAATTGATCATACAATCAATTGATTGAGTATACAAGGCAAGGAAGGCAAAAGGGTTAGACAGATGCCACAGCGGTAAGAATTGAGAGAGGAAAATGAAAATCCTTCCTATAAACATGGATAATAAATTGTACAATCAATTAATTGATAAGTTGATTGTGTAATTAATCGTGCAATCAATTTATTGATTATACAGGACAAGGAAGTCTATGGGGTCATCAAAGTGGTCCTTCATGTGGACCATGTGAAAATGGATACAAAACTAACCATTCTGGTAATTCCTGTAACATAAAGATTGACAATTAATTGCACAATCAGTTAATTTATTATTCAATAACCCATACATTAATTAACTGTTCAATTGATTCTAGGAAGTCACAGGCATGTAATGGAAACTCAGTTTAAGAAATATTCATTTTAAGTCAACATTAAAGGGACTCTGTAACATTGTCCAAATCCTCAAAATCCAATTGGAATTCTAGCGGTTCTCTCATACCTTCTTGTGTTCATATTAGCAAAAAAAGCATGGGACAGACTTCGGCTTTTAAAATTTCCTTTTCGTTAAAAAGATATTTACGATTGAAGTGTTCGGATGATAAATTATCCACTGGATCGTCGAAACCATGTACAAAGTCAGTGCAATAGGTTAGTGAACATCACTTTGCATTTTTTCTCATTACTCTGCCATATTTAATAACGTCCATTTAACTTGAAATTTTCACACAATATCCAGTGGACATATCAGATTACAACAATATACATTGAATCAACCATTCATCACTTTTTGCACATGTCAACAAAGTTACTAGATCCCTTTAAGGTTTAAAAATGAATCCAATGTAAATTTAGATCCAAAAAGCAGTCACATGATTATAAAATGTTAATGAATGATTCACCCATTTCCCCAAGGATATTAACCAATTTAGGACTGGTCTAGAAAAGTATTTAGGACCTGGTCTAAAGGGATTGCATATTAGACCAAAATAAAATAGTCTTGAACATGGTAATGTAACCTTAAAGGGATCTAGTAACTGTGTTGACATGTGCAAAAAGTGATGAAGGGTTGATGCAATGTATATTGTTGTTATCGTATATGTCCACAGGGTATTGTGTGAAAATTTCAAGTCAAATGGACATAGCATGGCCAAGTAATGAGCGAAAATGCAAAGTGATATTCACTAACTCAGTGCACTCACTTTGTACACGGTAAGAAAAACTCTGGGGGAGTTTTTCTTATATCTGAATACTTCAATCGTACATATCTTTGTAACGAAAGGGAAATTTGAAAAACCGAAACCGGTCCCATGATTTTATTGTTAATACGAATACAACAAGGTATGATGGAACAGCTAGAATTAAAATTTTTATTTTGAGGATTTGGACAATGTTACTACATGTAAGTCCCTTTAATGTTGTTATGCCCTAACATTTCCTAATGAGGCTGATAAGATTAAATTAATAATCAATATTTGTTTCCTTCATTGGGCCCTCTTGAATTCTCTCTAGCGTAGGTAGAGAGACGGAAAATCCAATTACGATTTGACTAATTGGTTGTTATCAAGATCAACCTTTCCCAAGCAGGAAATCAACATTCTCAACATTTGAGTGTTGCCATGACAAATTTTTTAAGACTCTGGATATATTTCAAGATAACCTGTTTTTTTGGAGAAAAATGATCAACAATATTTATTGGAGACAAACAATATTAATGTTTGAATAGTAAGCCATGATGATTACTGGATTACTTTCAAAATACAAGAATGTCCACTCTGTTCTAAATTAGTCATGCCTCTGTAGGACTGAAAGTAAAAATAGAAATATAACAAAGAGTAATAATTGTAAAAGTGAGTTTTATTCACCACATTCATATCAATTTCAATTTGCTAATTTACATTTTCTATAGACCCTAGCCTAGCGGATAAACAGCATTTAAAGTACCCCTGATTTGGTAAAATAGGCATAATCAGTTTTCCTAATCATCATACCTGCCAACTGTTCCGATTTATTCGGAATATTCCGATTTTCTGAATTTTTAGGATCTTAAAAATCGGAATATTCCGATTTGTCGAAATTCTGAATGACCCAATTTTTAAAATTTTTTTATTTTTTTTATTTTTAAATTTTTTTAAAAAACATCTTTTTGCATGAACGGAAAGCGCCAGAAACGTACCAAACATGGCATAATCGGATAGATCACATCATGATAATAATTTATTAGACCCTTGAGCAGTGAAAACGATGTAAAAAAAAAAGAGCCCCCATGAATAATTTCACGAGGGCGTTTTTCTCCCTCAAATTTTCAGACCCCCGCAGTGGGTACAGATTTCTGAATTTCAAATGTTGGCAGGTATGGATCATGTTAACCCATTGTTTATGTGAACTTATCAAACATAGTCCTATGGTAATTTGTTTAAAATATTGTCCCCAGTTTATACTGATTACTGCTGGCCCGTCTTGGCAAAACATAATTACACATTGTTTCTAACATTCATGTCATTTTCCTATCCCATTCCTACATACGTCAACCAAGCCAACCAACCGATGTTTCAGAACCACCCCCAGAACCAGCTGCAGTGGAGGCAGACTAGATGATCCTCAAATATTATAATTTGCATTCATTCCTCAACCAAATCTTGAAGTCATAAACCATTGTACTCATTTCATACTGATTCCTTGTGGTTCCCCTTGAAAAATTGGCAATATGGATGAGATTGGGTCTTAAAAACATTCATCCTTAACAAAAATGTACTACAGAAAAAAAAATGAATTTCATACTGTAATGTTGCTATCCTTTCCTGCAGACGTCAGAACCGGCAGAACCGAGCCAACAAGCTGACGCCACAGAACCACCACCATCAGAACCAGCCGCACCAGAGGCAGACCAAGCAACCGCTGCAGAAACAACGACAGAACCAACGACAGAACCAGCTGCAGAAGACACGCCCAAAGCCGCACAGGAAGACGAGGAGGAGGTCGACATCGACCTGGAAGACCCCGAGGTGGAGCAGGCTGCGATCAAGATCCAGGCGGGCTTCAAGGGGATGATGGCCAGGAAGACAGTGAAGGAGAAGAAGGCATCGAACACCAAGGCGGATGAGGCGGGAGAGGAGGCAGCAGAGGGCCAGGAGGAAGCACAGGTAGGATGTTACATTTTACAGTCATGATAATAATGATATGAATAATGATATTGATACTTTCGGAGGGATGTTTAAAAATGTGGTATCTTTTAAACTCCTTTAGACTCTTATGATTGTGTCTCTGACAGTCTGACTACATATTATTCAGTATTGTAGCCAATATCATTGTGATTATTCTCGTCATCATTGTCATTGCCATCAGTATCACTTTTATCAATCAGACCTGATAATGAGGATGATGATGATGTCATTATCACCATTTTGGCTCATTTGGCGTGGAATTGCCCTGAAGTCTTATATAACTTTCAGAAAAACCTTCTCCTCATCATCACCATAATCACAATCATCTTCATGGACATTTATTGTCATCATCGTCATCATCATCATCGTCATTGTCATCATCATCAACATCATCACCTTCACCATCATCATCATCATCATCATCATCATCATCATCATCATCATCATCTTTGTCATGGTCATCTCTATCACTACCATCACTATCATTACCTTTGTAATGTGGTTATGATGATGATAATCATTCGCTTGACAGTGATGACTGTGATGATGATAGAGATTTGTTATGGTCTTCTGTTATGAACACTGTGACCATGACAACCATGATATTGATTATAAAGATGATGAAAATGTTGATAGAAAAAATTAGTGATGTTGGATGATGCTAATTGCCTCAATCAAAATTGTCTCCCTTAGCGGCATATAATGTCTGCAATAAATTGTTTTCTTAAAATGTTCCCTACTCGATTTTACAATTATTAATCTGACTTAATACAAGGCCCATCAGGTTAAGTATGCAATGGGTTAATTAAAATTGTCTTCATATTCTTTTCTTTTATTCAGCCTGCTGAAGCCACAGAAGCAGCACCGGCTGAAGAGGCTGCCCCAGCGGAGGAGGCTGCCCCGGCTGCAGCGGCAGAGGGAGAGAAGAAGGAGGAGGAAGAGGAGGTCGACATCGATCTCAGTGATCCACAGGTCCAAGACGCAGCGGTCAAGATCCAGGCTGGATTTAAGGTAATGAGGTGTATTCAAATTAAGAAAATACACTACAACTCTTTGGCCCCCAATTCTCATCAAGTTTATTTTATTTGGTAAATTAGCCACATGCACCAATTTGTTTGTTTGTACCGAAGTGCACGCTGATTAGTTCAGAAGGTACATAAGATAGTTGTGTGGGCTTGATCTGTGTCAAAATCAGCTGCAAAAAACTTTTTCTGACATTTTGTAGTAAAAATTATGTTGATTGTTTTTGTGGCGTATCATTTTATTATTACCTCAAACATCAGGCACATACTGCAAGGAATCCAGGACGTAACATGCATATTTTCCACTCGCTTGGTAGCATTCCAGCCAAGTACTCCGCCATTTATATAACTTGACTTAGTGATTTAGATGCTTAGGACGGTGTGTCCCTTGGCTACTCTACAAAAATTCCTGTTCCATTCTGATCTGCCCTGGGCTTGTTGCTTTGCCTCATGTTCCGGTGGTCTATGTGCATTAGAGTCATTCAGGGCCCCGTAACATAAAGATTCACGATTAATCGTACGATCAATTAATAAGTCGCATGATTAATTGATTGATGTACAAGTAATCATGAATCTTTATGTTTCCCTGGTACTGTAGGTGGTGATACAGCATGCATGCAACATTTCCAAACCATTTATATAGAGTTATAATCATTCATTGTGCAGGGTATGATGACCAGAAAACAAATGAAGTCGAGCAAGTCAGAGTCTGGATCCACCCCAGTTGACCAGGCACCAGCAACAGAGGGCGCCACAGAGTCAGAGTCTGCCCCGGCCATCGATGCACCTGCAGAGGAGGCTCCAAAGGCAGATGAGGTAATGATCATTTTTTGTTTCAGCTGGTGGGAAAAATAATGATTGCATTGTGATATGTATCAACGGATGCAATGCGTCATTAACCTATTCAGGACTGGTCCCAAAAATACTCGGGCTAGGGTTTATGGAGAATGCATGTTGTACAAAAATCAGTCAGTCTTGAGTGTGTTAAGAGTAAGGCAGTTGAAAAGACAACTATTCCTTTAAACGTGTATTTTTTGTTTGCAGGTGTTCTTTTATGTAAAAATCCTAGACAGAGCTTGTTTTAAGATTGTCATTTCTTTATTTTGTAGTTGATTTAGAAAATCTTCAAGCATTTATCCTGTCATAACTGACCAACGATACAGAAATGTTTGTATCCATCAAGCAAGGAAAGTGAGATATTGTGTGAAAGATGCAATGAGCTATAATTACCCATTACACTTTCATTATACTTGCAGGAGCAGGCGGCTGAGGAGGCAGCTGCCCCTGAAGCTGATCAAGCAGCAGCCCAGGCCGAGCCTGAGGCACCAGCCGAGCCTGAAGCACCTGCAGAGCCTGAAGCACCAGAAGGTGATGCGGCACCAGAAGCGGAGAGTGCACCAGAGGTCAGTTTAGACATGAAGTGAAGAATTTTAGCATCAATTTTCCAGCAATAATCTTCCAGTTGAATCGATTCCACAATTAATTTTTAGCGTGTAGTGAAACACCATCCAGGTCAAATGGTCAAGAGATCTGTGGCCGAGAGCACGATCGTGACCCAGGACCAGCCCTAGTTCCACGGATCTCTAGATGTGCTTTCACGGTGGAATGAGTGAGAGCGAGAATTAAAGTCAAATAGTTAATTTGGAACTATTACCATGTTAAAACAACTGAATTCATCATCACAAATTTCAGTACATTAGTATAGGCTTGAAAGGGAGGACCAGGGCCCTGTTCCATAATTGATTTTTTGTCTGATTGTTGCAAATTTCAGCTATAATGCTTTATGATATTTGGCTCTTGACAGGACTAGTTACACAAATTGGTCATTTACAACAACTGCAAAAGTTTTATGAAACGAGGCCAGAAGATTAATTTTGTAATGTTTTGTTGTGACAGGCGGAAAGTGCACAGGCCGAGGCTGAGGCAGACCAGACACCTGCAGAGGAGGCACCGCAGGCACCGGAAGGTGAGGCAAAGCCAGAGGAGGACGCACCGCAAGATCAGGCAGAGGCACCAGCAGAGGCACCAGCAGAGGCAGATGCACCGGCAGAGGCACCGGCAACCGAAGAAGGACAGGTTAGTCAGAAATAATGAATCTAGACTAAAAGGACATTAACATTTATCTCATTTAGTGACTGAAATGGTTATGGACAATAGATACAGCGCTATAATAATTTAAATGTGTAAATATAGTCAAACTCTCCCTGACTTTACACATATATGAATCTTTTGACATAATGTACAATGTAGCTGTAGATTCATTGAAGAAGGACAGGTTAGCCCGGAGTGATCGTTTTATATAGATTTAAAGCTGTTACAGTTTTTCTCTTTTAGTGACTGGAATTGTTGTGGACAATACATATTAGATGGGGCTAGCCGCTATTAATATTTTTTTTCCTCATGTGTAGCGTAGATATCTAAAACAAATTCTTCCTGCCTTAAATATTTCACTGAAATTATTCTTTTAACTTAAAATTAGCTCTAGATTAGTTCGAGATTGTATTATCCTAGTCTATTAGTTATATTGTTAGAATTAATATTTGGCAGATTTATGTTGTAGATTGATTTGTTAAAAATACTTAATATTTCTTTTTAACCTTTATAGTAGTTATAATGTGTTATGTTCCTAGAGTAATACAACAAATAAAAAAAATGCAATTCCTATTTAATCCCATTTTGGTGGCCCTTTCTGCAGATTTTAGAATAAAGATATGTTGAATACAGAAAATGTAAAAATGGTGCAACAAAATATAACCAAGGCAAGGACAACTAAATGCACAAACAAACAGCAAGTAAACATGAACATTTTTGTGTGAATGTATTATTTTCCATTCAGGAGGCAGCACAATAAAGATTTCATATAACAATATTTTCAACCAAGGTAGGACCGAAAATATGATATTTTGTTGTTTTGTCATGCACGCATTACCATCGTCTACACCATCCCATCATCACAATATATAACTTATTTTGCGCAACATGTGTGTGTGAAGTAAACAAGCAACTGCCTGTAATACTTTCATTAATACTCAACCCATTGTGTAATGTGTTTACCCTGTTGTAATGTTATAGCCAAAACAAGCACTAACCTCTCTTGCATCATACACTGTGTGTTGAACCAGACAGATTTGTGGTCTGGTGTCAAACACATTCATATAATTGAATTTAAAAAAACATAATACTCTTTTCATACACTGTGTGTTGAACCAGACAGATTTGTGGTCTGGTGTCAAACACATTCATAGAATTGAATTAAAAAAAACATAATACTCTTTTCATACACTGTGTGTTGAACCAGACAGATTTGTGGTCTGGTGTCAAACACATTCATATAATTGAATTAAAAAAAACATAATACTCTTTTCATACACTGTGTGTTGAACCAGACAGATTTGTGGTCTGGTGTCAAACACATTCATAGAATTGAATTAAAAAAACATAATACTCTTCAATATTCTATCAGCTATATGTATTCTATATCCTGGTGGTGGGCATTTGTGCAAATGTGTGTATTAACTAATGATCCTTTAGGTGATCCCTGCTTTAAATTGTGACCATAACTTGTGTAATGGCTATTTCTGACTTGATCATAAACATGTTGCATTGTGTATTTGTCAGTTGAGCCATGTATTGTAAACATGAATCTGTGTATCCTTCATGCTTAAAAGGTGGCTAACATTCATATCATAAGATTAATCAATATCTTAATCATATCAATATCCAACACCTCAATACACGCACATCTTCATCTGGTCTTGCTTAACAAATTATATCTCACCATATTGCAAACTGATGTGATTAACTTGCAGTGTAATTTGTCATAAACCTGTTCCCCCATCATGTATGACCCCAAATGTCATACCTTTTATAAATTTTGCTTAACATGTACCCTGTTTTTTTATCTTCCTGTTTAATATTTCTTCTCTGCAGCATGCATCTAAAAAACCTATCACTCTTTTTCAATATGTCTCTTGAATTGTATGTCATGTCACTTATAACATATTTTCCCCATCTATCTTTCTTCTAATGTTACCCTATTTCATCTTTTCTTTTCTTTTCTTTATTCTCTGTCTGTGCACATCTCTCTTGCTTCTAACCAGGTCTCTGCTACTACCAGTGCTACTGCTCCTCCTCCAAACACCCCATCCTCTATATCCAAAGTTCCCTCCCAAGCCGTGTCTGAATCTACCGATACTCAAAACATTGCAGATATCACATCTGCTGATATACAGGAAAGTCCACCAAAGTCCTCTCAAGATATTACCTCTGGTGAGCAAGAACAAGAAGGTGGTGAAGGTGCGGAAGTAGTTTCTGAAGAAGCCCAAGTACCAACTGATGCACAGCCTGCAGATGAAGTCACATCTGATGATGTGCAGGAAGCTTCAGAGACCAGAGAAGATAGTACTGCCGCTGCAGAAGTAGCCTCTGAAGCAGCCTCTGAAGTAGCCCAAGTAACAACTGATGCTCAACCAGAGGCAGACATCCCGTCTGCAGGTGTTACACAGGAAGCTCCAGAGAACCCAGATGTCACTGATGCAGAACAGGAACAGGTTGCTGCAGACACAGAAGCTCTTGCTGATGAAGCCCAAGGAACAGATTCTGTTCCACCAACAGGCGAAGACAAAACAGAGCAAGAAGAGACAGAAGTCCTTGAGACACAGGAAGCGCAAACCGGAGAGGCAAGTGAGACCCAAGATGGTGCTGCAGGACAAGTGGACGGCGATGATGTACAACATACTGAGGGTGAAAGTAATCAACAAGAGGGTGGTGAAGCAGCACCAGTAGCTGTTGAAGGTGACCAAGAGGAGTCTTTGACCAGCGAAGAGGTTTCAGCACCCAGAGAGAGTGTTGGAGGGATTACTGGCCCTGTTTCTGATGCTGAGAAATTGGATGAAGGGTCAGTGGAACCACAAGAAATGGTTGAAACTACTGATGAACAACCACCCACTCAAGTTGACCAGGAAGTTGCCAACGGAGAAGGAGCTGTGATAGAATCTGGTGATCAAAGTGAAGAAATGGGCCAAGCTCCTACACAAGCACAACAGGATGAAGCCTCATCTGAGGAACCAGACAATGCTGCTGATGAAGTCCTGGTTGTTCCCGGAGCAGAGGGCCAGGAGGTGGAGCGTGAGGTAGAGGGGAGTCAAGAGACCCAAATGGATGGAAGTGCAGCTCAGCCAGAAGAGGCTCAGGTTCAGACCGATGAGCTAGTCCAGGCCCAAGATGCGGATCAGGTCCAAGACCAGGAGGTAGTTCCGGAACAAAATGCGAATGTGCCAGATGAAACCCAAGAGGAGCAAGTCCCGGAACAGGCCCCAGGTCCAGAGCAAAATGAGAACACACAAGCAGCCAATCAAGACCAGGATGCAGGACCTGAGCAGAATGGGGACACAGCGGAAGCAACGACAGAGGAACTAGTCCAGGGTAGTCAGCAAGTGTTGCTTGAACAGAAGGAAGGTCTAGAGGATGAAACTGGGAGAGATAGTGGCCTCGGTCAAGAGGATGAAACTGGGAGAGATAGTGGCCTCGGTCAAGAGGATGAAACTCGGAGAGATAGTGGCCTCGGTCAAGAGGAGAGTGAGAATAAAGCTGAGGAGACGAATGGAGGAAAGGATGGGGGAGGAACCGAAGAGACATAGGGAGACAGTTTGATACTTGGACACATTTTAAAGGTTGGACAGAAACTCCTAAGACTTTGTCCATTTCGTGTTGGACGTTTTTTGAGTTTTTTCACCAGTTGGTGAAGATTTCAATTGCATGTTTCTCACAATTTGTTAATCTATCACTTTCCTTTTACTTTCTTTCGGTTGCACCTATTCACTCATGAATTTATTCATTCATTCATTTATTTACATATTTTCCTTTTGTCCCTGAGAAGATAAGCAAATATTATGAACAACATTAGTCACATAAATATGTTAAAGTTGCAATTCTTTTGGAATCTCCATACGTGTATTTGTTCACAGGTATGAAGTTTTATTCATACTTTGAGCAATTCTGCTATTAAAAAATATATGATGGCATGTTCATCTTTGAATTAATAATTTTTTAGAGATTCATGGATTGTGTAAATATGGATATTAAAAGATGGGAATCACTGACAGCTACCCTGCATTCTGTTTTCTTCATGAGAAATGTTAAAGATAATCATTTCATATTGTTATTGAAATCTTTATTTTTTCAATTGATTTCATGTTTCTGTGTTTGTTGAAATTTTGGAAGTATTTTACTAACAAGTTTTTCCACTGTTAACTAACTGTTAACCCGTTCCCTACGAGTTTCTGAAATCTCCATAGACTTTGTACACAACCCACCCGGTTCCCGTAGTCAAGGGGTTAACTTGTTTGTTAACCATATAATTGTAGATCTATGAGTAAAATAGATGGCGCTGAATTAAAGGGATCTAGTAACTTTGTTGACATGTGCAAAAAGTGATGAAGGGTTGATGCAATGTATATTGTTGTTAACTCATATGTCCACAGGGTATTGTGTGAACATTTCAAGTCAAATGGACATTGCATGGCCAAGTAATGAGCGAAAATGCAAAGTGATAGTCACTAACTCACTGCACTCACTTTGTACACGGTAAGAAAAACTCGGAAACTCCACCGGAGTATTTCTGATCTGAATACTTCAATCGTACATATCTTTGTAACGAAAGGGAAATTTGAAAAACAGAAACCTGTCCCATGATTTTATTGGTAATACGAATACAACAAGGTATGAGGGAACCGCTAGAATAAAAATTTTATTTTGAGGATTTGGACAATGTTACTAAGTCCCTTTAACCCATGGGTAAAATTTAAAGTATACTAAATGGTTTTGGTACACTAACTCAACTAACTCCTCTTTCTCAATGTGGTTTCATCTAACAAAAATGTGCGTTCATTTGTATTGCTAAAATTCAGTTTCAGTGTATATATTGTCTTTGAATGTATTCAGCAAAAATTGAGTGTTTGACTTACATGTATGAACAGGAACCGACTTTTTTGATTGTGTTTGCGAGAATGAGATATGTTATTTCAAACATAGTATCTGAATGTGAATATAAATTGTTGTTGAAAATCTTTAAATTCTATGTAATGCCTCCGCCAAGGAAGTGGCCCGAGGCATGATGTTTTCGTTTTGTCCATCCGCCCCATTTTCCTTCTTGTGATATTTTGAGAACTGATTGATGGATCTTGGCCTGGGTGGCCCAGAACAAAGAAAATCAAACAATTTCTGACCGGCTGTAGCAAAACCTGGCACTTGTCGGTATAAATCAAAATGTAGGTTTTCACACCATTAGAAAGGCCTAGTCACAAGTTTTCATTTGATGCTTAATTGGTCTAACTAATTGGTCGATAATTGGCGAAGATATGATTGTTTCAATTTTACAATAACACAGTAGGTCTTTTACACACATTGTGTGAAGTTAAAATGCCCATTTCTTCAAAACATGAATTACCGACAAGTGCAGGGTTTTGCTATAGCGGGTTACATTTGTTATCATTTGTTTGCCTAGTCAGGGTAGTAAAGTTTGACATGAATACAATGTTGGTGGCCCATTGCTCAGTTTTGGGCCCTGGGCAGAGTGATTTGTGATCCCTGCTTTTCATCTGTGCAGGGATAAAAATAAACAAAATAATTTTCAAACGTATAGGGACAAACTGACCAGAAATATATTGTGATTAAAAGAAGGCAAAGAAAATGGGATTCCAATGGGATTCGAACCCGAGACCTCCGGATTGCTAGAACGGCGCTCTTCGACTGAGCTATAGAAAACCCTAGACGGTGCTCGTTCGAATCCCGTTGGAATCCCATTTTCTTTGCCTTCTTTTAATCAAAATATTTGTTGGCGGCTACTTTTTAAGCTCGCCTGAATGAAAGTAGCCCTGTACATTTTTGTTGTGAATGTAGGTAGGTTAGCGGATAACCACCTGTTTTGGGGGACAGGTTACTGTTTTGGGAAATAATCAAGATACTAGTACACACTATTTATATTTGATATGCCTGCTTTTCTTGATAATCATAAACAGTTTTATCATATTTTCATTAAATGACACTAATAATAAGAGATGATTATACATCGTTCCAGGGATGCTCTGCGGCAGCAGTCTAAGTTGGTTTATCAACTAATTAGTTAATTACATGATTGCCCATGATAATGGCAGCCATGTTTACATACTCTCTACCTCACTCTCCAGGAATGGATGTGTGTGTGTATGGGAGGGGGGGGGGGGGGGGGGGGGGGTGTAGTTGTTGAAAATGGCCCTGTCATTTTGCTACAACACTGATTGATTGGGTATAACACAAACCTACTACATGTATGTCAATTTATTAGTGTTACCATTATATTAGTTCATGATGAACAATACTGCTGCAAACAAATACAAATTGCCTACAGGTGTAATTTTGTGGTAGAAGAGTAAACCCTTTTTTCCCCTCCTTTTCTATCTCTCTCTCTTACATGCTTCATGTACATACAAGTTTGTTATGATTGTTTTGCGTAATTAGTTGATTACACGATTGCCATGACATTGCCAGTCATTTCTCTTCCCATCTCTCTCTCTGCCTTTTATCTCTCCCATATTTGTGTATAATAATTAATTGATTATTTATGACATTAGCTGCCCTTTCTACAACCTTCTCTGCTATAGATGTCACCTTTCACTCTCTCCTCTCTCTCTCTCTCGTTTTTTTCTTTAATGTCTTTCTTGGTTATAAACAAACACAATTTTACTTTCTATGCTCTGCTCAGTCACTTTCTTCTTCTTCTTTCTCTCTCATTATTTGTTTTATCGTTTGATTGTATGCAATATTGCTTTCTTTTCTCCTCATTCTCCCACTCTTTCCCTCTCTGTCTTTCTCAGTGTATTACTTCATATCTTTATCTCTTGCTCTTAATCTCTGTGTGGCTTAGTCTCCCTCTATCTGATTTCTTCATCTTTATTTCTTTCTTTCTTTCTTTCTTTCCGTCTTGTTTGCTCTCTCACTCTCTCAAGTTGCGGATGGAGGCAAATCAATTAATTTAGGTCCCAAATTGGCTCCTGTGACCTTATTTTGATATTTCTGCTCGTTGATATCTGTCCTCTGTTGCTATGGCAACCACTCCAGGGTTAGATTTAAATCCCATGGCGCTTTCTTAACTTGCTGGAACCATATTGATTTTGATACGACACACATTTCCAGAGACTTCAGCCTGATCCAAGTCAGATCTGTCTATAGATAAAGACCAACCAATGGAGACAGAAAAGGTGGTCTTTATCAGCAGGTGGTTGATATCTGTGGTTAATTTGCATGTAAACTGCATTCAAGGGAGTCAAGATTAGTGGTCTCTATGGACAGGCGGTCTTTGTACATACTGTAAATATACAGGTTCTTATGCTTCTTTTATAAGGAAAAATTTCCCAAAGAAATGAGAGAAATAATAATAACTATAGAGTAGACCAGCATTTATACTGAGCCATCAATCTTGAAGTTCTATCCTGAGGCACATTATACAGTACACTGTGCAGTACAT